>CM046663.1:92628406-92643512 GCA_025594165.1 Tamias sibiricus | reverse complement strand
AAGACATGGAAAGGAGAAGGAAGAGAAATGTCTAGCCAGGCAGGGGAAACCAAGCGGTGGGTTCCATGCACTGTGATCTCAGTCTGCTCAGTCCTCTGCATTTTTCTCCTTTCTGTTCACAGAGCTCAAATGTAGATAAAGACCTTAGAGTGACCAAGAGTCATACATAGACACACAGGGCCTCATGTGCCTCTCAGAACCAACTCAGGGCTGCTGTGCTCACTGCGCGTGGGGGAATGCAGCTCTGAGAGGTGAACAACTAGCTCCAAGATTTGATTCTCGGAAGAGTCCCAGGGGTTCTGCACACAGACCTTTCCCAGGGGCACCAACTCTGTGCCCTGACTTACCATGATGAAGCCTCCAGGAAGCTTACCTTTTGCTCTGGATTTTTCCATCTGGGACTCTACCTACAAGAAAATGAAGAACTGTTGGGGAGACAAGTGTGAGACCACCACAGTGATACTTGAAGAACTTGGGAAGTAGCATAGATTCAACAAGCTCTAACCCTCCATACCTTATGATATCCCTTATCTAGTTGCATCTCCCCTGCAATCATAGAATTTCTCAGTCTCTCAAGGCCTTTTTTAATTTCTTCTCTGAAAAAGAAGGTTGAGGTGAGGAAGTTTGACAGCTACAAATCAGTTCCCAAGCTAACCCAAAGTTTTTCTCCTTGACTGCCTAAATACAAAATGACACCAAGGAAATAGCCCAGTCACCCCAACACTGTTCTGGGCATTTGACAGGAAGTTTTGTGCTCTTCTCTATTCCTGAGCCTATGAGAACTGTGGGGGAGCAGGTTGGAAGGGGGATGCGTAGATCGTCCCATGGAATAGCTGCCTTTCTCTGCCTCAGGAACCTCAGCATGGGCCCACCTGGCCGGATCCTGGTGAAAGCAGGAGACTTGTAGAGAAGTGTGTGTGTGAGTCAGAGACAACCTGTGGGACCAGTATTCCTAATCTAACCCTAAAACTCAGAACACCCTCTTCCCGAGCACTCTGTCCTTCCACAGGGAAGGCTGAGTGTGGAAAAGGTCATGCTACTAAGCCTTGTCTGGCTCCCATGCCCCACTACCACAGACCCCTGGTCTGACTCACCTCCCCACTTTCCCCTGCCAAAGGTCTTAGCCAGTCTGCTCAGAGATCTGGGGCTCCAGGACCTTATGTGCTCCTGAAACAAAAGGCCCAGAGCTGGGTAGTGGCCCTCAAGACTGCCCATGAGAGTGCCCAGCAGTTCTCTGTGGGTTGACCTGTCAGGCTGTTAAAGCAGACAGGAAGGACTAGGGCAGGCAGGCTGGCTTTGGTGGCAATACTGGCAAAGGAAGGGGAGGAATGAGGCTTGAGTTAAATGAGTGTGATGGGCTGAGCCAGCAAGGTGACCCAGAGAATGAACACTGAGGTAGCTTTCTACTATAGGCAGAGAAGCTCCCGTGGGCTGAGATCTGTAGACCCTGAGTGTGGCCCTGCCTATCCAGGCACAGAAGATGAGGAGGTTACAACCAACCATGACCAAGAGAGGCCAAAAATGGCCTGCAGCCCAGCCCAGCCCTTCCTTCTGCTAGCCCAGCCCCACAGCCTCTCAGAGCTCCCTACTAGCACCCTTCCCATGCACTTCCTCTTGACCACCTCATACCCACTGAGGTCTATTCCCCAAACCCCACAACAGGACACACCAACCAGGCCTTAAGTGTGCCCAGGAAGCTCCCTGTCCTCCCAGCTAGACCTTGGGCTTGCCCTGTCCACTGGCTTCGGGCCTTTCACCCCTCCTCTGAGGCTCACTTTTCTGTTTCCAAAACCTACTCCTAGCTTTTCTCCAGGAACCTGGGCAGTGCGTACCCCCTAACTCCAGATACCCTGTCAGTCCTTAATGTTTTTATGTCCCTGTTACGTCCCTTCAAGGGACCCAACTGTCTTCCACAAAGAACATTTCTAAGGGGAAGTAGCACATCTTTCTCATTCCCAGGCTCTCTCCCATCCCACCTGACCAGGGCAGAGTGTGACCTGCTCACAGTATGTATCACATAGGCCACAATTCCTGCGGGACCAACCTAATCTGCTTTATCAGTACCCCCGTATCCCAGGGTTTGTCAGTCAGCTCCCAACCAAAAAGTTCAGAACTGGTATAGGGAAGGATGGAAAGAGGGTGAAGGATGTCTAGCTCTATGGGGTCTTTTGGGACCAATGAAGCAGGGGCCCAGAGGTCTTAGAGAACTGGCATTGGAAATTAGCATTGGCACTGAGGTCTTCCTGGGCCAACCGACACCCATGTAGGGATTGGAGCCTCATGAAGGCCTTAGTGAAGCCCTTAGCTCCCTGGAGGTCTGGCCGACCGAAGCAGCACCCACCTGTTAGAGGTAAGTGGCAAGATGATGTTGCCCTTACAGGAGAAGGTAATGATGCAAAACCGGATTTGAGGGCTGGGGAAGAAGCATGTCCTTGTGAGAAGCTGCTGCACTATCTTAACATATCATCCCACAGTGAGGGCTCCAAATCCACACCCCTGACCATGTTGCTTCTACTCTGGGGCTCACTGCAAGACTCAGGGTATTTAGTTTAATTTGGTGCAGGATTCTAAAACCTATGAAGTTGTGAAGCCCCAAGGGAGAGAGAGTGCCACTATGATATCTGCTTCCATCCATACACTCCCAATACCACAAAAAGCATACACACACACACACATACACACACACACACACACACACACCCATATACACACACTCACAATCTGAATAGGCAAGGGGGCATCTACATTCCTCAAAGAATGAGGGCTTACTTCCTACCTTCCCACCCGGCCTCCTTTCTACTGTCACATTCTTTTAGCTTCACTTCTTTGCCCCTACCTACCTACCTCCTTCAAAATTAAAGGAATCATTCTCCTTGGCAGCCACTTCCTCTCCCTGCTCAGTGCTTCCAGCCCAAGACCCTTAGACCCCTTAGTGAGGTTGCTGCATGCTTCCCTGGCTGAGCTCCCTACCGCACCTGCTCTTGTTCCTGACTGAATTCATGAGCAGTTATCAGACATTTCTTGGCAATGCACAGTGTTAATCTTGTCATTCTTCTGCCCATGAAATTTCTGTAACTTCCGGTGACTCACAGTGTGAAATCCAATTCCCTTGGTCTGGCATGATAAGCACCTATGGCCTTGGTCCCAAGCTGATGTGTACAGCCTCATCTCAAAGCCCTGCTCCAAATTACCTTTACTTACCAAACTTTCAGGAACCCCACTGGCTAGAGGTCACCTTCATGGTTGCTGTGACCCTGACTTTTCTCTATCCTTCAAGATCAAGTTCACATTTACATATCCTTTTGGGAAAACTACTTTTGACTTTCTGGTATTCCTGCTTTTTCCTTTAACCTTCCATGGCAAGTCAAGTTCTCTGCCATTTTTATTTGGCTCTGAGAATCCTGCAAGCAGATGGCAGTTACCGAGTTACTATTCCATCGCTCTTGACTTCTTTCGCAACCTGTGAGGTCCTGGCAGGAAGATTGTGTCTCTGCAATATGCCCTGCCTGCCAGCAAATGATGCTAAGACCCCATGGTACTGGTGTGCTCTTTACCCTTTCCTGCTCAGCACACTAGCTTGAGTTCTTGTCTCTCTACCACTTGGACTCTCATGCCCAATAACTCTAAGGGTTTCCCCTCTGCCTGCCAGAGGAATTTTCCCTGCAGTACAGCGGGGCCTGCAGTGTGGAGAAGCCATACTTTGGTAAACTCTTTATCAAATCTACGGCAAACTGGTAGACGTTTGGCCAGACAACTCCCACTGCAAGGGACCTAAAGACAAAAGAGATACGAGTTAGAAGAATGAGGTACATGCATGGGGGGAAGATGACAATGTGTGCCTTCCCCCACTGTCCAGTGGGCTCCTTAACAAGTTGCTCTCACTGCACCCCCTCCATACTGCTGACCACAGTGGATCATCATGTGAAATGACTTTAATGGAGGGCAAAGTGAAGAAAGGGTGGCCAACCAAGACTATCTACTTGGGCCTGGGGTCCTCCAGTGCTGAGGGTCAATTACTAGCTAACCAATGTAACTGGTTATGCTAGGTGTCAGCTATGGTATCTTGAAATTGAGGAGGATGTCTTATGTGGAAAAGCCTATGAGAACTTGTGATATGTGGGTTCCCTTGACCCCTCACTTACCTTTGTTTTAGCCATTTACTGGTCTCTCTGGGTGTGGGTAGCAAAGAGCCCTTAGCACCACTGCCATAAGAAAATTCTGGTCATAACCCAGGCCAAGAAGGTAACCCAGTTTTGTCCTGCAATTCCCTACTCCTCAGGTTGGAAATACTTTTGCAGGCCTGTCTGACCTGCAACACCGTGACACTGCCAGGTTCCACTCACTGTCCCAAATGTGTTAGCACTCGTAGCAGAAGGTGAGGGCATTTTCTGTAGGAGCTTAGACCTCAGCAATAACAGATGAGAACCTGTGCCTATTTATGTCCTAGGTTTCTCACCAGCTTACACAGACCAGTAACTCTGGGCCCAGAAGGCCTTTTGCCGTAAGCTCTGCTAGGGGAGCAGCATGTCCAGCTGTCATCATTTTCAACTGGGAGGGAGAGCCACAGGTCCTTCCCATCCGGACTCTCAGGTCCCTGCTCCCTTTTTCTCGCATTTAGTCCCTGGATGCAGAGGCAAGAGGTGTAAGCTCCTTGCTTAGCATCTGGGTGGCCATCTTAAGTGACAGCCACCATTTTCTTGCATTTTCTTGCCTAAAAACATTTCTGAGAAAAGCTCATCACCCCCTCATACCAGCCCTACCCTTAACAGCCCACAATCTTTGCATTCTTTCACACCCAAGGGCAACCTCACACTTAATTGCCCACATTAGGACCCACTAGGATCTAATCCCTGAGCCTCCCCCATAACAGTCTGGAACCCAAAGCCCTTGTTGCCCCCCCTCTCCATTATGGAGGGATGTGCCTTTATTTGTCAGCTCTGGCAAATAAACTGTCTTGTGTATCTTTGCCTGGCCTCTGTCTTTCATTTCTCACTCGCCCATCTCCCACTTTCTTGCTTTCCTTTCAGGAGGTAAAGGAAACTGGGGACTCCTGATCTTCCATGTACCAGAAGTCACTCATATCTGCCCTGCTTTCCAGGGGTACAGGTTTGCAATCCCACAGCTCTATAGGTCTGTATGTCACTGGAGAGACAAGGTCCATTTCAGGTACAAATTAAAAAATATGAAAGTCAAGAACTATTTTGTCCAAGGTACAGGTGACAGTTTGAAGTAAAATGGAGGCTGGTGCAGCCAGAATTAGACAGGCAGTCAGCACAGATAGGTAAATTGAGTCAGGTCAGCTCAGGAGGCCAATTTTCAACCAGTCAAGGAAGTTGGAAACTGTCCCCTGAAGGATTGAAATGTTAATTCCTTCTGAGCCCTTCCTCCACCCTTATCAAGAACCTGCTCCTGCTCCAACCTATTGCCAAGGTAATCTGTCCCAGGAATTGCCCCTCCCTACAGGGAGCTATAAGGTTGTTAAAGTGCCCTGCCTGCACCATCCTGCACTTCCCCTTTCAGCCCACCTGTTTCCCACCTTTTGGCCAGACCACCGAGCATTTCTTAGGCCTAGCTACATTCACAGGAAGGGGATAAGGGGAAGAGAGCAGAAACAAAGGAAGCTTAGGACTTATAAAAAGGCCAGGACGCTCAGCTTCTTGGAATACCAGGATACCAGCTATGGCCCCCTTCTCCCTTTCGGGAGAAGTCTATGTTACCCCTTTTTATATAAACCCTTCTTTATATGCTTGCCTTGGCATGCTTCTCTAATGTTGAAACTTCAACATGTGATGAAGCAGGACTCATCACTGATAACTGGCGGTATCACTGGTGTGTTTGCCCAAGGTTTCCCTGAATCTGCGGCCATTCATTTTTCATAAGCTATAAGAACCAGAGCCTCCTACTAGAAGGCTCTGGTGACATCCTTGAATGTCATGTTTGTATGTGGTGTTTTTCACATACCAAGAACAATCTCCTCTCTACCATCCTCCTGCCTCCTCTAGGCTAAATCTAAATATGAAAATGGATGATAAGGCTAGTAAAGGTTAGATTATTACCACAATATCAGGATTATTTCACTGAGTATTTATGAGCTAAGCATTTACCTGCATGCTCACTATGCAGATCAACCCTATGATAACAGCTGATACCCATTTTACAGATGAGAAAACTCAGGCTCTGACAAGACAAGTAACTCATAACAGTTTTCAAATCCAGTATGTATTAGAATCAAGATATTTCTAAAAAAAATGAATTTCCCATTGCACTTCACATTTTGGGTCACATTGCATTGTCTGATGATTAATTTCTAGGTTTACATCAGACTGAAAACAATCCACAGCACAGAATTTACCTTTGACAGCTCCCAGACTAACATCCCTCTTCTAATTCAGTGCAACACTGTCTGCTTTCCTTCTCATTACTCTTCCCTGCCCCCTAGGGAAGAATAGCCTCCCATGCAGACTCATGGAGAGCCAGATTCTTCATCCAACTCAAACACTTTGGGGGAGGTTCCAGTTTGACATGATTTTGAAGGAAGGTCTGGATTCTAGAATACAGAAGAGAGTGCTCATGTGCAGAGATAAAAGACCACAGGGACCTATATAATACAGTTGCCTAGGAAGGAGTCATAAACCACTTGGGCTACCATCACATACAGCTCTAATCATGTGTTCATGCGTACTCTATGCCTACTCTTACATGATAGTACAGAGACACAGAAAACCAGACATTTGGGGGAAGCTCTAACGTTGGAATTTGATTCCAAAATATCACTATGTTGTGATCATGTTGGAGGTCTGGAAAGAGGTGGGACAACTCTCATGGAAAAAAGCTGAGCTATGAAAAAGCTGAATGCAATTCCCTATAGTAAGAAGTTGACAGAGAATATGTAAATCTCAAACAGAAACAAAAGGCAGTCAATATAATCCTGTTATTAGAAAGATCATAATATCAGAAGAAAACACTAGAAGGTTTGCAAGTGACTGTCACAACCAGGGAGGAATTTGCTAAGAGTCTTGAATTTTTGTTGTGACCCTCCTAGTGTCTTACATTTAAATTTATCTTCAACCATTTCCTAGATCAATAAAATTAAAAAATAAATAAATAAATAAAAACTTGTAGCATGGAGTGATGTCAGCAAAATGGTAGATTCAGAAGTTCCAAACCCTTGTACTCCCACAGAAACAATGGACCAGATTATGTGCATGAGCTCTGAAAAACAATCACCAAAGGTTTGCATTAATGAAGTGAATGTCTAATTGATAGAAATGTTGTCTTTAAAATGAATAGATTTGTGGCATAAGTTTTGTGACATTTTTACTTACCTTCCCTTTGAAGCTAGAATCTGACAGGCAGTCAGTATAGATAGGTAAATTGAGTCAGGTTGGATCAAGAAAGCCAATTTTGAGTCCCTGGAAGTTGGAGACTGCTGGGAGGCTGTCCCCTGAGGGATTAGAATGTTGATGTGTAATATAATTATATTAATTTTATTATTATGTAATAATTTGAAAGTAAGCTCTCAACTGAATGGGGGGCTCCTAAAGGAGTGGCTTCTCTGTCTTGCAAAGAGGAAGGCACTGCTTACTAAAACCACCCAAAACAACAAATCCTGGACACATAGGACCAAAGATTCTGGGTTGGAGACACAATGGATCATCAAATACTCAGAGGAGGAGGTAAGTAAGACTATATTGGATTTAGGATGTTCAGTAGCAGCTTTGTACACAATAGAGTTACAAATTCCTGGACTTTCAAAGATAAGAAGAATGCTTAGAATAGCCCTGGTATACCTGAAGCTTTCTCCTTGTGTTGATTACTAGACCTACAGCAGATCTAGTTAAATCATGATGCTATCCTACAAAGGATACAGCTATCCTACAAAGAGTGTAAAGGACAGCTGTGTTTTTTTTATGTTTTTTGTTTGTTTGTTTGTTTGTTTGTTTTGTTTTGTTTGCTTTGTGGTTTAACATTTGTTTCAGCTTCTGGAATTCAAAAATCTGTGCAAACTTAAGCTGAACATGACCTAATGGACAATAAATTCCAGTGATCATATACAACCAGGCATGGTCTTTACAAAAAAATTTAGAAAAATATGAAAACATTTGTCCAACTGATTCTTCAATAAAAGCAAACAAACAAACAACAAACATGGTAACCCCTGGGAAAAGGATGGGAATCTGGTTTCTAGGGTTCCCATATTAGAATAATTAAGATCCTTAGTTTTGACAACAAGAATCACAAAAAATACAAAGAAACAAAAAATATGGCTCATTAAATGACCTAAATAGAAACCATCCCAAAAGAAGATAAGACTTCTGATGTTGTGGACAAAGACTTAAAAAAAATCTTATTTATGCTCAAAAAGATGAGGAAATAAAAGATCAAAAACTAATTAGTCAGTGAAACTAATAGAACCAACATGAGAAAGTTGACAGAGACAGAAATCATGAAATAAATTCTAGGGCTAAAAAGTACAATGAATGAATTTAAAATTTCCTTTTTTTTTTCAATATTAAAGTTCATTAATTTTATTGAGGGTTTCAACAGCAGATTTAAACAGGCAGAAAAAAAATCATCTACAAACCTAGCCTGGGAGTGTAGCTCAATGGTAGAGTGTTTTCCTTGCACGATCAAGGTCCTGGATTCTATTACCAGCTCTGAAAACCAATCAACAAACAAAAACAAAACAAACAAACAAACAAACAAAAAACAGCAAACTTGGAGATCAAGAAAGTAAAATATTGTTTCTCAAGAGAAGAAATAGAGCTGTAATCCCAGCACTTGGGAGGCTGAGGCAGGAAGATCGCAAGTTCAAAGCCAGCCTCAGCAATGGCGAGGCACTTAGCAAGTCAGTGAGACCCTGTCTCTAAATAAAATACAAAAAAGGGCTGGGGATGTGGCCCAGTGGTCAAGTGCCCCTGAGTTCAATCCCTGGTACCACAAAAAAAAAAAAAAAAAAAGAGAAGAAATAGAATGAAAATGCAGAAATCCCAGAAACAAAAAGGAGAGAGAAAGGAGCAGAAATATTTCTTAAAACAATAGTAGTCATTTGGGATATTTTTTTATCCCAAACTTCATGAAAGCCATGATCTACATAGCTAGTAAGCTCAATGATAAATTTTAATGAGGATAAAGCAAGAGACCAACAATGAGACATATTTTAGTCAAACTGCCAAAATGCAGTGGCAGTGCAAGAGAGACAGTGCAGGAGAGAAGGAGCGAGGGGGTCAGGAGAGACTTATCACATACAAGGGATTCTTAATAAGATTGTTAGCTGGCTTCTCATCAGAAACCTTGGTGACTCAAAGACAGTAGCTTATTTACATGAAGAGGTGAGAGAAAGAAAGGTATCACCCAAGAATTCTATATTCTATAACCATACTTGAGTCATGCTGGAGAGTTTAAGACATTCTTAGATAAACAAAAGCTGAGAGATTTGTTGCCACTAGACCTGACTTTCAAGAAACGTTAAAAGAACCTTCTAAGCAAAAAGGGAGACAGTGGAGAATAACTCATGAGCTAATTTAAAATCAGGTATTTGTGTAACATTTACTTATGAGTCCAATTTTAATCTTTCCAAAAACTAAATATACAAATGTATAACAACAATTACACATGTGTGTTATGGGGACATATAACTTGTAAAAAAATAATTTATAACATTGATAAAACAAAGGAAGCAGAAAGCTGCATAAATATAAATGTTTTATACAATCAAAGTTAAACTGATATTGATTCAAATCAGATGTGTATAACATTAGGATGTTAGATTTAATCTGCATGTAATTTTATAAAGAATATACTATAAAAGAATATATACAAATTCTGTAAATGAAAAAATATAAAAGAAAATGAAAAAGAAGTCAAAATGTGTCATTACAAAAAAAAAAAAATCAACAAAACACAATTCAAGATAGAAATGGTGACAGAAAAAAATGAGAATACAGAAGACAAAGACCAAAGTGGCAGAAACAAGTCTTTTTCCTATCAGTAATTCTTTTGCATGCAAATGGATTAAACTCTAATTCAAAGACACATTTTGACAGAATGAAACTAGATAAAGTAAAAAAATGAAATGAATCAATTCCATTGTGTGCTGTCTAAAAGAAAAATGAAATGAATCAATTCCATTGTGTGCTGTCTAAAAGAGACTCACTTTAGATATAAAGGCACAAGTAGGTTGAGATAGGAAAAGATAGTCTAATCCAACAGAAACCAAAGGAAGCTGGGGTCATAACACTTTTCACTAAATAACATGAACTTTATGTGATGAACTCTTACAAGAAATAACAAAACTCTTACAAGAAGTAAGAGTTGATCAGACTAAAAGAAGGATATTGATTAAGAAGTTTAATTCACCAAGATAAAATAATTATAAACAAATATGTACCACTTGAGAGCTTTAAAATTTATGAAAGGTGAACATAATTGAAGAAAGCAATAGATGGGTCAACAGCAACAGTTGGAGATTTCTTCTTTGACTTGCTGATTACTACTCCTCTACTCAATACTCCATTTTCAATCATGGATAGAATCAGATATAACAGAAGGAAATACAGAAATAAGAAAACAGAGAGCATAAACAACACTATAAGTCGCTGGTAGTAACAGTAAAGAACATTGTTCCTGACACCAGCAGAATACACATTATTTTCAAATACACATACAAATGTTCTTCAGGTTAGAACACATGTTAGGAGCAAAACTATACTTAGAAAATCTGGAAATTTTGAAATCATACCAAGTATGTTTTGTAATCGTGATGGAAAGAAAACAGAATCAATAGCAGAAGAAAACCTGAAAATTCACAAAATATGTGGAATCTAAATGCTATTAAACAAACAACAAATCAAAGAATGAACATCCAAACACATTAAAGTGTTCTCTAATCAATAAACTTCATATCTTTTAAAAGAACAGAAAGCTAGCAGAAGGAAAGAAATAAGAAAGACTGTAGCAGAGATAAAGTGAACAAAAAAATAAAAGAATATTAATGAAACTTCAGTTTGGTTCTTGGAAAAGATGAACAAAATCAACAAGTCCTATTTTGTTTCACTTAGAATAAAAGCAGTAACTCAAATTGGTGGAATCTGAAAACAAAAGAGACACAACTCCTAAATTTACAAAAATTTAAACAATTCATAGAATACTCTTTTCTTGATACATTATTAGTTTTTATTTTTCATTTTAGATAAACATGGCAGTAGAGTGTATTTGACAGTAAATTGAAAAAAATTGGATCACCTAGATGAAATAGGCTAATCGCTAGAAACACACATCCAACCAAAACTGAAATGTCAAGGAATCAGTGCAAATAAAGCTCTGAGGAGACAGAATCTGTAATTGAACATGTCACAACAAAGGAGAGCCCAGGACCCACTGGCTTCCCTGGCAATTTCTAGCAAAGACTGAAAGAACAGGAAATGGCAATCCTTCTCAAATCCTTACAAAAATTTGAAGAGAAGAACATATGTAAACTAATTCTCTGAGGACAGCATCAATCTTGTACCAGAGCAATAAAATAATTCTGTAAGACAAGAAAATAAATGACAGACTAATATTGATAGGAATATTAATGTAAAAATCTGCAAGAAATATGAACAAGCAAAATTCAGCAACATACTAAATGTGTATACACTATGCCCAAATAAGTTTTATTTCAACAATGTAAAGATGGTTCAATCTATAAAAATCAGTGTAACATACCACATCAACTGATGGAGAAAAAGCATTTGATAAAATTCTACACAATTTTGACAAAAAAAAAACATACAAATGAGGAATAAAGAAAAGTTCCTCAACACATTAAAGGCCATATTAAAAGCACACAGATAACATACTCAATGGCGAAAGACTAAAAGCTACAAGTCTGAAAACTTTAATCACTTTTATTCAATGCAGTATTAGAAGTTCTAGCCAGAGCAATTAGAAAAGAAATTAAAAGGCATTCAAATGGAAAAGAAAGAAGAAGTAAAATAGTCTTCATCAATAACATTATCTACATGTAATTCATGCCAAATATTCTGTGTGCGCACGCGCACACACACACGTTAGCCAGGAACGATAATATATCCTATAACCCCAGCTACTCAGGAGGCTGAGATAAGAGTATCACAGGTTCTAAGGTAGTCTGAGCAACTTAGTGAGACTATGTTTCAAAATGAAATTTAAAAAATGGCTAAAACATGATTCAGTGGTAGAGTGCTTGTCCGCAAGTGTGGAATCAATTCCCAGTATTGGAAACAAACTAAATACATGTTGGAGCTAATAAACAAATTCACTAAGGTTGAAGGATAAAAAACTAAAAGACAAAATCAATTACATTTCTTTACATTAACAATGAACAATTGAAACAGGAAATAAAGCAAACAATTCCATTTACAATTCCATAAAACAGGACAAATGCTTAGGAACAAACTTAACAATGAAGGAATATGTTTAACCAGGAAGTACAGTTTTGTATACTGGAAGCCACAAAACATTCTTTAAGGAAATAATAAATTCAAATAAACAGACTAAAATTTCATGTAAAGGATAACAAAAACAATAATAGTGATTATTACAACACTGGCCAAAGCTATCTATAGAATTAAATTAGCTTTCAAAATTCCAATAATATTTAGTTTGCAGAAAAAGAAAAATTCATCCTAATATTCATATAAGGTTTCAAAAGACCAGAAATATAAAAAAAGCACATAGTTACAGAACACACATTTCCTGATCTGAATATTTATTAAATTTCTATACTAATGAAGACAACATGGTGCTGACACCAGGATAGTATATAGACCAATGGAATAGAATTGAAAGCCCATAGGGAAAACCCCTCATGTATATGATCCATGAATTTTGGACAAGTGTTCCAAGAGCATTTAAATGAGGAAAAGGGTGGTATTTTCAATAAATTATTCTGGAAAAACTGAATGCCTACAAGGAAAAGAATGAAGTCAGACAAGACATTATCCCATCACAAAACAACCTAAAATTGATCAAAGACCTATGTATGGAAAAAAAAAAAATGATTAAACTTGTAGTATAAAACCCTCATGATTTTTACTTGTTAATAATTTTTGGTTATGACAACAAAACTGTCACTAACAAAAATGTTGAAAAACTAGACTTCATGCAAAATACAGCATTATTTTGCACCACAGCACTACATTGAGAGAATAAAAATACAGTGCACAGAATAGTACAGTATATTCAAAAATCATGCAACTGATAAAGGATTAATATTCATAATATATGAAGGCATCTACAAGTTAACAATAAAATTCAAAAAATCCCAAACAAAATTTGGCAAAAAGAAGCCAGGTGAACGGCTCGGGAGGCTGAGGCAGGAGGATCACGAGTTCAAGCCAACCTCAGCAAAAGCGAGATGCTAAGCAGCTCAGTGAGACCCTGTCTCTAAATAAAACACAAAATAGGGCTGGGATTTGGGTCAGTGGTCGAGTGCCCCTGAGTTAATCCCCAGTACCAAAGTAAATAAATAGATAGATAGATAGATAGATAGATAGATAGATAGATAAAATAAAAATAGGCAAAAAGATATGAATACATACTTTGTTGAAGAAGACAAATGGCCAGAAAACAACTGAAATCATGTTCTACCTTGTCGGTTACTAGGAAAATGAAAATCAAAACTACAATTCACAATCATTGAGGGAGTTATTGTCAAAAACCATAAATTTATATTGGTAGAAGTAACTGTGGAGAAATCAAACCACTTGTGCATTCTTGTTAGAAATGCAAGGAGGTAGAGCTACAAAACATTTGAGATCACTTACAGGGGAAAACAAATAATTAATCTATAATCTAGGAATTCTACTCCTGGAAGAAGTAAAAGCAGGGTTTCGAACATACAGGTACGGTACACAAGTGTTTGTAGGAACACTATTTGCAATAGTCAAATGGTAGACACAATAAAAGTTTCCATCATTTCATAAACGGATAAACAAATATGGTATATACAGAGAGTGGAATATTATTCAGCAATAGAAAGTGAGGATAGATGCTAAAACATGGAAAAGCCTGGAAAATATTATGCTAATTTAAGTTAAACAGAAACAGAAGTACACATGCTTATATTTGCTGATTTGACTGCAAGATACCAACTCAGTGACAGTGAAAATAGTGGACAGGTCAGCAAGGGTTGGAGAAGGGAGGTTGGGGAATTTTGTGTGAAGGGAAGAGAGTTTTGGTGTGAAATGATGTAAGAGATATGGAGCAGTGTAGTGTTGATGTTGCACATCACTGGGAATGTATTTAATTTCATTAAAATAAATGCTGAAAAAATATTTGAAATAATATTTGATATAAAAAACAGCTCTCAAACAATAATAAAAAGAATAAAAAAACCAGTAATGGGCTGAGGAGCCTCCAAGCTGGAAGACCCAAATTGACCTCTGCCAAGTGAGTGTCTGCATATTCTGAGCCCATTTCCTCCAGGGCGGAATCCCCACCCATGCATGGGTGGTGGTGAAGTTAAAGAGGGGAAGGGAGTTGGTGCAGCCACATGAGGCAGGCATCTGACACAAAGTGCCCAGGTCACAGAAATCAGAGAGTCAGACATCAGGGAGTGAGTGTGGAGGCCTGTAGATGGAGGAGGCCCAGAGGCTGGGGACTGTCAGGTGAAGACAGGACTATTCCTGGGAGACAGCAGCATTTCAAAGCAAAGCAAAATAGCACAGAAGAACTTCAGGCATTGCTCAGAGACAATGGAGTGTATGCATTCTAGATGGGGACATGTGGGGGAAGTATGAAAACCAGGGCTCTCTGTGGAAAGGATGGGTCAGCTAAAAGCTGTAGAAAAGACTGTGGAGAAGGTGGACCCCTTCTACAGTACTGGTAGGAAGGTGAAGTAGTGCCACCACTGAGGAAAACAGTGCAGCATCAGCCTGCAGCCTGAGAGTTTGAGGGCAAGTGTATGCCTGGATTTCTGGGGGTGTGTAGGCACAAAGATAATGGGTCCCTGCCCAAGGAGGCCAGGAAGACATAGAGCTTGACCACCTGGTACATTCTTCCATTCTACAGGCTCTATGCTCACTCCCAGCATAGAAGACGGAGAAAACAACTTCCAGGGAAAAACCCAGAGCTTCCCCAGCCC
>CM046663.1:92581308-92628306 GCA_025594165.1 Tamias sibiricus | reverse complement strand
GGAATTGATTACATTTCATTTTTTTTACTTTATCTAGTTTCATTCTGTCAAAAAAGTGTCTTTGAATTAGAGTTTAAACCATTTTGCATGCAAAAGAATTACTGATAGGGAAAAAGATTTGTTTCTGCCACTTTGGTCTTTGTTCGTCTGTATTCTCATTTTTTTCTGTCACCATTTCTCATCTTGAATTGTGTATGTTGATTTTTTTTGTAATGACACATTTTGACTTCTTTTTTCATTTTCTTTTATATTTTTCATTTACAGAATTTGTATAAATTCCTTTATAGTATATTCTTTATAACATTACATGCAAATTAAATCTAAACATCCTAATGTTTAATACACATCTGATTTGAATCAATATCAGTTTAAACTTTGATTGTATAAAACATCCTATATTTATGCAGCTTTCTGCTTCCATTTGATTTATCAATGTTATAAATTATTTTTTACATAGTTATATGTCCCCATAACACACATGTGTAATTGTTTGTTATACATCTATGTATATTATAGTTTTTGGAAAGATTAAAAATTGGACTCATAAGTAAATGTTACACAAATACCTGATTTTAAATTAGCTCATGAGTTATTCTCCACTGGTCTCCTCTTTTTGCTTAAAGAAGGTTCTTTTAACGTTTTTGAAAGTCAGGGTCTAGTGGATTCAACAAATCTCTCAGCTTTTGTTTATCTAAGAAATGTCTTCAAACTCTCCAGCATGACTCAAGTATGGTTATAGAATATAGAATTCTTGGGTGATACCTTTTTTTCTCTCACCTCTTCATGTAAATAAGCTACTGTCTTTGAGTCACCAAGGTTTCTGATGAGAAGAGCCAGCTAATAATCTTATTAAGAATCCCTTGTATGTGATAAGTCTCTCCTGACCCCCTTTCTCCTTCTCTCCTGCACTGTCTCCTCTTTGCACTGCCACTGCATTTTGGCAGTTTGACTATAATATGTCTCATTGTTGGTCTCTTGCTTTATCCTCATTAAAATTTATCATTGAGCTTACTAGCTATGTAGATCATGGCTTTCATGAAGTTTGGGATAAAAAATATCCCAAATGACTTACTATTGTTTTAAGAAATATTTCTGCTCCTTTCTCTCTCCTTTTTGTTTGTGGGGTATCTGCATTTTCATTCTATTTCTTCTTCTTCTTTTTTTTTTTTTTTTTTTGGGTACCTCAGGGATTGAACTCAGGGGCCACTTGACCACTGGGCCACATCCCAGCCCTTTTTGTGTATTTTATTTAGAGACAGGGTTTCTCACTCACACCTGACTTGCTAAGTGCTCGCCATTGCTGAGGCAGCTCGGCTTTGAACTCGCGATCCTCCTGCCTCAGCCTCCCAAAGTGCTGGGATTACAGGCGTCCACGACCACGCCCAGCTCTATTTACTTCTCTTGAGAAACAATATTTTACTTTCTTGATCTCCAAGTATTGCTGTTTTTTGTTTGTTTGTTTGTTTTGTTTTGGTTTGTTGATTGGTTTTTTTCAGAGCTGGTAATAGAATCCAGGGCCTTGATCGTGCAAGGAAAACACTCTACCATTGAGCTACACTCCCAGGCTAGTTTGTAGATGCTTTTTTTTCTGCCTGTTTAAATTTGCTGTTTGAAACCCTCATAAAATTAATGAACTTTAATATTGAAAAAAAGAAAAGGAAATTTTAATTCATTCATTGTACTTTTTAAGCCCTAGAATTTATTTCATAAATTTCTGTCTCTGTCAACTTATCTCATGTTGGGGGGTTCTATTAATTTCACTGACTAATTAGTTTTTGATCTTTTATTTCCTCATCTTTTTGAGCATAAATAAGAGTTTTTTTAAGTCTTTGTCCACAACATCAGAAGTCTTAATCTTCTTTTGGGATGGTTTCTATTTAGGTCCCTTTAATGAGCCATATTTTTTGTTCTTTGTATTTTTGTGATTCTTGTTGTCAAACTAAGGATCTTGATTATTCTAATATGGGAACCTAGAAACCAGATTCCCATCCTTTTCCCAGGGGTTTACCATGTTTGTTGTTTGTTTGTTTGCTTTTATTGAAGAATTCCTTCAGTTGGACAAAAATGTATTCATATTTTTCTAAATTTTTTTGTAAAGACCATGCCTGGTTGTATATGATCACTGGAATTTTATTGTCCATTAGTGTCATGTTCACTTAAGTTTGCACAGAGATTTTTGAATTCCAGAAGCCTGAAACAAAATGTTAAACCACAAAGCAAACAAAACAAAACAAACAAAACAAACAAACAAAAAACATAAAAACAGCTGTCCTTTACACTCTTTGTAGGATAGCTGTATCCTTTGTAGGATAGCATCATGATTTAACTAGATCTGCTGTAGGTCTAGTAATCAACACAAGGAGAAAGCTTCAGGTATACCAGGGCTATTCTAAGCATTCTTCTTATCTTTGAAAGTCCAGGAATTTGTAACTCTATTGTGTACAAGCTGCTACTGAACATCCTAAATCCAATAATAGTCTTACTCACCTCCTCCTCTGAGTATTTGATGATCCATTGTGTCTCCAACCCAGAATCTTTGGTCCTATGTGTCCAGGATTTGATTGTTTTGGGGTGGTTTTAGTAAGCAGTGCCTTCCTCTTTGCAAGACAGAGAAGCCACTCCTTTAGGAGCCCCCCATTCAGTTGAGAGCTTACTTTCAAATTAATTACATAATATGTAAAAAATAATATAATTATATTACACATCAACATTCCAATCCCTCAGGGACAGCCTCCTAGCAGTCTCCAACTTCCAGGGGACTCAAAATTGGCTTTCTTGATCCAACCTGACTCAATTTTACCTAATCTATACTGACTGCCTGTCAGATTCTAGCTTCAAAGGGAAGGTAAAGGTAAAAATGTCACAAAACTTATGCCACAAATCTATTCATTTTTAAAGACAACATTCTATCAATTAGACATTCACTTCATTAATGTCAAACCTTTGAGTGATTGTTTTTCAGAGCTCATGCACATAATCTGGTCCATTGTTTCTGTGGGAGTACAAGGGTTTTGGAACTTCTGAATCTACCATTTTGCTGACACATCACTCCATGCTACAAGTTTTTATTTATATTTATTTATTTTTAATTTTATTGATCTAGGAAAAGGTTGAAGATAAATTTAAATGCAAGACACTAGGAGGGTCACATCACAACAAAAATTACAAGACTCTTAAAGCAAATTCCTTCCTGGTTGTGACAGTCACTTGCAAACCTTCCTAGTGTTTTCTTCTGATATTTATGATCTTTCTAATAACAGGATTATATTGACTGCCTTTTGTTTCTGTTTGAGATTTACTCTATTCTCTGTCAACTTCTTATTATAGTGAATTGCATTCAGCTTTTTCATAGCTCAGCTTTTTCCATGAGAGTTGTCCCACTCTTTCCAGACCTCCAACATGATCACAACACAGTGATATTTTGGAATCAAATTCCAACGTTAGAGCTTCCCCCAAATGTCTGGTTTTCTGTGTCTCTGTACTATCATGTAAGAGTAGGCATAGAGTACGCATGAACACATGATTAGAGCTGTATGTGATGGTAGCCCAAGTGGTTTATGACTCCTTCCTAGGGCAACTGTATTATATAGGTCCCTGTGGTCTTTTATCTCTGCACATGTAGCACTCTCTTCTGTATTCTAGAATCAGAACTTCCTTCAAAATCGTGTCCAAAACTGGAACCTCCCCCAAAGTGTTTTGAGTTGGATGAAGAATCTGGCTCTCCATGAGTCTGCATGGGAGGCTATTCTTCCCTAGGGGGCAGGGAAGAGTAATGAGAAGGAAAGCAGACAGTGTTGCACTGAATTAGAAGAGGGATGTTAGTCTGGGAGCTTGTCAAAGGTAAATTCTGTGCTGTGGATTGTTTTTCAGTCTGATGTTAAACCTAGAAATTAATCATCAGACAATGCAATGTGACCCAAAATGTGAAGTGCAATGGGAAATTCAATTTTTTTTTAGAAATATCTTGATTCTAATACATACTGGATTTGAAAACTGTTATGAGTTACTTGTCTTGTCAGAGCCTGATGTTTTCTCATCTGGTAAAATGGGTATCAGCTGTTATCATAGGGTTGATCTGCATAGTGAGCATGCAGGTAAATGCTTAGCTCATAAATACTCAGTGAAAATAATCCTGATATTGTGGTAATAATCTAAACCTTTACTAGCCTTATCATCCATTTTCATATTTAGATTTAGCCTAGAGGAGGCAGGAGGATGGTAGGAGAGGAGATTGTTCTTGTTTATGTGAAAAACACCACATACAAACATGACATTCAAGGATGTCACCAGAGCCTTCTAGTAGGAGGCTCTGGTTCTTATAGCTTATGAAACATGATGAATGGCCGCAGATTCAGGGAAAAGAAAACTTGGCAAACACACCAGTGATACCGCCAGTTTTCAGTGATGAGTCCTGCTTCATCACATGTTGAAGTTTCAACATTAGAGAAGCATGCCAAGGCAAGCATATAAAGAAGGGTTTATATAAAAAGGGGTAACATAGACTTCTCCCGAAAGGGAGAAGGAGGCCATAGCTGGTATCCTGGTATTCCAAGAAGCTGAGCATCCTGGCCTTTTTATAAGTCCTAAGCTTCCTTTGTTCTGCTCTCTTCCCCTTATCCCCTTCCTGTGAATGTAGCTAGGCCTAAGAAATGCTCGGTGGTCTGGCCAAAAGGTGGGAAACAGGTGGGCTTTGAAAGGGGAAGTGCGGGATGGTGCAGGCAGGGGCACTTTAACAACCTTATAGCTCCCTGTAGGGAGGGGCAATTCCTGGGACAGATTACCTTGCAATAGGTTGGAGCAGGAGCAGGTTCTTGATAAGGGTGGAGGAAGGGCTCAGAAGGATATTAACATTTCAATCCTTCAGGGGACAGTTTCCAACTTCCTTGACTGGTTGAAAATTGGCCCTCCTGAGCTGACCTGACTCAAATTTACCTATCTGTGCTCACTGCCTGTTCTAATTCTGGCTGCACCAGCCTCCATTTTACTTCAAACTGTCACCTGTACCTTGGACAAAATAGTTCTTGAAACTTTCATATTTTTTTAATTTGTACCTGAAATGGACCTTGTCTCTCAGTGACATACAGACCTA
Source organism: Tamias sibiricus (assembly GCA_025594165.1). NCBI lineage: Eukaryota > Metazoa > Chordata > Mammalia > Rodentia > Sciuridae > Tamias > Tamias sibiricus. Next base: position 92,623,217 of record CM046663.1, on the reverse strand, counting down.
TAGAGCTGTGGGATTGCAAACCTGTACCCCTGGAAAGCAGGGCAGAATATGAGTGACTTCTGGTACATGGAAGATCAGGAGTCCCCAGTTTCCTTCACCTCCTGAAAGGAAAGGCAATGAAAGTGGGAGACGGGCGAGTGAGAAATGAAAGACAGAGGCCAGGCAAAGATACACAAGGACAGTTTATTTGCCAGAGCTGACAAATAAAGGCACATCCCTCCATAATGGAGAGGGGGGGCAACAAGGGCTTTGGGTTCCAGACTGTTATGGGGGAGGCTCAGGGATTAGATCCCTAGTGGGTCCTAATGTGGGCAATTAAGTGTGAGGTTGCCCTTGGGTGTGAAAGAATGCAAACGATTGTGGGCTGTTAAGGGTAGGGCTTGGTATGAGGGGGTGATGAGCTTTTCTCAGAAATGTCCTTAGGCAAGAAAATGCAAGAAAATGGTGGCTGTCACTTAAGATGGCCACCCAGATGCTAAGCAAGGAGCTTACACATCTTGCCTCTGCATCCAGGGAACTAAATGCGAGAAAAAGGGAGCAGGGACCTGAGAGTCCGGATGGGAAGGACCTGTGGCTCTCCCTTCCAGTTGAAAAATGATGACAGCTGGACATGCTTGCTCTCCCCATAGCAGAGCTTACGGCAAAAGGCCTTCTGGAAACTTTTACAACTAGTAAATGAACTTTGGCAAAGTTGCAGGATACAAAATCAACACACATAAGTCAAAGGCATTTTTGTACATCAGCAACAAAGACTCTGAAAGGGAAATGATGAAAACTACCCCATTTACAATAGCATCAAAAAAAATAAAATACCTGAGAATCAACCTAACGAAAGAGGTGAAAGACCACTGTATAACGAAAATTATATTGAACACTAAAGAAAGAAATTAATAGATGAACTCAGAAGATGGAAAGACCTACCTTGCTCTTGGATAGGTATAATTAATATTGTCAAATGTCCATACTACCAAAAGCACTATACAGATTTAATGCAATTCCAATGAAAATCCCAATTTCATTCTTCAAAGAAATAGAAAATAGCAGTCATGAAATTCATCTGGAAAATAAGAGACCCAGAATAGCCAAAGCAATCCTGAGCAAGAAAAGATGATGCAGGGGGCATCACTATAAATACCAGAACCTTAAATTATACTATAGAGCAATAGTAACAAAAACAGCATGGTTGTTTGCCGCCTGAAGTGCTCGGAGCACCGGAGCCGCGGGAAGGGGAAGAACTTCAGAAGCAAACTGGAGACAAACAGCTTTTTTTATTTCTGATAACTTTTCTCTCTGGTTCTAACAAGCTAACTCCACGCCAAACACACCACTAAAAATGGCGCTGACCCGATCAGCAATTTCGGCCAAGTCACTCTTGAGAACCCGCAACAAAATTCCCGTGAGACTACGGGTGGCGACAATGGCCAAATCTCCACGGCTCATAGTCAACTGCAATTTCAAGCCATCCCCAAACAGGGCTCCTGGCTCCTGCACATGGTATTTGGCACCAAAACAGACTGGTGGACCAATGGTACAGAATTGAGGACACAGAAAACTAATACATATAATTTCCAGCTATCTTATATTAGACAAAGGTGCCAAAAATGTACAGTGGAGAAAGGATAGCCTCTTCAACAAATGGTGCTTGGGGAAAACTGGAAATCCATATGCACCAAATTGAAATTAAATCCTTATCTCTCACCATGCACAAAACTCAATTCAAAATGGATCAAGGACTAGGAATTAGAATCAGAGACAATACGCCTAATAGAAGAAAAAGTAAGCTCCAATTTCCAAACATGTCGGATTAGGCCACAAGTTCCTTAATAAGAATCCTGTAGCGCAAGAATTACTACCAAGAATTAATGAATGGGATAGATTTAAACTAAAAAGCTTCTTCTCAGCAAAAGAAACAATCAGTGAGGTGAATAGAGAGCCAACTAATTGGGAACAAATATTTAGTACATGCACATCAGACAGAGCACTGATCTCTAGAATATATAAAGAACTCAAAAAACTTTACACCAAAAAAAACAAATAACCCAATCAATAAATGGGCTAAGGAATTGAGAAGACACCTCTCAGAAGAAGATACACGATTAATTAAAAAATACATGAAAAAATGTTTCAACATCGCTGGCAATTAGAGAAATGCAAATCAAAACTACTCTAAGATTTCACTTCACTCCAGTCAGAATGGCAGCTATCAAGACACAAGCAACAATAAATGTTGGAGAGGATGTGGGGAAAAAGGCACACTCATACATTGCTGGTGGGAATGCAAAATGGTGCAACCATTATGGAAAGCAGTATGGAGATTTCTTGGAAAACTGGAATGGAGCCACCCATATGACCCAGCCATCTCACTCCTGGTCTATTCCCAAAGGACTTAAAAACAGCATATTACAGTGACACAGCTATCTCAATGTTTGTAGCTGCGCAATTCACAATAGCTAGGTTGTGGAACCAACCTAGATGTCCCTCAGTAAATGAGTGGATTAAGAAAATGTGGTATATACGCACAATGGAATTTTACTCAGCAATAAAAGAAAATAAATTAATGGCATTTGCAGGTAAAATGGATGAAGTTGGAAGACATAATGCTAAGTGAAGTTAGTCAGTCTCAAAAAAATGCAAGTACCAAATGTTCTCTCTTATATAAGGAGACTAGTTTCATAGTATGGCTGGATGGGAGGGTACATACGAGGACTAAGAAGAATACTAGAATGGTCAAAGGGAAGGGAGAGTAAGGAGGGAGCAAGGGGGGAGGGAGAGGGAGAAAAAGGAAAAAGAAAAGAAAAGGTGTTTGAATTGATATGAGATGGATAATCATTTTCCTAAATACATGATTGAAGACCTGAATTGTACGAATAATACTCTGTATGCAAACAATTGTATGTAAAAAGAATGCTAAATACATGCACTATGAGTTGTACATATTAAAAAATTATAAAAAAAAAAAAAAAAAAAAAAAAAGGCCTTCTGGGCCCAGAGTTACTGGTCTGTGTAAGCTGGTGAGAAACCTAGGACATAAATAGGCACAGGTTCTCATCTGTATTGCTGAGGTCTAAGCTCCTACAGAAAATGCCCTCACCTTCTGCTACGAGTGCTAACACCATTTGGGACAGTGAGTGGAACCTGGCAGTGTCACGGTGTTGCAGGTCAGACAGGCCTGCAAAAGTATTTCCAACCTGAGGAGTAGGGAATTGCAGGACAAAACTGGGTTACCTTCTTGGCCTGGGTTATGACCAGAATTTTCTTATGGCAGTGGTGCTAAGGGCTCTTTGCTACCCACACCCAGAGAGACCAGTAAATGGCTAAAACAAAGGTAAGTGAGGGGTCAAGGGAACCCACATATCACAAGTTCTCATAGGCTTTTCCACATAAGACATCCTCCTCAATTTCAAGATACCATAGCTGACACCTAGCATAACCAGTTACATTGGTTAGCTAGTAATTGACCCTCAGCACTGGAGGACCCCAGGCCCAAGTAGATAGTCTTGGTTGGCCACCCTTTCTTCACTTTGCCCTCCATTAAAGTCATTTCACATGATGATCCACTGTGGTCAGCAGTATGGAGGGGGTGCAGTGAGAGCAACTTGTTAAGGAGCCCACTGGACAGTGGGGGAAGGCACACATTGTCATCTTCCCCCCATGCATGTACCTCATTCTTCTAACTCGTATCTCTTTTGTCTTTAGGTCCCTTGCAGTGGGAGTTGTCTGGCCAAACGTCTACCAGTTTGCCGTAGATTTGATAAAGAGTTTACCAAAGTATGGCTTCTCCACACTGCAGGCCCCGCTGTACTGCAGGGAAAATTCCTCTGGCAGGCAGAGGGGAAACCCTTAGAGTTATTGGGCATGAGAGTCCAAGTGGTAGAGAGACAAGAACTCAAGCTAGTGTGCTGAGCAGGAAAGGGTAAAGAGCACACCAGTACCATGGGGTCTTAGCATCATTTGCTGGCAGGCAGGGCATATTGCAGAGACACAATCTTCCTGCCAGGACCTCACAGGTTGCGAAAGAAGTCAAGAGCGATGGAATAGTAACTCGGTAACTGCCATCTGCTTGCAGGATTCTCAGAGCCAAATAAAAATGGCAGAGAACTTGACTTGCCATGGAAGGTTAAAGGAAAAAGCAGGAATACCAGAAAGTCAAAAGTAGTTTTCCCAAAAGGATATGTAAATGTGAACTTGATCTTGAAGGATAGAGAAAAGTCAGGGTCACAGCAACCATGAAGGTGACCTCTAGCCAGTGGGGTTCCTGAAAGTTTGGTAAGTAAAGGTAATTTGGAGCAGGGCTTTGAGATGAGGCTGTACACATCAGCTTGGGACCAAGGCCATAGGTGCTTATCATGCCAGACCAAGGGAATTGGATTTCACACTGTGAGTCACCGGAAGTTACAGAAATTTCATGGGCAGAAGAATGACAAGATTAACACTGTGCATTGCCAAGAAATGTCTGATAACTGCTCATGAATTCAGTCAGGAACAAGAGCAGGTGCGGTAGGGAGCTCAGCCAGGGAAGCATGCAGCAACCTCACTAAGGGGTCTAAGGGTCTTGGGCTGGAAGCACTGAGCAGGGAGAGGAAGTGGCTGCCAAGGAGAATGATTCCTTTAATTTTGAAGGAGGTAGGTAGGTAGGGGCAAAGAAGTGAAGCTAAAAGAATGTGACAGTAGAAAGGAGGCCGGGTGGGAAGGTAGGAAGTAAGCCCTCATTCTTTGAGGAATGTAGATGCCCCCTTGCCTATTCAGATTGTGAGTGTGTGTATATGGGTGTGTGTGTGTGTGTGTGTGTGTATGTGTGTGTGTGTGTATGCTTTTTGTGGTATTGGGAGTGTATGGATGGAAGCAGATATCATAGTGGCACTCTCTCTCCCTTGGGGCTTCACAACTTCATAGGTTTTAGAATCCTGCACCAAATTAAACTAAATACCCTGAGTCTTGCAGTGAGCCCCAGAGTAGAAGCAACATGGTCAGGGGTGGGGATTTGGAGCCCTCACTGTGGGATGATATGTTAAGATAGTGCAGCAGCTTCTCACAAGGACATGCTTCTTCCCCAGCCCTCAAATCCGGTTTTGCATCATTACCTTCTCCTGTAAGGGCAACATCATCTTGCCACTTACCTCTAACAGGTGGGTGCTGCTTCGGTCGGCCAGACCTCCAGGGAGCTAAGGGCTTCACTAAGGCCTTCATGAGGCTCCAATCCCTACATGGGTGTCGGTTGGCCCAGGAAGACCTCAGTGCCAATGCTAATTTCCAATGCCAGTTCTCTAAGACCTCTGGGCCCCTGCTTCATTGGTCCCAAAAGACCCCATAGAGCTAGACATCCTTCACCCTCTTTCCATCCTTCCCTATACCAGTTCTGAACTTTTTGGTTGGGAGCTGACTGACAAACCCTGGGATAACGGGGTACTGATAAAGCAGATTAGGTTGGTCCCGCAGGAATTGTGGCCTATGTGATACATACAGTGAGCAGGTCACACTCTGCCCTGGTCAGGTTGGATGGGAGAGAGCCTGGGAATGAGAAAGATGTGCTACTTCCCCTTAGAAATGTTCTTTGTGGAAGACAGTTGGGTCCCTTGAAGGGACGTAACAGGGACATAAAAACATTAAGGACTGACAGGGTATCTGGAGTTAGGGGGTACGCACTGCCCAGGTTCCTGGAGAAAAGCTAGGAGTAGGTTTTGGAAACAGAAAAGTGAGCCTCAGAGGAGGGGTGAAAGGCCCGAAGCCAGTGGACAGGGCAAGCCCAAGGTCTAGCTGGGAGGACAGGGAGCTTCCTGGGCACACTTAAGGCCTGGTTGGTGTGTCCTGTTGTGGGGTTTGGGGAATAGACCTCAGTGGGTATGAGGTGGTCAAGAGGAAGTGCATGGGAAGGGTGCTAGTAGGGAGCTCTGAGAGGCTGTGGGGCTGGGCTAGCAGAAGGAAGGGCTGGGCTGGGCTGCAGGCCATTTTTGGCCTCTCTTGGTCATGGTTGGTTGTAACCTCCTCATCTTCTGTGCCTGGATAGGCAGGGCCACACTCAGGGTCTACAGATCTCAGCCCACGGGAGCTTCTCTGCCTATAGTAGAAAGCTACCTCAGTGTTCATTCTCTGGGTCACCTTGCTGGCTCAGCCCATCACACTCATTTAACTCAAGCCTCATTCCTCCCCTTCCTTTGCCAGTATTGCCACCAAAGCCAGCCTGCCTGCCCTAGTCCTTCCTGTCTGCTTTAACAGCCTGACAGGTCAACCCACAGAGAACTGCTGGGCACTCTCATGGGCAGTCTTGAGGGCCACTACCCAGCTCTGGGCCTTTTGTTTCAGGAGCACATAAGGTCCTGGAGCCCCAGATCTCTGAGCAGACTGGCTAAGACCTTTGGCAGGGGAAAGTGGGGAGGTGAGTCAGACCAGGGGTCTGTGGTAGTGGGGCATGGGAGCCAGACAAGGCTTAGTAGCATGACCTTTTCCACACTCAGCCTTCCCTGTGGAAGGACAGAGTGCTCGGGAAGAGGGTGTTCTGAGTTTTAGGGTTAGATTAGGAATACTGGTCCCACAGGTTGTCTCTGACTCACACACACACTTCTCTACAAGTCTCCTGCTTTCACCAGGATCCGGCCAGGTGGGCCCATGCTGAGGTTCCTGAGGCAGAGAAAGGCAGCTATTCCATGGGACGATCTACGCATCCCCCTTCCCAACCTGCTCCCCCACAGTTCTCATAGGCTCAGGAATAGAGAAGAGCACAAAACTTCCTGTCAAATGCCCAGAACAGTGTTGGGGTGACTGGGCTATTTCCTTGGTGTCATTTTGTATTTAGGCAGTCAAGGAGAAAACTTTGGGTTAGCTTGGGAACTGATTTGTAGCTGTCAAACTTCCTCACCTCAACCTTCTTTTTCAGAGAAGAAATTAAAAAAGGCCTTGAGAGACTGAGAAATTCTATGATTGCAGGGGAGATGCAACTAGATAAGGGATATCATAAGGTATGGAGGGTTAGAGCTTGTTGAATCTATGCTACTTCCCAAGTTCTTCAAGTATCACTGTGGTGGTCTCACACTTGTCTCCCCAACAGTTCTTCATTTTCTTGTAGGTAGAGTCCCAGATGGAAAAATCCAGAGCAAAAGGTAAGCTTCCTGGAGGCTTCATCATGGTAAGTCAGGGCACAGAGTTGGTGCCCCTGGGAAAGGTCTGTGTGCAGAACCCCTGGGACTCTTCCGAGAATCAAATCTTGGAGCTAGTTGTTCACCTCTCAGAGCTGCATTCCCCCACGCGCAGTGAGCACAGCAGCCCTGAGTTGGTTCTGAGAGGCACATGAGGCCCTGTGTGTCTATGTATGACTCTTGGTCACTCTAAGGTCTTTATCTACATTTGAGCTCTGTGAACAGAAAGGAGAAAAATGCAGAGGACTGAGCAGACTGAGATCACAGTGCATGGAACCCACCGCTTGGTTTCCCCTGCCTGGCTAGACATTTCTCTTCCTTCTCCTTTCCATGTCTTCCTTCTCTTGACTTGCCTCCTGGACCAGTGTCTCAGACAGTGCAAACAACTTTGCCCATCCAGAATGGACATGTGGGCTTGTAACTGCTGACAGGAATAGGTGGGGCCTGAGGGGGTGTTGTGTCCCCTCCTCAAATTCCTATGACTAAGAGTCTTGCAGGGGAGATGCAACTAGATAAAGGATATTATAGGGTATGGAGGGTTAGAGCTGGGGTCTTGGGCTGGGGAGACTGCAGTGCTGAGGGGTGGAGGTGGACTCCATCAGCTGGAATCACAGCTGCCAAAAGTCCCTTCAGGTTGTGCCTGGATCAGGTGCCTGCCCTCTAGGCCTCCTCTGCAGATGGGTAAGGCTGCTCCTCCCTGTGTCCAGCTGAGGCTGGGACTTGCGGACAAATTGTTGGCCTCCCTCAGGGCAAAGGGAACAAACACATCCTGGGGGTAAGTAAGAAGTTGGGGCCTCCTGGTAGGAAGGGCCCTGGACCCCCTGTTCTTCTTGTCTGTAAAATAAATGGTTATGGGTATAGCACCCTTCTAGCTTGGCAGGGTCTCTGAATGGCAGGTGCTGGTCTGGGCACCAGTCCTAGGAGAGTGAGGTTTATGGAGCACCCAGACTGATTACAGTGGTCAGTGCCTCTGGAGGCCATGCTAGAGCCTAGCCAACTAGGTCACTCTTTATTTGTCCTGCAGGCATCCAAGGCTCCACTCTGGTCTTTACTTTGATGACTAAACCTATAATGATTGATGAACAGAAAAGGAAAATAAAAGCAGAAGTGAGTCCAAGCCATACTTACCCTTTGCTGCAGTTTGTGTATTTTGGAAATTTGTGTTTAACCCCTTCTTTCTCATAGGTTAACAGGATTCAGAAATTGGGGGCATCCATTCATACTGTGGGTATAAACATAGTTAACACACAGCAGGTAACTCAACATACCAGGTGTCTCTCTGCAACCCTAGTAGGGAAGTCTCAAGTGTTGCCTCCCAGGGCCTGGCAGAGGCTGGTCATCTCGACAGCCCTAGGGAACATGAGCCACTGGGGAAGGATGACCAAGTAATTGAGTGACTCCCCCCTACCTCCCCATGAAGTGTAAGAGGGGTGGCCTGGGGTGGAGGCAGAAGCCAGGATCTGTCCCCAACTGCCTAACACTTTACTGCCCTATGGCATAAGTGATTGATGCTTCATCCTGAGTCTAGGGATCTCTTGTGTCTTTGAGCTCCTGGCTGGAGAACTCAAGCCACATCCATTGTGTTTAGATACAAGAACTTTCAGATCGACCAGAAGATGGATTTCCACTGAGAGAAGGTTTTGAGCTCCTGCCAACCATTATTCCAGAAGTGAGTGGGGTTGGCTGTGAGCAGAAGTGGGTGGCATCTCACCGGTGCCCAAGGTGACAACACTTACCCCCTTCATCCCCTCTCTATTTCACAGCTGTCTTCCAGAGCCTGTCCTAAAGTCACATCTGTGGATAATGTCACTGTATGTGCAAAAGGTCAGATATGAGCTGAGGAGTCACCACTTTAGGCCTGCCTATGTATCTCTGTGTGTGTGTGATTGTACTGTGTGGTGATTTTAAATGGTGTCTTTCTGTGTGTATTTTGCATGATTATGTGATATGTATGTTTGGGTGTCTTGTGTGAGTGTAGAGAGTTGTGTGTAGTATGCAAAGGTTCAGCCTGCAGTGATGTTTTACAGAGATGATTTATGTGAATTGATATTTGAGTATTTGTTGCATGTGTGATTGTGTTTGAGTGTGAGTATGATGAGTGTGTGTGAACGTGAAATTTTTATGACTGTGCATTGCATAAATATATAATGCACATTTGTGGGTGTGAATTTTTCAGGGTAAAGATCTGGGTATATGTGAGCCTTTACTGTTTTTCTCAATGAAAATTTTAATTGCAAAGTTACAGAAAATATATGTTAAAAACTCTCAAGGAAACACTAGCAAATCAATGGAGCAACGTTTTAACAGGCCAATACAGCAAGAATAATTAGGGCTTACCCCAGAAAGGCCAGACAGATTCAAGATTTGGAATATCAGTGGACTGTAAACATTCACAAATGTGCAATGAAACAAGTGATTATGTTAATGAATGAAGAAAAAGAATTGTCCACAATTAAACTCCTAACCTCCAATCTCTTACTAGGAGCAAAAGAAACCTCCCTGCCTGGCAAAGGTCTCCACCTTGACAGTCAGGGCTCATGTCAACCAGTGGGGAAAGGGCCACTTCTGTCCCACATCCCCAAGGGTTGGACCTGACCAGGATGCCTCTGTCCACTCAGCATTCCTGCCTCAGTGTGCTGAGGACACAATTGTGTGGTCTTGGGGGATGGCGACCCCTCTTTGTCACAAGCAAGCACTGTGTGCAGCCCTGGCACCACATGGTTGACGTCCTCACACTGTGGTTGATGGAGACAGAGCCCTCAGCCTCCTTTTCCCCCTGGTGATGCTCAGCTGCTACAGTGGCCTCCAGCCCAGGCAGCTGGGTCCTGGTCTCTCTGCCCTTCTAGAGTAGGCTCCATGCCACAGGCTATTGGCAGCAGCACTGTGTGCACATCTGCTACCTGTGGCACCAGGCCTGTGGCAAAGAGCCAGATATCTGGGGCTGCAGTGTGGCCTACAACGGATAGAAACAGCACAGTCAGGACTGTCGGGAGACATACAGGTAGTGACTGGCTTAGCACCTGGAAGCTTGTGGGTTTTGATATTTCCATCCTGGTCCTTGGCTCAGCACTCCCTCTTCCCTTGCTTGTGCTGGGCAAGAGTGGGGAGACTGCAGTGCTGAGGGGTGGAGGTGGACTCAAGGACCCCCATTTGCCCATATGGCCTCTTCTGCTTCTGGTTTAAAGCAGCCCAGGTGGCTGATGCCTATGTGTCATTATATTCCCTGGACACACAGGCCTTGCCATCTGAACAATTGGGACAAACCTTAGATGAAGATGTAAGTCGTCACTCTTTGTCCCAGCAACTCAGTCAGTGACTTGTCCATTTTCTGTCCATTTTGTGCAAATGTGCCACATACAGAGTGACAGGGTGGGAAGATTCCTGGTTCAGGTGACCCCTGTGGATCAACTAGGGTTGGGTGTCTTTCATGGGCTTGTTGAATTAGGATGATGGGTTAAGGACCCCTAAGTGTTCAAGGACCCTCAGTTGTACCAGATTTGCATTCTTCCTGAGGATTTCACAGATCTTGATTCAGGTCCAACTGCCACCTCATAGGAACCCCATGGAATATCAATCTTGGGGGTGGACTCTCATGAAAGGTGAACTCAGAGGAATGCAGCAACCAGATTCTTTTCAATCAGATGTTTGAATGTTGTCCTTGCAGCATCCAACAATGTTGTCATTCGTGGACACGGTTTTTTGTATGGCAAAGGGAACGACCGAATTATTTGCAGATATAAGTTGAGTGACTCCAAAGTCATTGGTAAGTAGCCCTCTTAGTTGCCTCTGATGCACATGGTCCTCACACCACAGCACCCCTTCCCCTCTCCCTGCCATACCTTCCCTGCCTCTGTTGATTGTTCTCAGTAGATACTCTGAGATTAGAGACACTGTAGATGATATGAAGGAAGGACATGGCTAAGACATCCGGATGCCTCCTCCTTCACTTGCAAAGCAGAGAAGTAAGAATTCTCCAGTGCCACAGAAGTATCTTGAAGAGAAGGCTTCACTCATTAGCAAGGCTGGGTTTGGGACTGTCCTGTTCTCACCATAGCATGTGTCCCACAACAGCCTCACCTTCTTTCCCTTGAAAAGCTAAAGCCCAGTCTTGCAAGTCTACTGGTAGGATAGATCCAGATCCCAAGAGCTCTGAGTCTTCCCAAGTGCACAGGGAACCTTCCTAGGGGCTTATAGTAAGCTTGGCTAGAGAGGGTATATTAGCTGCCAGGCCTATGTCCTGAAATTTGTGCTAGGGAAGACACAGAGTATGTGATTTTGGCCAAATGAGTGCTTCCTTCTGACCCTCTATTTTCTCTACTATAGAATGGAGCCACGATTTTAGTTGCACTAAGTAAGGAACAGTGCAGATACAGAGCAGTTGGTACACAGAAGCACTTAACGGTTTTCTTAATCTTCTATTATTTGGTAATACTCAGGCATCAGAGGTCCCTTCTATGATGAGAAGTGGCCTGAAGAAGCACACAGTCCAGGCATTATGCCATTGGGGCTAAGGTGGTATCTTACTCATGGGGTGACTGGGACATAGTTGAAACTTCTGTATCTCCTCAGCTCTCCATTTAGCCTGTTGGTACATTAATTTAATCCAGTTATTTTATGTTCAATGATTTCTTATTCCAGGGCCACCTGGTCAATGTGGTAGATCCCTCTTGTCCCAGGATGGTTCCATCCATTTCTTCCCCTTTCCATGAGTACATAGAACAGGGCCTGGGCTATCATGACCACATTCCTAATGGACCGCACTGTGTGGTCACAGGGAAGTAGGTTTCCATGGGCCTATGCTTCCACAGGAGTGGCTTGTGGACTAAGTTTTCCTTCCCATGCAACACTGATCAGTATTCAGCTTTCCTTATACCAGATACTATGAGGAGTACCTTACATATGCTTTCCCCATGAGTCCTTGAAACAACCTCATTGTATTTTCTATGTTTGGATGGAGAAACAGCCATACAGGTAATGGGAGAGTTTGTCCACAGCCGCACAGTGCTGTAGCAAGCTGAAAAGTCAAGCCAGGAGATCCAAGTGTCCAAAGGGGCCTTCTGTCCCACTGAGATGATGGCTTTTGGGGGCAGGCAGTGCCTAGCCTACTCCAAAGAAAGGGTTCAGATACTTCTCATGGAGCATTGTGGAAGTGGGGGTTTTCCATGCTGGAGGTCACTGGCTTTCTCTTCAAGGAGGGCCTCCTCAAGGTATCATGCAAGAGAGCCCATGCCATAGTTCTAGGGACCTCTGCAAATGACCACCCTGTTCTGGACGGGTGCCTGCATCAGAAGTGGCTAAGCATGACTAGCTTGCTCAGGGAGCACTGGTACACTAATAAGCATGGATTATGTGGTTTGGAACTGAGGAATCATTTTACAAAATGGAGAAAAACATAAAGAAGACTTGTATATGCTTTATTTTATCATGACTATATCAAGACTATATCATGATATAGTCTTTACTATATCATGCTTTTATAACTGAAGATGAAACTTGTTATGATGACAACCAAGGTATTCAGTTTCATCATTTAATCTTGGCTTGCGAATTCCTTTCCCATCAGCCAAGGTATACTAGCGCTTCTGCCCATCCTGACCTGGAGCCCCAGCCTCAGTTGTCTGAGTGCCTGCTAACTACCTCCATCTCAATGCACTGGACAGAACACCACCTGTAGTCAGTGCACACCTCTGGTTTTTTTTTTTTTTTTTTTTTTTTTTTTGTGTGTGTATGTGTGTGGTGTGTGTGTTGTTTGTTTGTTTTAGTTTAACCAAAGTGGCACTCAGACATTCCATCCATAGAAACAAATCCTTTCCCCTAACAAAATTTTCATGATTAGTTCTCACAATCAGTGTCAATGAGGGCAAAAAATGGTTCAGAAATTCATGATTTATGGTTAAGTGGACATTGAGTAATGAATGTATTTGTGAGGAAGAGCCCTGACATAAAGTAGAAGAAGGACAAACATTAGAAAGTATACAGAAAATAAAATTTTAATTATGAAAAATAATTTTAATTTTTTTATAGCAATTTTAATATTACATTAGGAATTAATTAATTTTAAGTATACAAATAATATACAGTAGGAAACAGAGAAAATACAGAAAATATAATGACTAAACCTTCTCCCAATTTCAAATGCAAAATGAGTAATTGTAGCACTCTCAATTACACCATAAGTCTAATTTTACTTGAATATGATTTGAAAATAAAAAAAGAGACTGAAGAAGGATGAAGAATTGTTAGGTATCTCATAAATATTCCTTCATGGTCCCAGAAGGTGTCTGAGGTGTAAAAGGGAACAAGGAGACACTCCCAGGTCAGGGGTGTCAATGGGGATTTCCTCTGTTTGACTTTTTATCTGTCTGGTCCACAGTTGAAGTGCCCAGCTGGTGACACCCAGATGCCTAACGTAAAAATTACAGAACATTCCTGAACAGACAATTGAGACTGCCTTTTTGTTTTGTTTTGTTGTTTTAAATTGAAGACCAACATTTAAACTTAGTTCTGCTACTAGGGAGATGTCTCCTGAGAATATCCCTGGAGAATGGGCCCTCCACACTAGGCGCCGTCTCCCTGCTGGAGATGCCGGAGCATCATCACTGTCCCCTAGTCCAGCCCTGGGTCTGCAGGCTAGTGAGGGACCTTCTCAATCCTGCATCTGTGCTCGCAGATTGATCAGCAGGGGCAGAGCTGTGTTCTGGTCTTCAGACAGGGGAAAAACCCAGCTCCCAGGGCCTGAGGACATGAAAAAAGACAGGGAAGGGACTGGGTCATCCTCTGAGAAACACAGATGGCGGGACTGCTGAGGCCCTCGAAGGCCATTCATTCCAGCCTGCGGAGGGGATGCAGGGGACTGGGAAGCTAGAGCTTCAGGTGCAGAGCTGGCCGCCCATTTAACAGGGATGCACTTGGCTCTCATCTATTGACCATGGCTCAGGAGGTGTAAAGAGTATTTGGGCTCAAGAATGAGAAGGTTCCACTGCTGCAAGTTACAGAATTCTTCTCAGGCTTCCAAGCTCCCACAGAAAAAAATAGGAAAACATACAAACAAAGAAAACAAACAAACATCTCTATTTTCCTCTCAGGCTTCCCCATCTCTGTAATGGCACCACCATCCACCTGTTCTCTCTGATTTAAATCAAGAGGTCATGCTGATTCTACCTAGTTCATCTTCATATCCACTCCATCAGCAAGTCTTTATGCCTAAACTATGCCCAGGGTCTGTGCAGCCCTTGGAAGATCCAAGTTCATGGAGTAAAACCCAAAGCCCCACCCAGGGCCCACCCTGCACACCTCTCCTGTCTAACTTTTTCCCCTCCTCATCAAGTTCAGCAGTTCCTGCCTCAGGGCCTTGGCACATGTCATTCTCACAGCCCGGAGCACTCTTCCTTTCTGCAGTCCCCTAGCTGCTTCTTCACTTTGTTTCAGCTCAAATATCAGCTCCTCAGAGGGGAACATGTTTTTAATGGACATGGCCCACAGCCTACATAAGTAGCGAGAATTGTACATGAATTTAAAGCAACCACCACTTAATCTCCATCATTCCCAACCCGCAGCATCTTATTTCCCTGATAACATCACCACAGAGCACTTTTAATCACTTTTCAGACACAGCATCAGTTCATGTGTAAATATTTGTTTTTCTAAAGGAGAAATTGTATCTCTGACAAAAGGACAGTGCAGGCATAACTAAGCAGCCATCCTTCCCCTGCATGCTCCATCCCTTTGTCTGCTCTTTGGTGGCATAGCACTCTGCCATTTGTGTTATTCCCTGAGTTTTATTTTGTGTGTGTCCCCATAGTTCCTAACAAGTGAGCCCTTGAGAACAGGGCTCTTACTCCTTCCTGTCCCCTTTGGAGAGGAGTGCTGCTCAGTGCTGGTCTGAGAAGGAGCTTAGCAGTTATCTTTGAAAAGAATGAAGGCAGAGAGGAGAAGCTGGTCCTTAGGAAAAGGGTCGGCCCTGCTTGCTCAGGTCAGGCAGTGGGTGACAGGGTGGACAGACATAGCCACTGACACATTCACGTGTCATTTTCTTTTAGATGAAAGCCCCCTTTCTGTTGGCAAGTATTCCCTAACTTGTCCTGGACCAATATTAGAGCAACCTGAACAGTAAGTGCCCCTGGATGGTAGCCCAAATGGGTAGGAGGCCAAATGGTCAGTCTTTTCCACTATTATGTGCACGAGTGTGGGATGTCCCTTTTACTGTATAGCACCTGCTTGTCTGCTGGAGGGCAAAGGGCACCTTCCCCACCCGACCTTGTAGGTGACCTTCAAGGGGTACAGGGATCCACTGTAGCCCATGCCTTGCCAAGGGCAGATTGTGTGAGGTGGTGTACCTGAGGATTGGTATCTTTGCTCTTGAGAGCAAACCCTGTATTCAGAAGATTCAAGGTGTTGACACCAGGCGGTCTTCCCTGATCACTTAGTCCTGGGTCACCATGTGAAGCCATGAGGACCCATACTGCCTGATTCATAGCTTCCTTTGACACCACTGCAGAGGTCATCCTCTTGGCACCCATAGCAATGAGCTCTTAAACCATCTGCCCACTCTCTAGTAGCCTCACTTGGCCTGATTGATAGTCAGCGCCGGGTGAGGACAGTTGTAGATTGTGTCTTGAACCAAGGACTTGAACCCTGTCTCTTTAGGCTAGTTATTATCTGCCTTTTCTTTTTATTAGACAGGCAACTGTTGAACTCAGCTTGAATAAAGGAAAAACCTTCCTGTCCAACAATATCAAAATCACCAGCAAAGACTGTGTGAGTACACTGTGGGGAAGGTGCCCCCTCAGTTGTCCAGAGGCTGTGCCCTGGATGTCAATTTGCTCAGTGGCAAAGGGCCCCAGGCAATCCTAGAGAACAGCTTGTGCAGACAGGGTCCAAGGGTGGTCCTATCCAGGATTCCAGCTGAGCAGTGTGAGAGGCTTGGGCGCTTGCTGATAGGTACCAGAGTCGAGCATGTCAAAGTGCCCACCTCTTCCACGAGTGCTTCTCAGTGACAAGAACCTGAATATTTCCACAAGCTGTATAGGTTGTGTGTGCCACTGAATCAGTGACCCAATTGCTATTGTGAGCACAAACTACTCTTGACTCCAACCTCAAAGCCTGCTTTGTGACAACTATGTCATTTGCAGTGTTGACAGCCTCCCCTCTCTCCTCTTCTTTCCACTCCCAAGCTGAT
The DNA here is from genome assembly GCA_025594165.1 of Tamias sibiricus. NCBI lineage: Eukaryota > Metazoa > Chordata > Mammalia > Rodentia > Sciuridae > Tamias > Tamias sibiricus. The sequence goes on along the minus strand of CM046663.1, from coordinate 92,606,909 downwards.
GCCCTCTCACCTGCACTGCCTCCCCTGCTATTGGTGGTTGGTTGTCAGGTGTGTAACCTGGCTTAGCTCAGGAAGAACAGCCTGGGAATGAGGGTGCTTCTCAGAAGGTGTGGCTTCTCTGACCTTTACATCATCCTGGCACTTCAGCCCACTGCAGGTTAACAGGAGGGTGTGCTTTCAAAGAGGAAGCTCTTTATCCACATATCGTCCACCCTTAGGTCCAGTCTCAGCTCATGAGAACCATATGGGGTTGACAGTCCCCCTCAAGGTCTGCCTTGGTTTGTTCCTGCATATTCATGCACAGATCAGCAGGCTGAACTCACATATCTGCCCATAAGGAGGTGACAGCCCTTTCTGCAGCAGGCAGAGTTAGGAAAGAGCACAGGAGCAGTCCAGTGACCCCTGACCCTAACTAGCTACCATCACTGTCACTTTCCACATTGCCTCTCCTTGCAGCCTCCTGTTTTCTATGCACAGTTTTCTCCCCCTGTATCCCCTCTGCAGCCTTCTCTGTAAGCAATTGATTGACTCAGGAACAGGGGTCATTCTGTGCCCACTGGGTAGCCTGGGCTCCCTGAACTGTGAATGACAACAGGAAAATAGTCCCTATTCCTTAAGCCCCAGATGGACCTGACCTTGATCTAGGACTGTCTCTAAACTCTCTGACTCACAAGTGCCTCTGAAGGAGGGTTGTTCCTTCCCTTTAGGTAGATGTGCAAAGTGAAGCTCAGAGGGATTAGTAGGTAAATCACTGGCTATGAAACCAACAAATAGAGACAGGCCATGAGAGATGAACCCAGGGCTCCTACCATGCTCTTGGACCTGAACAACTCCAGTGCTCCCAGCAGTGTGACCCTAAAATTCTCTAGTACCTGTATTTGTGTGGTGTGTGTGTGTGTGTGTGTGTGTGTGTGTGTGTGTGTGTTCTCCTCACAAAACCCTATACTGGAGCAGAACTAAAACAGCCATGACCATTTTTCAGAACAAGGAGGATCCTGGTCCTGACTTGTCTGGGTTCAGGGCAGACCCTATGAGAAGCAGATCCCAATTCTGCTGCTCTCCAGGGACTAGCTTCAACCCCTAATCCCACTGTGGGCCCTCAATGCCCAACCACCTGAGGAGAAAGGGAATAGGTAAATGAGAAGCCAGGTGGGAACAGGTCATGCAGGACCTGTCGAGGCCTCTGTCATTTGTACTGCTCCTGGGAATGACCTCTTTCCCCTACAGGGTTCAACTGCACCACAACCTGTTCCAGAAACATCTACCAATGAAAATCCAACTGTCCGTGAAGAGCTAACCACCACCACCACCACCACCACCAGCACCTCACCCATCACCAGTGAGATAGTGAAAATTTATGTGAAGAATAAAAGTTTCATTTTTGTCCCAATTGGGCTATCCCTGCTGCTGGCTTTGCTGCTGCTTGGATGTTTATGGCAGCTGTGCTGTCCACCTGTGAGTACCCACTTTCTGCCCACCCCTGAGGCCCAGAGACATGCTCTCTGTCCAAGGCACATGGACATGTGACAGTGCCATGATCCAGCCTGTGGCAGTTTCCCATGAGGTCTGAGGCCATCAGACGATCCTGTGGAGTCACAGACTCGGTTCTCAAATTCCAAGATGCTATACAGAGCCTGTGCTCCCGTGGTATCTCGTGCCTAGGCTTGCACAGAGAGTTGACCTGGGACACCTGGATGCTTGTTAGAGGCCTGCCCCAAGGGGAACTCTCAGCAACTGGACCTGCATAGGCCTTGCATGAACAAGGACCTGGGGCTGGCCTCTGTATGAGAGGAAGAGTAGGAGAGAGACCCCATGAAATACTGATGGCACCAAATGCAGGGTTATGCTGACCAGAGAGGAGTAGCAACCTCTGGGCCAGAGGAGCTGTTAAACCAACATGGATCTCTGTACCTTTTTAGTGCTTTCTGCCACTCCTTCATCTCCAATGTCTGAGGGCTCCTAATGTAGAGAAAGGAAGGAGGCACCATCCTAGCCATGGGGGAGCTCCCATTCTTGAGGAATGAGAGTGAAATGTCACCCTGACTAGGATGCAGTCAGTGTCCTGGGTACAGCAAAACAGTAGTAAAGGACTGAGACTGGCACGTTGAGGGCATTAGGGAAGGCAGAGGCTCTGGAGAGCAGGGTTGGAAGGAATGGTACAGAGAGGTAGAGGAACTCAACAGAAAGGACAGGTGTGTGGAGCACAGAGCATGTAGCACAGAGCACACAGCAGGTTGGTCCCCTCTGTGCCCGGGGAAGCAGTGACCAGAGAAAGATCCCCGACCAGCCATCTAGACATGACCCAGGGAGGCTGTGAGTGAGGGCGCCAAAGACAAGGGAGACTTCTCTAATAAAATACCAGAAGTGGAGAGGCCGCTGAGTTCAATCCCCGGAGTGTGCTCTAGACTGACCAGTGTAAAGACAAGTTAGGGAAGATGTTCAGCACTCCAGCAGCTGGGCCTCTTCAGGGATTGGGGCCTTAGCCTGGCTTATCTTCTTCAACATTTCAGAGTAGTATGAGGCATCCCTTTGGTCAAGTGGAGCCTTCTGGGCAGAGTGCCATAGGCATGGGGAACCCCTGTGAACCCCCAAGACCATGTTCTGTTCTTCTGCTCCATTCCCAGGGTCCCCTCTGTCTGCAGAGCCCAGGCACTGCCCACTCCACCCACACCAGCCCCTGTTTGTGTCTGTTTAACATTCCAGCATGTCAAGAAGCCACCTCCTGTGACACAGCCAGGAAAGGTACGTGGAACTTTAAGTGGTGATTTAATCCCATGCCTGAGGAAAACACTGACCTTCAAAAGAGGAGTCATGAAGGGTCTGGCAAGGACATGGGATTCATATTGATGTCAATCCATATGACACCCCTCCAGGCTCCTGGCAACTCTTGACTGTAGGTCTTTGTCAGAACTAGAACAATGGAGATCCTGTTTTAGCACAGGTGGTCATCCCTGCTAATTAACTGGGCTTTTCTGTGGGACCCAATGCTCTCTCTGTAGGATGCTGAGAACTTGGGGTAAGAGTGGGGTCTTCTGGAGCCTCAGCTTTCTGTCCCTGGTCCCCATCTCCAGGCTCTGGAGGTCTGTTTGTTTCATTCTGATGAGTCTTCATCCCTGTCTCTTGGCAGGGCTGAGGGTTAGCATGGGTCAATCTTAGGCACCCCATGACTAAGGAGGGATACTTTGGCTGACCTTGAACTATGAGACATAACCCCTGTTTTAGTCAGCTTTTTCACTATTGTGACTAATAGGACCTGACCAGAACGACTATAGAGGAGGAAAAGTTTAATTGAAGGCTCATGGTTTCAGAGGTCTTAGTCCATAGAAGGCTGGCTCCATACCTTGGGGCTCCAGGTGAGGCAAAACATGGTGGAGGAAGAGTGTGGCAAAGGGAAGCAGCTCACATGATATAATGACCAGACAGGAGAGAGAGAGAGAGAGAGAGAGAGAGAGAGAGAGAGAGAGAGAGAGAGAGATAGATATCAATCTCCACTTGCCAGATAGAAATATATTCCACAAAGCCATGCCCCCAATTCCCACCTCCTCCAGCCACACCCTACCCTTCACCCCTTCAGTTACATGTTAATCCCTGTCAGGGGATTAATTCACTGATTGGGTTAAGATTCTCACAATACAATCATTTATCCTCTGAACCTTCTTGCATTGTCTCACGCATGAGCTTTTGGGGGACATTTCACATTCAAACCATAACACCTCCTAAAGGGAGCACAGGCACCAAGACTGGGTGAGTAGCCCATGACATATGGGTCAAAAGTAGCTGGTCTGGAATGTGGTGGGAAGTTAGCCTTCCTACACAGATGGAACCTGTGCTGGTTTCAGAGTGGTCTGGGGATGCTGCATCTGCACAGGCCAGAGCCAGCTCGAGAGATCAGTTACTAGCAAAGGCAGGGTCACTGAGCAGCCTCTGTGCTGGGCTTCTGCAGTAAGAGAAGCAAAGACTTAGAAATGAGGTTGTTGGAAATTAAGGGAGAGCCAGATTGTCAACCAGGGGAGTTGGGCTGTTCTCTTCCTGGAGGAAATTCCTTTTTGTTCTGGGTACAAATCATGGGTCATTTCATATACCTAACATAGGAGCTGACTTGCACCACAGTGTCAGGTACCTGTGCCATGGGCACCATGTCCAGCTTCCCAGCACCTGTAGACAAGGACACAGACAGGCATTCTTCTCTCCTAGAAATCAAGAAAGATGCCACCACCTCCCCCACCAGCACCTGTGAACGTGTACCCCACCATAATAATCTGCTGCTGTGCCTGCCGTGGTGTGTGTGTGAGCAGAGATGTAGAGGTGAGAAGGGCCCTGGAGAGTTGCATCTATGACCCCGAGATGGGCTCAGGAGGATACCTCCTCTGCAGGCCCATCCCAGTCCTAGAGGCCCCCTTCCTTGATATCCAGGATTCTTAATAGCTGGTAAGTGATAGCTGACTTCTAGCCAGACCCTGGTCCTTACTGACATGATCTTAAGTCCCAGCACTCTCTTGGGTGTCAGCCTCTTGCCTGCAGGTGATGAATCAAAACCAGGTAAGTAACAAATACAGATAGAAGGTCAGGGGCAATAAAAACAAAAGATAGACATTCTTGAAAACACATTTTGTCCACCATGAAAATTCTGAAAATACTACTAGCACTAGGCAACCTCAGGAAGGTCTTCATGTAGAGGAAGGAAAAGAGCTGACCCAGTGGCCCTACTGCCCACTGACATGTGGTGATGAGAACCACAGGGAAGAGGGGCCAAAAAGGACTCTTAAAAATGTCACAAGCTCCGTGTGCAGGAGTTGAGTCCTGGAACACAAACGGAGCAATTCAGCCTGAGGAACCCTCCTTCGTCTGGAAGTACCGGGGGCCCACCTTGATGAGGGGGAAGCCGGCCAGGCAGCAGCCATGGACCCAGGACAGGGCTGACCAGGCTCCAACAAGTCTGCTGTTGAACAAGAAATAGCCCTAGTTTTTATTGGCTTTGTCCTCTTCTTCTCGGGTCTTGCCTCTGTCTGAGACATATCCATTCCTTCCGCCTGAAAACTTCTGGTACCTCTGTATTCTCTAAGGCAACTGAGAAGCCATCTCTGCCTCTCCCATGACTGTGGGCCACAAAACAGCCAAAACACACCCTCCAGAGAAGAAGGAAGTCACTACCAGTGGGTTGTTCCAGTCTGCAGTGCCTGGCCCCCAATCACCCAGGGCTCAGTGCATCCTGAACTGCAGGGTCTGAGGCAATGTGCTGTCTAACTCTCTGCCTTCCTCTTCTCCTTTTTCTGGTTTCAAGCACCTACTCTTAAGCAGAACATAAGTACTCTTGTTTACCCTTCTTTTCTTGGAGCCCCTGTCCTGGATCCCAGGTCTACCTCATGATCCCTGTTGAGGACCTCTGCTTACCTACCACACATCCCTCTCCCTTGAAGTTCTTCTCTAATGGCAGTTCCTAGTTTCTCTTCCTACCAGAAATGCTGGGTTTTTTTTTTGTTGTTGTTGTTTGGTTTGTTTTATTGTTTTCAGTGGTGATTGCAGTATAATATAATATTGTCTGCAATATAAAATAAGCAAACTTTCTAAGTTTTACATCACAATTTTTCTCTAGGAATAAATATAAAACAAAAAAATAGTTTTGAAAATAGTGTAGCATTACTGAAAATTTAGAAAGTAAAGGTATCCATATTTTTTCAGTTTGTTTGCTTTATGTGATTACATGTAAATTACACATTCTCTATAATTAAATATTTTACTTCACTTTCTTTAATGAGAGTTATAGCCAAATTATTGCAAATTTGAAAATTATTTTATTTTATTTATTCTTACTTGTTATATATGACAGTAGAATGCAATTCAATTCATATTACAAAAATAGAGCACGATTTTAAATGTCTCTGGTTTGTACACAAAGTAGAATCACATCATTTGTGTATTCTTAAATGTTCTTAGGGTAATGATGTCTGTCTCATTCCACAGTCTTTCCTACCCCCATGCCCCCTCTCCTCCTCTCCCTCCCTTTTGCCCTATCTAAAGTTTGTCTATTCTTCCCATGTTCCCTCCTCATCCCCATTATGAATTAGCATCCTTATATCAGACAAAAGATTCGGCATTTGGTTTTTTTTTGGGGTTGGCTTAATTCACTTAGCATAATATTCTCCAATTCCACACAAATGCCATGATTTTATTCTCTTTTAATGCTGAGGAATACTCTATTGTGTATCTATACCACATTTTCTTTATCCATTCATCTATTGAAGGATATCTAGGTTGGTTCCACAATTTAGTTATTGTGAATTGTGCTGCTATGAACATTAATGTGGCTGCATCACTGTAGTATGCTGTTTTTAAGTCCTTTGGGTATAAACTGTGGAGTGGGATATCTGGGTGAAAAGGTGGTTCCATTCCCAGTTTTCCAAGGAATCCTGCTTTCCATATTGGCTGCACCAATTTGCAGCACCACCAGCAATGTATGAATGTGCCTTTTTCCCCACATTCTCGCCAACACTTATTGTTGTTTGTATTCTTAATAGCTGCAATTCTGACTGGAGTGAGATCAAATCTTAGAGTAGTTTTGATTTGCATTTCTCTAATTGCTAGAGATGTTGAACATTTTTTCATATATTTGTTGATTGATTGTATATCATCTCCTGAGAACTGTCTGTTCAGTTTGTTGGCCCATTTATTGCATTTTTTTTGATTGGGTTATTTGTATTTTTGCTGTTAAGATTTTTTTTTTTTTTTTTTTGGTACTGGGGATTGAACTCAGGGCACTTGACACTGGGCCACATCCCCAGCGCCCCCCCCTTTTTTTGTATTTTATTAGAGACAGGGTCTCACTGAGTTGCTAAGTGCCTTGCCATTGCTGAGGCTGGCTTTGAACTCATGATCCTCCTGCCTCAGCCTCCCAAGTGCTGGGATTACAGGCATGCGCCACTGTGCCCGGCTGCTGTTAAGATTTTTGAGTTCTTTATATATCCTAAAAATTAGTACTGTATCTGATGTGTGTGCAGTAAAAATTTGCTCCCATGCTATAGGCTGTCTATTCACTTCACTGATTGTTTCTTTTGCTGAGAAGAAGCTTTTCAGTTTGAATCCATCCCATTTATTAATTCTTGATTTTAATTTTTTTGCTATATGAGTCTTATTAAGGAAGTCAGGCCTAATCTAACATGATGGAGATTTGGGCCTACTTTTTCTTCTAGTAGACACAGTGTCTATGGTTTAATTCATAGTTCCTTGATCCACATTGAGTTGAATTTTGTGCATGGTGAGAGAGAGGGGTTTAATTTCATTTTGTTGCATATGGATTTTCAGTTTTCCCAGCACCATTTATTGAAGAGGCTGTCTTTTCTTCAATATATGTTTTTGGTGCCTTTGTCTAATCTAAGATGACTGTAATTATGTGGGTTTGTCTCTGAATCCTCTATTCTGTACCATTGGTCTACAAGTCTATTTTGGTGCCAATACCATGCTGTGCTGTTTTTGATACTATTGCTCTGTAGAATAGTTTAAGGTCAATATAGTGCCACCTGCTTCACTCTTCTTACTAAAGATTGCTTTAGTTATTCTGGCTCTCTTATTTTTCCAGATGAACTTCATGACTGCTTTTTCTATTTCTATGAGGAATGTCATTGGGATTTTGATTGGAATTGCATTAAATTTGTATAGTGCTTTTGTTAATCTGGCCATTTTTGACAATATTAATTCTGCCTATCCATGAACAAGGGAGATCATTCCATATTCTAAGGTATTCTTTAATTTCTTTCTTTAACGCTCTGTATTTTTTATTGTAGAGTTCCTTTCATTAAGTTGATTCCCAAGTATTTTATTTATTTATTTATTTTCTTGAGGCTATTGTAAATGAGATAGTTTTCCTCATTTCTCTTTCAGAGCATTTGTCACTGATACACAGAAATGCCTTTGATTTATGGGTGTTGATTTTATATCCTGCTACTTTGCTGAATTCATTTACTAGTTCTAGAAGTGTTCCAGTGGAATTTTTTGCATCTTCTAGGTATAGAATCATATCATCAGCAAATAGTGCTGATTTGAGTTCTTCTTTTTCTATCTGTATCTTTTTAATTTCTTTCATCTGTCTAATTGCTATGGCTAGTGTTTCAAGAATTATGTTAAATAGAAGTGATGAAAGAGGGCATCCTTGTCTTGTTCCATTTTTTAGAGGGAATGCTTTCAATTTTTCTCCATCGAGAATGATGTTGGCCTGGGCTTAGCATCGATAGATTTTACAATGTTGAGATATGTTCCTGTTATCCCTAGTTTTTTTAGTGTTTTGAACATGAAGACGTGCTGTATTTTGTTGATTGCTTTTTTTGCATCTATTGAGATAATCATATGGTTCTTATCTTTAAGTCTATTGATGTGATGAATTACAGTTATTGATTTCTGTATGTTGAACTGAGCTTGCATCCCTGGGATGAACCCCACTTGATCATGGTGTGCACTATCTTTTTTATATATTTTTGTATTCGATTTGCCAGAATTGTTTTGAGAATTTTTGCATCTATGTCCATTAGAGATTTCGGTCTGAAGTTTTCTTTCTTTGATGTGTCTTTGTTTTTGGAATCAGGGTTATATTGGCCTCATAGAATGAGTTTGGAAGTATACCCTCTTTTTCTATTTCATGAAATAATTTGAAGAGCATTGGTATTAGTTCTTCTTCAAAGGTCTTTTAAAACTCAGCTGTGTATCCATCCAGTCCTGGGCTTTTCTTGGTTGGTAGGCTTCTGATGGCATCTTCTCTTTCATTGCTTAAAAATGATTGGTTTAAATTGTATATATCATCCTGGTTCAGTTTGGGCAAATCATATGACTCTAGAAATTTGCCAAAGCCTTTGATATTTTCTATATTGTTGGAGAATAAATTTTCACAACGATTTCTAATTATATTCTGTATTTCTGTAGTGTCTGTTGTGATATTTCCTTTTTCATCATGGATGTTTGTAATTTGAGTTTTCTTTCTCCTTCTCTTCATCAGCATGGCTAAGGGTGTATCAATTTTATTTACTTTTTTCAAAGAACTAACTTTTTGTTTTGTCAATTTTTTTAATCATTTATTTTGTTTCAATTTCATTGATTTCAGCTCTGATTTTAATTTTATTTCCTGCCTTCTAACTGCTTTTGGTGTTGATTTGTTCTTCTTTTTCTAGGTCTTTGAGATGTAATGTTAGGTCATTTATTTGTTGACTTTTTCTTCTTTTAAGGAATGAACTCCATGCAATGAGCTTTCTCTTAGTACTGCCTTCATAGTGTCCCAGAAATTTCGATATGTTGTATCCATGTTCTCATTTACTTCTAAGAACTTTTTAATATCTTCTTTATGTCTTTTGCAACCCATTGTTCATTCAATAGCATATTATTATGTATCCAGGTGTTGGAATAGCTTTTATTTTTTATTTTATCATTGATTTCTAATTTCATTCCATTATGATCTGATAGAATACAGGTAGTATCTCTACATTTTTATATTTACTAAGAGTTGATTTGTGGCATAATATATGGTCTATTTTAGAGAAGGATCCATGTGTTGATGAGAAGAAAATGTGTTTGCTCATTGAAGGATGAAACGTTGTATATATGTCAGTTAAGTCTAAGTTTATTGATTATATTATTGAGTTGTATAGTTTTTTTTGTTCAGCTTTTGTTTGGAAGATCTATCTAGTAGTAAAAGAGGTGTGCTAAAGTCACCTGGAATTATTGTGTTTTGGTCTATTTGACTCTTGAATTTGAGAAGAGTTTATTGGAAGGATGTAGATGCTACATTGTTTGGGGCATATATATTTATAATTGTTATATCTCATTGGTGTATAGTTCCCTTGAGCGGTATGAAATGTCATTCTTTATCCCTTTTGATTAACTTTGGCTTGACACCTACTTTATTTGATAGGAGGATGGAGACCCCTGCTTGTTTCTGTAGTCCATTTGAGTGGTTATGTTTTTCCTAATCTTTTGCCTTCAGTCTGTGGATGTATTTTCCTGTGAGTTGAGTCTCTTGGAGGCAGCATATTGATGGGTCTGTTTCTCTAATCCAGTCAGGCAGTCTATGTCTTTTGTGAGTTTAGGCCATTAACATTCAGGGTTATTATTGAGACATGATTTGTATTCCCCCAGCCATTTTTGTTTATTTTTGGTATTTAACTTGACTTGGTTCCTCCTTTGATTAGTTTTTCCTTCAGTGTAATACCTCCCTCTGCTGATTTTCATTTTCTCCTCATGGAATGTTTTTCCGAGGATGTTCTGTAGTGAGTGCATGCTTTCTAGCTGTAAATTCTTTCAACTTTTGTTTATCATGGAAGGTTTACATTTCATCATCAAAACTAAAGCTTAATTTTGCCAGATATAAGATTCTTGGTTGGCATCCATTTTATTTCAGAGCTTTGGTATATGTTGTTCCAGGATCTTTTAGCTTTCCAGGTCTGGATTGAAAAATCTGCAGATATCCTAATTGCTTTCCCCCTATATGTGATCTGATTCCTTTCTCTTGTGGCTTTTAAGATTCTCTCTTTATTCTGCATGCTAGGCATTTTCATTATAATGTGCCTTGGTGTGGATCTGTTGTGATTTTGTACATTTGGCATCCTATAAGCCTCTTGTATTTGGTTTTCCAATCATTCTTCATGTTTGGAAAATTTTCTGACATTATTTCATTGAATAGATTGTTCATTCCTTTAGTTTGGAACTCTATGCCTTCCTCTATCCCAATAATTCTTAAATTTGGTCTTTTTATGTTATTCCATATTTCTTGTATACTACTAGTTTCTTACCATCTTCATTGTGTGATCTACATTCTTCTCAAGATTATATATTTTATCTTCATTTTCTGATGTCCTATCTTCCAAGTGGTCTAATCTGTTGGTGATGCTTTCTATTGAGCTTTTAATTTGTTTTTTTTTTTTTTATTTCAAAGATTTATGTTTTTTTTTTTTCCAGAAACTCTACTCCTTATTGAAGTAATCCTTTGCTTCCCCTGTTTGCTTATGTAGCTTTTTGTCAAAATGATCTTTTGCTGCCTGTATTTGTTCTCTTATGGCATCCTTTAATTCACAGAACATTTTAATTATGCACATCTTGAACTCCTTCTCTGTCATTTCTTCTATTGTACTAGCCATGGATTCTAATAATGTAGTATCCTGATTTGTTTGGGACACTTTATTCCCTTGTTTTTTCACGTTGTTCGTGTGTCTTCCCTTCTAGCACTGTGGATCCGTGACGTTACTGTTTTTACCCTATAGGCTTATAGTGTCTTTGCAGGGTTCTAATACCTCTCCTTTGAGGGGAAGAACAATATTAACAGATACCAATACAAACAACATACAACCTTAAACCAAATTGTTACTATTAAAATGTTTACAGCTTTGTCACAATATGCAGAAATAGTAAGTTCAATTATTATCTACAATATAAACAGTAGGTTTTCAAAAGGGTTACAGTTTCTGATGGTAGACAAAGAACAGGTAATGAGGTGTAGGATGAGATGTTGAGGGTGTAGATGGTGAGGGTATAGAGTTATTAGTTCTTAGAAAGAGTGAAAGAGGAATCTAAAGAAGATGGTTAGTAGCAGGACAAGAGAGAGGAAGTGATTTTGGGGAAACAAGTAGGTGGAAAGACAATAGAATACATAAAACAAATACACATAAATAATAAGAAAAATAAAAATGTAAAAATAGGAGATAAAAGAATATACAACACAACTATAATATACTATTCAGACATCCCAGTCCTCAGTCGCCTAATTCATGAAAGGTACTTGGTTTCACAAATGTTGGGGATGTGAGGGTAAGAGAATAGAAAGGGAGAAGAAAGAAAAAAAAATCTTGAAGGAAGAAAGAAGGATTATTTTGGTTGGAGTTCAGTATCTTTCCTGCTTCCCTTCTCATCCAATAGGTGGGGTTGTCTGTTGTTTGCTGGTGTCTCCACCCTCAGGATAGTGAAGGTTACCAGGGTGGGAGGGTTGATTTTGGGTGCAGGGCAGCTGGAATTGGGGTATGGCACTAGCCAGTCCCCAGTGGGAGACTGCACACCAAGGATATCCTCTGGGGCCCCCTCGTGTGATGTGGGTGCCTGGTGTTATCTCCTTATGTCACCTGTAGACCTCACAGTTTCTGGTCTCTAATTTAGTCTCTGAACTGTATCTCACTCACCCTCTCCCTTTCTACTTCCTACTGGGGACATTTCTCTCTGGGTTCTTGCGGGTTGTGCTCCGGTGCTGCGCACCTGTCTTGGAAAGCTGTTTTCTACTGGGCAGTCACTGTGCTGGGTTAGTGGCTTCCTTCTGGGAAGAGGGGGAAGTTGGGGACTATCGGTACCTGCGCAACAGGTGTCCCAAGCTGGGAGTTGCCCCAACTAAAGAAGGCAATGAATGTGTCCCAAGATGAGGCTGCTGCTTTCTGCAATGGACTGTTGGGTGTGTGGTGGAGTGGCAGCTGACACTGGGAGATGTGTTCAAAGATGCAGCGTTGTGGCTGCTGGCTGTCTCAGGTCTCAGTGCGGGACTCCTCGGGTGTTGGCAGGTCTGACCTGGGCCTGCTTGTGTTCTGTGCGGGTTGGTGGGGCTGTCCTGGGCCTGCCTGGACTCTGCACACATACCTGTATTTTTTGTTTTGCTTTGTTTTGTCTTCAGATCCAAACATACTTTGGCCTCTCAGTGACCACTCCAGACATACAAGTATACCAGGCCCTATCCCACAGGATGCAGACTGAGCTTTGTCTCAGCATGACCTGGGGACAGATTTGTCTCAGTATGTCCCTAGATACAGAAGATGTGAGGTCTTTACACCTTCCAAATGTAGACGCCATGCTGTATTACTGCCTCATATCTCCATCTGCGTTTCAGGGAAAACATAATTGTGCATAATGGCGACCACTCAAGCTGCCACCAAGAGCCACTGGCATGGTCTCAGCTCAGCAAGCAGGCAAGTAGAACAAGGGGAAGCTCCCTAAGGTCACAATGGACACTACTTTTTTTTTTTTTTAAATATTTTTATTTATTTGCTTTTAGTTGTACACAATGCGTTTTTTTTTTATTTGTATGTGGTGCTGAGGATCGAACCCGGGTCGTCCACGTGCTAGGCGAGCGCTCTACCGCTGAGCCACAATCCCAGCCCTGGACACTACTTTTGCCCTTGACATTTGCCTTCTGGGATGGTTGTTCAGAGCCCTGACCAAATACAAGTCAAGGAGGAATGCCCAAGACATGGCACAGGGTGCTCTCAAGGCTCCAGAGGATGCAGTCCTATTGCTGGCCACCAGATCAGCAGGGTTTCTGGGTGTGGTTGACAGTCTATCTTGGACAACACTGGCTGGTTTACCAGGTTATAGGTCCCCTCCTGTGTCACTGCCTGATAACCATGGAGTGAATCACATAGTTAAGATTTTCATCTTTGGAATGTCCTGATATGGATGGATAATATTTAGCAAGTCCTCTATGAACCAACCTCTAGTCATAGGATTTTCCATATGTCCTTGTTTCAAGCCTCCCAGTAACTATACAGTGGGGCATTAGTATTTCTTCAACTTACCCAGGGGGGCTAAAGCCCTGAGAGACTCAAGGCCTGGGAGTTATTAAGCTGGACTTGCACCTGGGGCTGGCTTCCACAGTTCTAAATTGCCTGACAACCTATTGGATCAGCCTTGTGACACAGATTGTTGAGCTAAAACTAGTGGAAGGCTGCCCAACTCAGACTCAGTGGCCCCCAAGAGCCTCTTGCTGGCTGGCCTGGAGCTCATCTGCCTAGTCTCCCCATGCTCCAATTCTCTGCAAAGTGGACTCAGGAGGATGGTCAGTCAGCTGTGTCTATGTGAGGGCTGCATTGACTATGTTCCCTGAATCAGGACAACAGAGGATAGAAAAGAGCAACCATCTGGGAAGACCCTGCCTGGGCCCAGGTTGGGGTCAGATGCTGCCCATGAGCTGGAAGGAAAGGATATTGGACCCTTGAAAGAACCTTCCCAGTGGTGGCTGGACTGTGGCCTGTCACGTCCTGATGGTTTGTCCTAGGCTCTCTGACCAGCTGACTTGTGGTGAGGGGCAAAGCTGGTAGTGTGCACTGTGGAGCTGGTCTGACCTATGAGGACAGGAAGAGACAGACCAGTCATACCCTTTTGGGGTCAAGGCCAAGCCCAATCTTGTGGCTTTTACTATAGGCTCAGTCCTGAACCGGAAAAATTACTGGGTCGGTGGGTGGAAGAACAAGGGTCCTGCAATGTGAATGAGGACCTTATGTGAAAAAAGGGGGAAAGACAATGAAAGGGAGAGAGGTGGGGGTGGGAGGGAGCCTGTACTCAAATAGTCTGGGCTTCCACAACAGAGTGCTCCATCCAGGCCTGGCTTGAGGATGCTACTTGGCAAGCCATCAGTACTGAGGCTCAGATTGGGAGAATGAGTGAACCTGGACTCACAAATAGGGAGTTAAGGAGTAGTCCCCAGGACATAATATAACAATTCAGAGTATAAGGCATGGGAAAATAGCTTAATGGTTGGAACTCACATAAGAAGGAGGAAAAAAAATCCAAGGAGTGTAGTCTACTTTTAGATATTCCTGTAAGTCATTTAAATCATTACTTGTTGTGTGAACAAGATGGAAAGTTCATCTTTATGAAGGCAAAGCTATGATCCCAGCCCCCCCAGGACCCACCTAAATGCTGGAGTCCATCCATATTGGAACAACAGCATGTAGGTAAATGCTGTTTAAGGGAAACAGGCTTGGCTGTCGTTCTATGTTCAATCTAGCTCTAACATAACACTGTGCTGACCTGCACATTCCACTCAGAACTAACACCTCTCATTCTCTGTACCCACCAAGTGCCTCTGCATCCAGAAGACTGAAATGGATTTGCTGAGCAGATATTAGGGGGTATCCAGAGCCACATCCAAGAATCCATTTCCTTGCCCATTTCCAGCTTCTAGAGCTGCTACACCCATATTTTTTTTTTTTTGCATGTGGTCCCTGTCCCTTTCAATAAAACAAAAACAACACACACACACACACACACACACACAAAACACACTCACACACACAAAAAAAACACAATAACAACAACAACAAAAACAACAGTAAGATAGTGCCTCGGCTTCCTTTTGCATCCTCACATAGCCTTCTACTCCTGCCTCAAGTCTCTCCATCTCCCTCATATGCAGACCCTTGGTGTCATACGCCATCCACCCAGATCATCTGGCACATTCTCCTCATTCTCACAGCCTTAACTTAATCACAGCCACAAATCCCCTTCTGTCAGGTAATATACTGGAGCCAAAACCTCCAAAGTTGTGACCTGAAGCTCCTTTGTGGCAGTCTACTGTTCAACCCCAAATGAGACAGAAGTCTAAAGTCTGAAGTGAGTCTGGAGGGAGCAGTGGAAGCTGGAGGCAGCAAACAGCAGAGCGCAGGAGCTTCATCAAGGCTCATCCTTTGGTCCTGATGGTCCTGACCTCTGAACCTTTGAGTCAGGCAACCACAACAATTTGGGCCCAATTATAATGACATTTCTGTGACTTTCTCTCTCTTTCTTATATACAGGGGAGGTATTCCAACTTTGACTTCAGCAAGGCCCTCTGCACACAGGCCCCCTGCAGTCCGGAGATCTGCCTTGGTCCAGGCCAAGAGTGCCTCCCCATTGCCTACTGCTCCCAGTGCCACCCACTCTCATCCAGGTGCTCCAGGCCTCCCTCCAGGATGCTGCCATACCTCCTTCCCCCTCCCCAGATAAACCGCAGAACTGTATTTTCACTACCACCTCCATAAGCCCAGTCCAAACTCCAAACATCAAAAAGCCTAGAGTAAGTAAGAGATCTTTTTTTGCTGAATTGCACATATGTATCAGATCATCAATTGTAATAAAAGGTTGGGATTTTTTTGCTAATCAGCTTTTGTTACCCACAAAGATGCTCCACTAAATGGGGTGTATTTATGCTCTACCTGCCAGGACAAAGCACTCAGCTGAGTCCACTCCCGACAGCTCTGTGAACAGCCTGGCACACATGAGGACTTATGACAAATTCTTCATGCAAAAGATGAAGCATTTACATAACTTTTTATTTGAATTTTTTCAAGGCATTTAAAAATTATACTGGGTCTGGTTTGTAATCAATATGAATTGGATAGAGAGTGACAACCATACTGTCTCCCATGTCTCCAAGTAAAAATGTCTTTCTGCAATGACTGGTCTTATATGTGTATGTAGTGGGGAGAGAGGTGTTTTGAGGGTTTCTCTGGGTCAAATAACTTTGATTTTGTCTATATTCATTCCAGAAATGAATGTACAGATGATGCTTGTATGCTTCAATAAAGACCTTGCTGGGACCTGACTGAAAACCACACACCTGTTCATGAAAGGGTGTGAGAGCCTTTGTATTTCAACCACCATGAACTAGAACTAGCTGGAGCAGGAAGGTATAGTTCTTAGAAATACTGAAGTGCTGCAAGAAATCAAACATGTGTTTAAAAGTGGATGGACAAGGCAAACTTTACTTCTGTCATTAGGGCATGCTACTGGAACCAGGCTAGCAAGTGCACCTGGGCAGGCAGTTCACCTGTTTTGATCCCTAACACAGCACTGCTCTATAGTCTGATTGGAACCATATAGGTTACAGTCTGTGTTAAACTAATTTTCAAATTGGAGCAGGCAAAGGGAAGGGCTACAATTACAATGTAACTCTTAATTGGATCCAATTAAGGCTGAATACTATGTTCTGAAAATAGACCACCAACAATGCCCCCTTTTTCTTTTTATACCTTTTGGTTTCATTTTTATTGACCCCTTGGGTATTACCATCCATCCTAGATATATTAACTTTTTGAGCTGGTAATCGCTCATGGAAATGAGTTCTACCCTTTTTAGCAGTTCAGATAGCCATCCTGTTGATTAGGATATTTGGTAAGGTCCTTTCCAGCTTCATTGAAGCTTGACTTTTATCCAGGTCTTGAGCAAGTCACCAGGCCTGGAAGTGATGAATTGCAAACCCTAGAAGGGGAGTCTGAGCATCAGTTCATAATAATCATAGTGGGAAGAAAAAAAAAAAAAAAAAATGCTCAGATAGGTCTTAAATGGACTCAGAACAAATTTGGTGGGATTTCTGCATCCCTCAGCCCTCAGGGTCCCTACTCACTGCCAACTAGACAGGCTTACTGGGCTTGCTACCCTTCAGCAGTGCAGCAACCATCTCTCCCTGGTGGTTTGGATGCTGTGATCCCAGCCCGAAGCCTCCTCAGGTCGGTGCTGGGTTCCGGATCCTGCTGGACTCTTAGTGGCATTCTTGTCCACTCCTGTGACTTTCAGAGGTGACCATCGCACTCCCCACAGCTCTCTAGCCAAGCTCCCAGATCACTCCATTTTTGGGTTTGCACTGCCGGGGCGAGAGCTGCAATGCTGGCAAGGCAGTATGCCCCGTACCTGATCGCCTGAGGACCCCGTTAATGCTTGGATACCCTTCCTCACCAGTGCACTGTGCCCACAGGAGCCACGTGTCCCCAATGCCCTGGGGGTCTTCTAGTTCTTCACTGGAGTGGTCCAGCTGCCCCTCTCTCTCTGCCTTATGGGAAGTCTCCCCACTTGTGGAATGGCCCACTGTGCCAGATAGGGGCATATTCTATGACCACAGGATATCTACAGGTGTCAGGATATCTACAGGTGTCAGGAGATGCAATGGCTATGGCTCCCACCCCCCAGTCCCAGTGGAGATGTGAGAGGTGAGGGAAGAGTCTCAAGGAAACAGAATGCTTGGTGAGTTTCATCCAGGTATGTCTACTGATTTGGAGCATGGGGTGCTCCTCCTACGTCTCCTTCTGGGAAAGGCAGAATCCTTGAAACTACCCTGAGTCCCTGCTCCCTCATTCATTCACTCATTCATTCAAATAATAAATGCTGTTATGCCACTGGGTGGTTGGGGATGCAAAGACATAAGGTAAGGAAGCTCTGAGCTTTCCCCCAAGGTTTTGGAGGGTCTGTTACAGTGATAAAATAGCAAAGAAGAAAATGAAGTCTAAGATGGGGAAAGCTATTCAACATCCATCCAAACATCTGAGAATGCTTTCAGAAGCAAAATTTCTTTATGGAACAGAGCCCATTGATGAATATAGAAAGGAGTCATCTGTTGCCAATGTGAACACTCCCACATACCTCACTGAAATTGTAAATATCAAGGAGAGAGAAACAAACTTTAAAAGTCATTGGCTCAAAGCACAGGTTTACCCATATGCCGAAATGACAGTCTAACCAACAGTAGAGTTCTCATGGGCACCAGGATATCTTTTTTCCATGGTGCCTCTAAAATAATGTGTCCATTGTCAATTCTCCATCTAAATGAGCGTGAGGGTGAAATTACCCCTCTCCTGCAAGGAAGAGAAGAAAGAGGAGGTCACTGAGAGTCCACTGGAATCAGGCTCTGGTTGCCTGGATCAAGGGTTCAGGTCAGGACCATCAGGATCACAGGGAAGGCCTTGGTGAAGGTCCTCCTCCTTCGGTGTGGCTGCCTCCAGACTCCACTGCTCCTCTCAGACTCAGTTGAGACTCTGCTTTCTCATGCAACCCTGGGTGCTCTGCTCTGACTCCACTCCCTTGACTCTGAGGTTGAACTTGTCTATTTCTCCTGGACCATGAGCTTGGGGACAAAGGATGAGGCACCAGTTCTCTCTGTGCCAGGTGTGTCCGTGCTAACCAGAAAGCTC
The DNA here is from genome assembly GCA_025594165.1 of Tamias sibiricus. NCBI lineage: Eukaryota > Metazoa > Chordata > Mammalia > Rodentia > Sciuridae > Tamias > Tamias sibiricus. The sequence continues at coordinate 92,588,244 of CM046663.1, read as the reverse complement.
TGTGAGTGCTGTGAATACTTTGGGCTCTCATATCAATATGGGGTCCTTCCTCAGTGTGGTCTGTGGACATACCCACAATCTATGCCATGTCCACTCACACTTCATGTCTTGTTATGCTCACTGAATAAGGGCCCTGAAGGAAACCCAGGTTCTAATCCTGGAACATGTGGCTTTTGTGTACCTCACCTGCAAGGTGTGAGCTGGTCAGGTGGAGATTCTGGGAGGCCTGGACTCAGGGATGAGCAGAGCCAGGGAGACCAGGGGGATGCACTTGCATGGCCTGAGAGAAAGCCTGACACCTGAATGAGCAAAGGAGCCCAAGGGGGGAGAGGGGTAGACAGGCAGCTGCACACACAGGAGACTCAGGACAAGGTCCAATAGCCACAAAGAAGGCTGGTCCCAGAGGGAGGCCAGATGGAAAGGGGCAGGAAAAGGCAGCAGGGCAGAGTCTGGAAGTGAAAATAGCCTGAGTGAGAATGAGGGTCCGAGGAAAGACAGCAGCACTCAGGACTCTTGGTGCTTCACATGCCACAGTTGGCTTGACATGTGCATGACAACTCAAAGCAAGCCCATGTGCACATTCTGTGGAATGTTGGCAGCAATCACTGTTATCTGATGGCCACAGACAGGCCCAGACAGATTCAGCAAAGGATCATCAGATTTCTGCTACCCTGAGAAACATGGCTTGAGTTATAGCAGGAGCTGATGGGATGGCCTGGAAGTCAAGGAATCCATGGACAGGGCTCAGCTGTTGTAGTCTCCACCCAGCACCATGGTGTACTGTGGGCAACCTTTCAGGTAAAGTGACACCCATGAGCATCTCCAGGGCTCTCCTCTGACCCTAGCTGCAGTTACTGAGATGGTGCCATCACAGACCTGATGTGTGGGCATAGCCTGGGAAGACATTGATATTCCCTGCATTGGCCTCACGCTTCCAGGATAATCTGGAAGCTTTTATACCTAGGTCCAGATTGTGCACGAAGATGTCATGGCCTCCAACCTGTGCCATAAAACAAAGTTCAGACTACAAAAGAGGAGGAAATTATGGGGAGGTGTTACATTGGAAGATACATAATTTGGAAAAGCTCAGTGTCATCCAGAAAGATTTTCTAATCAAAATGACTACATGCTAAATCCTCAAGAGGATGGCCTTCAGGGAACTCCATCAGTTCTCCTTTAACAGACCAGGCTCTCCAACTGCTTTCATGCTGACAGATGGCTTCTGAAGCTCCAATCAACACATCCCTATTCTGTCACAAAGAAGGAAGAAAAAGGCAAAAGGGTTTTCCACAAAGGACTATACAATAATTCTGTTTATATTTCCAACTGCCAGACCACTCATGAGGCCACTTTGCTCAGCAAGAGACTGAGAAATATCTTTTCACACATGAGCACTTTTACTCTCTTAGCAAAACCAATTCTCTTTTATTAACAGGGAACATGAACAGAGGGTTAATAATCAGCATTTGGCATTCTTGGCTCAGTTTTAGAGATGGGAACTGCCCCACTCCCCACCTTGGCTGAGAGTCTTAGACAAGGTCAGAGACAGACTTGGAACCCAGTCCCTTTGGCCTTACTTGGTTTGAGTGACACTTAGGAATTTTCTAAAGTGCCAGGATCAACATTTTAGTCAGGGTTATTCCTGATTATCTGGGCATAAAATTCTAGCAGCAAGATAGAGAGACAAACACACAGAGAACATATCTGTGTCACATGGGACTCCCTGGGTGGTACGCTGGCTGTCTTGATTAGTGTGAGTCATGGACTCTGAGAGCAGGCCTAAGGTTGTCGGTAGGAGGGCCATAACAGAGCCATGGGGGAGGGACCCTGGCACAGGTAGCATGTGTACCTGGAATCACCTGTCTCCCTCCCCCACCAGCCTTGTTTGGTCTAAAGGGATCCCTTGCAGCTTGCTCTGGGGGAAATGTTGCCCTGGCCTTCAGATGGGCCTGGTTGAGGTTCTCTCTCCCTGTTTGTTCCTCACATGGCCTTCAGGGAACTCCATCAGTTCTCCTTTAACAGACCAGGCTCTCCAACTGCTTTCATGCTGACAGGATGGCTTCTGAAGCTCCAATCAACACATCCCTATTCTGTCACAAAGAAGGAAGAAAAAGGCAAAGGGGTTTTCCACAAAGGACTATACAATAATTCTGTTTATATTCCAACTGCCAGACCACTCATGAGGCCACTTTGCTCAGCAAGAGACTGAGAAATATCTTTTCACACATGAGCACTTTTACTCTCTTAGCAAAACCAATTCTCTTTTATTAACAGGGAACATGAACAGAGGGTTAATAATCAGCATTTGGCATTGCTGTCTCAGTTTTAGAGATGGGAACTGCCCCACTCCCCACCTTGGCTGAGAGTGGCCTTCTGTCTCCTGTTTCCCTCTGCCTCTCTCTTATGTGGACACTTGGGATTGCATGTGGTCCATCCACGTGGGCAGGTGAAGAACCATGGGCTGAGGGTTGCTGCCTCTCCTGGGACTCTCTCGCTGAGCTGCCTCTTCTTCTCTCTGCCCTGCTGTCCTCTCCTGCACTTGTCCTGCTGGCATTCTTCTGGGACAAAGCTCATGGACCCTTTGTGTCCCATCAGACCTGTCCTGAGCCACTTGTGTGCACAATGGCCTATGCACCCTCCTCTTCACCTAAGCTCCTAATGCCTGTTCAGGTGTCAGGCTCCCTCTTCAGCTGACTCAAACATGTCTCCCTGGTCTCTCTGTCTCTACTCACCCCCAAATTCAGGGCCACACATGACTACCTCCCTCCCTGCTCACATGCTCCAGAATGGCTCTGCTTCTGGTTTAAAGCAGCCCAGTCATGCAGCCTACCTTATCAGTCCATGTCTCTCATATGTCCCAAGGGCACTCAGGTCTTGGCATTTGAGTATTGATGGCAAACTTCAGGAGAGGATGTGAATTGTCACTCCTTCCTCCCAGAAGTTGAGCCAAGGTAACATGCTGCACACAAAATCTCAGCCCCTGACTTGGTCATCTCCACTGGCTGTCTTCTGCAAAGGCGTCACACACAGTGACAGTCTCTTGGAAACCCAAGGAAAGAACCTGGACCCAATTGTTTTCTGAGTTTGTCTTTGAGAGTCAATTCATTTGACAGGCACCTGAGGAAGGAGGCCAGGTGCAGAGGATGTCATTTGTCCACTAAGCTGGGACATCTCAAATGCCATTGGGTGACTGAAATGAGCCAGTCCTCGGCCAGGAGTTGGCTGTGCCAGTGAATGAACTTGGACTTATGCATAACTGTTTGGAGGAGATTTTTCAGTGTATGGTGTGGTCCCAAGAGTATCTTCTGGAGTATTTTTTAATGAATGTCTGGAGCTAAGTGTGTTATAAAATGATCTTTCAGAATTAACTGTCCCTCATATGACTCTGGGGACTGGTTGGTGTACAACCCCTTTCAGGTTCTCTAAAATAGTTGTTGGGCTCTCAGTAGGCCCTTGAATAACCCATGAAAGTTTGGGGTATTTCAAAGTTTTACTGCAGATGTACCAAAGCCCATTAAGAATGAATGCATTGTTGGTGGTGTTTATTCCTCTTTTGTCCTATTTTGGAGTTGAAATCCCAGAGGGGTTGTCTGTCTCTCCATGGGGAATGGGTGCCCCATGTTTTAACTGCTCAAAAGATCTCCTTCTCCGTGCATGGCAAAGAATCCATCACTGTATATTTCAGCCCCCTGTAGGGTGCGGTTCAAAAATTACCAAAAGTTCTTTCCAAGTTAGACAAAAGTTAAGGAAAACCTTTTGTAAGCCCTCAGTGTCTTATGAGAACACTCCCCAGATCTGATTTTACCTGCCAAATGTCCTGAAGGCTAAAGGGAACATGTACTCTGATGAATCTCCCAGAAGCATCTACTCCTATTTTTGGTAATGGGAGGGAAGTGGGGTATATCTGAGGAATTTGTTTGGGGCGTCTTAGGATCAGAATTTTGAGAGAAATTTGTTCCAAAATTTCTGGGGAGGAAGCCACCAAGGGACCTAGATAAGATGAGCAAGGGGTTTGGGGACCATTTTCTTTTTTTGTCAGCCCTGAGGTGAGGACCTTTAGGATGTACTGAATCTAGGTGGCACTGTTTATACAACTGTTGATTGTTCCTCAGGGGAAAGAAGACTTGGACCAAGGGGACCTCTGTCTACAAAACAAATGTAATTGTGAAATGGTGTTATAATTGATACTTCCCTCAGGGGTTAATTATTCTCCATTCTCCAGTTGATATTATGACCAAATTTGAGTACAGAAAAATTTGTCCTAATTCCTTTTGATACACTCCAGAAGAGTGGAAATCTGGTTTCCCATCTATGAGACAGAGGGAAGAGTCAGGGTGTCTCCTAACATTCCTTGTCTTCTATAAACCATATTGCTCTCTGATTTTTCCCTGCACACTTGCAGGCTCTGCACCTGGAGCAGGTCTGCAGAATGGCAGCTTTTTCTCTCATGTGTGGCCATAGAGAAAGAAGTGGCTCTTTTGGATTGCCTGCATTTATCAACATGGTCCCATTTGAGGTCTTCATTGGAGAAGTGGATAATTATTTAATTGAAACAACTTGAACCTACTTATATCTAGGGTATCTTGGGCCAACCATCAATTAAAAATAAATGTTGGAGAGGATGTGGGGGAAAAGGCACACTCATACATTGCTGGTGGGACTGCAAAATGGTGCAGCCAATCTGGAAAGCAGTATGGAGATTCCTTGGAAAACTGGGAATGGAACCACCTTATGACCAGATATCCCACTCCTAGGTCTATACCCAAAGGACTTAAAAACAGCATACTACAGGGACACAGCCACATCAATGTTTATAGCAGCATAATTCACAATAGCTAAATTATGGAACCAACTTAGATGCCCTTCAGTAGATGAATGAATAAAGAAAATGTGGTATATATACACAATGGAGTATTACTTAGCAATAAAAGAGAATAAAATCATGGCATTCGCAGGTAAATGGATGAAGTTGGAGAATATAATGCTAAGTGAAGTTAGCCAATCACAAAAAGCCAAATACCAATTAAAATATCTTTGGAGATGATATAGGAGCTCTCTGAGGAAATAACTTAAAAGTTTCCTCAAGCAAATTAAATACAAAGGGGTACAGTTGGATCCTTTCCAAGTCTCAGCCTCTATATGTTCTTTTAATCTGACCTTTGGACTATAAACTCCTTCATATTTATATTTGGGTCCCTGGAAATCCCTGTAAGAGACAATTCATATTATATGACTAGGAGCAAAATCCTACCTTCAGTAGTGCCAGAAAGTATGTTCTAGAATCAGGATCTCAATATGTTAATCTAATGAAGAGCCCCCTGGGAGTGGACAACTGACCAAATGTTTATACAAAACAACCAATTCATGAAAGGGGTCTGTAGAATTTCTTTTGTTTCTATTAACCCTAAGAATCACATACAAGTGACTGGTCAAAGGATGTTAAAAGCAGGAGTCTCATAGACACACTAAGAGCAGTTCCGGCAAGGGATGTTGACAATATGAGAAAAGGCCTTCCATGGTTTCCTTCTGTAGAAATCTTGAATGGATAGTAAAAGCAGAGAAGGTTGAATTGAACCAAGGTGTAATTCCAGGCCATAGGAAAGAATTTGCGACTCTTGCTCTGGGGATATATGGGTTGCCATTCAATTCAAAGCAGTAAATCAGACCAGGCCTTCTGGCATCTGGGACTGATGGATGAAAGCACCTTCCACCATTGGATCTCTATCTCTCAGGAAAATATGAAAGTGAAAGGAGAAAGGGCAAAAGTCAGGCTTGTCAAGTCTGAGGGGCAGTCAGGGTTCAGTCCAGCCTTTGGCTCATCTCTAAGAGCTCTGACCTGAGACACTTAGATGCCCTACAACCTATTTCTGGTCCCTTGCAACATGCTGTCAAGTGAAAAAGGAAGTTTCCTCCCTTCAGAACCAATATTCCTGATGACTATCTGGCTCCAAGACAAGACAGCTAAGTCTGTCATCTGAATCTTAAGAACTGTCAGTGTGCTAGTCACTTTTAACTGGCTGACACATGCTCTGTGTTTAAAGATAGTTTGTCCAATAAAAAAGAGCAAGAGAGGATAGGGACAGCTCCCTTGTCCTCATTACCACTCCAGGGACCCTGGACAAGCCCCTAAGATGCAACACAGAGTGTGGCTATCAAGGGAGCTCTTTGCCTTGTGAATTCAAGGAATGAGATCCACAGGCAAATGGAGGGAGGACTAGTGAGATTTATTCAAAGCAGAAAAAGGGAGGGCAGCCCTGGCAACTCTTTGCCTAGGGTTTTTACATGATTGGTGGGGGCTGTAGTAATGGGTGATGCTAACCTGGACCCATAAACTCTTTAAGCTCTGACTTTAATAAGCCAATCAGAAGTGCATAATTTCAATCCCTTATTCACATATTGAAGCAGACAGGTCTAACCTTGTGATCTGGCACGTCTGTGGGGAAAAGGAATTGCTTTAGGGAAGGGTAGATTTGGTGGTCAGCTATTGCAAGGGCTAGGAATAGGGATAGGAGTAACAAAGAGAGAGCTACTGTGTTTGAAGCTTTTAGTGAGGAACCCAACCTAATTCTATCCTAATATTGGGAGCCATAAAATTAAAAAAAAAAAAGTTCATTTCTGTTTTACTAAGATATTTATTTGGCCTGACCATACTCTGAGAGCTCATCTTGTTTGGAATTCCTGTCCTTGCTCTAAACTCACACATGCCTGGCTCTCCTTGACCAGATAATAACGCTCCCTAAAACCTCAGTGGCTCCTCATAAAACTCCAACAGGAATCTTAATTTACTCCCTACCTTGAAATGTTAAGTCATGTAGATCATTAACCTGCTATCTGCCTTTGTATTAAGTTATTATATTATATCAGTGACAAATCCTCTGAAAAGGAAATGAGGAAAACTACCCCATTTATAATAACATCAAAAAATATACTTGGGAA
>CM046663.1:92265678-92581208 GCA_025594165.1 Tamias sibiricus | reverse complement strand
TAGAACATCTTTTATGGCTCTCAGCTAACCGCAATCTTTAGCTATCTCCTTGATTAGGGCTCCTTCATGGAGAAAAGATAGCCTCTTCAACAAATGGTGCTGGGAAAACTGGAAATCCATATGCAACAAGAGGAAATTAAACCCCTATCTCTCACCATGCACAAAACTCAACTCAAAGTGGATCAAGGACCTAGGAATTAGACCAGAGACACTGCACCTATTAGAAGAAAATGTAGGCCCTAATCTCCATCAAGTCCAATTAGGCCCCAACCTCCTTAATAAGACTCCTATAGTGCAAGAATTAATATCAAGAATCAATAAATGAGATAGATTCAAACTAAAAAGCTCCTTATCAGCAAAAGAAACAATCATTGAGGTGAATAGAGAGCCTACTAATTGGGAACAAATTTTTTACCACATGCAAGTCAGATAGAGCACTGATCTCTACAATATGTAAAGAACTCAAAAATCTTAACAACGAAAAAAAAAAAAAAAACAATCAATAAATGGGCCAAGTGAAGGGCAAAAACCACACTGGGACCACCTTGTAGTAAAATGGGTTTATTAAGGGAAGGGGAGAAAGGGAGAAAGGAGAACAGGTTAAGGGAAGAAGGGGAGAGCTGGTGAGAGGATGGTGGAGGAAAAAAGGGGACAGAGTTCTGGAGTGGCAGGGGCTTATGTACAGAGGGGCAGAAGTGTGACTTGTATGGTCCGGATTGGATCAGAAAGAGAGAGCCTGCCCCCGGGATGAATTCCCAGGAGAGGCGAGTATTCCCAGGATCTGGAAGGGTGGGGACTCAGAGCCCGCCAGAGGTGAATTCTCATGAGATGGGCACTTCTGGTAAGGCACCTGGGGATATGGCCTGCCGGCCTGAAATTTATCTAACACCAAGGAACTGAACAGACACTTCTTAGAAGAAGATATACAATCAATCAACAAATACATGAAAAAATGTTCAACATCTCTGGCAATTAGAGAAATGAAAATCAAAACTACTCTAAGATTTCATCTCACTCCAGTCAGAATGGCAGCTGTTAAGAATACAAACAACAATAAATATTGGAGAGAATGTGGGGAAAAAGGCACACTCATACATTGCTGGTGGGACTGCAAAATAGTGCAGCCAATCTGGAAAGCAGTATGGAGATTGCTTGGAAAACTGGGAATGGAACCACCTTATGACCCAGCTATTCCACTCCTTGGTCTATACCCAAAGGACTTAAAAACAGCATACTACAGGGACACAGCCACATCACTGTTTATAGCAGCACAATTCACAATAGCTAGGCTGTGGAACCAGCCTAGATGCCCCTTGGTAGATGAGTGGATAAAGAAAATGTATATATACACAATGGAATATTACTCAGCAATTAAAGAAAATAAAATAATGCATTCTCAGGTAAATGGATGAAGTTGGAGTATATAATGGTAAGTGAAAGTAGCCAATCCCAAAAATCCAAATGCAGAATGTTTTCTCTGATATAAGGAGGCTGATTCACAGTGGGGTTAGGATAGAGATCATAGGAGGATTAGAAGAACCCTAGAAAGGTCAATGGGAAGGGAAGGGATAGGACAAGATGGTAAAAAATAAAAAAAAGTAAAAATTGTGAAATGAGATGGACATCATTACCCAAAGTGCATGTATGAAGACACGAATGGGTGTGCATATACTTTGTATACAACCAGAGATATGTAAAAATATGCTCTATAAGGGGAATATGAATTGTAATGCATTCTGCTGTCATGTATAACAACTTAGAATAAAAAAAAAAAAAAAAAACTAGCCACAAGCCTGTGAAAAGCTCAGGATCTTCCTTTATTACTGGGGCCAAGGATAATGATTACACTGGATTTAGGTCTGTGTCTATGGGTCAGAATGGTCTCTTGATCCATGTGGTGTGAAAGTATGAACCAAGACTCACTCTCTCTAAAGTAGATTTCTCCAAATGGAATTACCCAGTGCAGGTGATAAATAGACCAAACTGTAGGATCCTCCATTAAAGCAAGAAGAGCCACTGGGTGGTGGAAAAATTAAAAAAAAAAAAAAAAAAAAAAAAACGTGGAAAGGAAGTCTTGTCAGAAGAAGCCTGAGAAAATGATGAACAGATAGAGAAGCAACAAGACTTGGGAGGCAATTTGTGTCCATCAAACTACAGACTGAGGAAAAAAGGATGTGAGCATAAGAAAATTATTCATTCACTCAACCTTATTAAGGCAACACATTTTTGAAGTTTTAGTTTGAAAACATTTAGACTTAACTATGAGGGAAGGTATGTAGTAGAGTCACCAATTTTACTATCTGGATGTCCTCTACCACTGCTTATTTCTTGTGTAATATCACAACCACAGGATGTATTAGAAGAAGTCCTTACCTTATGGCTGACACTGAGAAGAAGAGAAGAAGTGCAGAGTCCAACAATCCCCACCCAGGCCTGGTCTCCAGTGATGCACTTTCTTCTCACTAGGTCCTACATCTCTAGGTCTCAACCACCTCCAAAGACCATCACTGGACTGTGAAGGAGCCCTGATAGGAGATGGTTAATTGCGGTTAGCTGACGGCCATAAGAGATGTTCTGGTTTCCACCTGAAAGAATCTTTGTATGCCTGTGAACTATGTGATGCACCTGTGGTCCTTGTTAAAGCTAAAGATATATAACCGGGTGAGGAGTCAGACTAAGATAGAGAGAAGTGGTTGCTGGTCAGATTCAGGCCAAGGCTGCCGAAGAAGAAAGAAGAAGCTCTCTCTCTCTCTCTCTCTCTGTTTCTGTTTCTCTCTCTAAGCTCTCTCTAAGAAAGTAAAAGTAAAAGAAAGTAAAGAAGTAAAGAGTCAGAGAGGTTGCTGAAAGAGCCAGTGTTAGAGTTTTGAGAGATTGCTAAATCCGAAGAATAAAAAACCTTCTTTCATCTTCATTCTGCCTCCGAGTTTTTCTCCCGCAGCATTGTTGCTCCAAGTCAGGAAGCAACAGGACTGGAGCAAGTCTTTTGCACATGGGCATTGGGGGATACTTATTCAAACCACAGCAGCACCACAAAGCCTCAGCTCCTTTTTGTTTCTTTAATATTCTGTATAGCATCTTAGTGGCATCTTCCTTAAGGACAAGGCAAAATCAGTACAGCTTATGGTGGTCCGCCAACAATATGCTGCCCTCAGCAATGATGACTGGGAGCCCTATGAGCTAGGCCGCGGTCCTTGACAGGATGTGGAAGTCTAAATCATCCATGGGAAGGCTTCTCAAAGGTGACTATTGTGCCCCATGTCTTCCCCTTGGCCACAGCTTGCTGGCCTTGGGTAAGTCCACCTGAAGTGCTAGGGTGGTAGCCAGAGACGGGTAAGATTCCCAGAGGGAAACAACCTAAGACAGGCACACCCTCAAGTAAGGTGGGCTCCCATCAATAAAACAAAAAGGGGAAAAAATGTTGGGGACATTAAGAACACGTCAGCCCAAAACATAACTCTCTGTCTTCCTGATACATGAACTTGGCCTAGCCCAGGGGTGTTGCCCTGACATATGACGAAAAAATCAAACCACCACAAGGATAGGCTAATGGCTGTTCCTCCAATGTGATCTGCTCATGTTCCCTATTCTCCCCTTTAACCTTTCTGCTGATAAAACCCCCTCTTTTTTCATGAAAGATATCATGGTGCTGAAAGAATTAACTTTGACTGCGTAGGTTCTCCTATTTACTTGCTGTTCTGTTCTTTATTCATATATATGGCCACCAGATATCACTATTTCAATTATTTAGATTGAGACTAATTCTGTAAATTTAACCTTATTGGAATCTAAGCTAAATACATAAAGTAAAAATAAGAAACTTTTTATATAAGTACTTAGTTCCTTGTTAATAAGCTTTAAGAATATTTTTGTGATTAAAAATAGTTTTCTCTTACTTTTAGAGTAGATACAAATTCCTTAGAGTAAAAAGTCCTTCAGAGTTAACATTCAGCTTTGCCTCCCTTTCCCTGCTTCTAGGTTTTATAAATAACTGCTATAAAAGAAAAACAATAGTGCTTTGTAATCCCAGACAGAGAAAGTTAACTTTTATCAGACAGCCTGAGTGGTGTGCAGAAAAAATGGCTTCAGGGAATCCGTGAGAAATAAATTTTCACCCAAACTAATTATATAAAAAATGACCAAATTATAATATGCCCAGACAGTCACGTATAGGGCCTTGGAAAGGTGTAAGTGACCTCAAAACCTTGAAATATATAAGATAAGAAATTTAATATGTCTAAAATGTAATCTATAAATTAAGTCTTATGACTGTAATGAAATCACAAAAGAATGTATAAACAAACTGTACTGCCAAAAATTATCCTTAAATACCTACAACAAAGTGAAAGTAAAGAGAGAAGATTCAGCAGCCTAACTCGTTGTCTGTGTGTGCTGATTTCTTCCACCACCGGCTGACTCCTTTACTTCATGCTATGTTGAGCGCTGGCGTAGTACCCCCGGCTGACAACCCACTTTGGCAGCCCCCCCAATAGATCGTGCTACATTGCACCTCTTGCGGAGTCCACCACGGACCCCCGCAATTCTGGACCAATAAGCCTCCTGTACCTAGGCCAAAAAAGGTGAGTCATGCTTTAGATCCTGACATTATCACATGCCTGAGGGGAACACCAACCAGCAAAGGAAGCATCATGAAGCCTGTACCCAGAATCTCCCACTGAAGCCAGAATTAGACAGGCAGTCTTCATAGCTATGTAAATTGAGTCAGGTCAGATCAATGAGGCCAATTTGAGTGAGTCTGGGAAGCTGGGGACTGTCCCCTGAGGGATTGGAATGTTAATTCCTTCAGAGCCCTTCCTCCACCCTTATTAAGAACCTGTCCCTGCTTCAACCTGTTGCTAAGGTAACCTGTCCCAGGAATTGCCCCTCCCTACAGGAAGCTATAAGGTTGTTTATTAGTGTGTCCCAGGCTGCACCATCCTGCCCTTTCCCCTTCAGCCACCTGTTTCCCACCTTTTGACCATCCAATGGAGCATTCCTGGGCCTGGTCACATATGCTGGAAGGAGAAAGATAAGGGGAAGAGGGCAGGAGAACAAAGGAAGCATAGGACATAAAAAAAGGGCATGAACCCCTCATTTCACTGGATACCAGGATACCAGTTATGACCCCTTCTCCCTCCCAGGAAAAGTCTACGTTACCCCTTTTTAACCTAAACCCTGCTTTATATGCTTGCCTCAGTGTGCTTTTCTTATGTTCCAACTTCAACATGTGAGGAAGCAGAACTCATCACCGATAACCAGTGGTATCACCATGTCCTGTGGTAAAGAAAATGGACAGTGTCTGGAAGTATGTTGGGACAATGATGTAACCAGGACCACAGTCCTCCACCCACCTCCTGATCACAGAATCATCACCTTGGGGATGTCTTTCAGCATACGTAGCCATCACTGCTATACGACTGGGCTTTCTGTGAACCATAAAGAACTTTATGTAGAATGCTGAGCACTCAGGGGTCTTCTGGCATTGGAGCCTTTGAGTTACAGGACCTGGACCCCATCTTCAGACTGTGGATGTCTGCTTGGTTCCTTCTGATGCATCTTGATCCCTGTAGACTGGCAGGGATGAGCATTGGCTTGGGTCACACTTAGGGACACCAGGGTTGAGCAGGGTGGAATGTGTCTTGACTAACCCTGAACTGTGAGGGATGCCCCACCTAGGTGAGCACAGGCACAAGTTGATCCATGGTCCAGAAAAAAAAAAAATGGGTGGCAGGGGCAAGGGCAATGGGCCTAGAATGTGGTGGGAAGCTGCTCTCCTGGCACGAGTTAGAACGGGGCTGTCTGCAGAGTGGCCTGTGGAGATCACACATGCATAGGGCAGAACCAGCTGGTGGGGAATGTCATCTGAAAATGCTGGGTCCCTCTTTCACTTCCTGCTCAGGCTTCTGTCAGCAAGGGAGCCTCTGGAGAGAAGGGGCACAGAAACGAGATTTTTGGCATGTAGGAAGAGCCAGGTTGGCTAACGTGGGGAGTTGGACTCTTCCTCTTGTGCAGAACACTCCCATTTGTATGGGGTGCTACCCACTGTTCCTCTTATATACTGTAAAACAGTAGCTAAGTTGCCCCACATTGCCAGGTGCCTATGCCAGGAAAACCATGTCCAGATCCCCAGCACCTGTCAACAAGGATGCAGACAGGTGTTTTCCTATCCTAGGAACCATGAAAGAAGGAGATGCCTCCTTTTCCAGCACCAGCACCACCACTGTAAATATTTGCACCCACACCGACCTTGTCTGCTGCTGTGCCTACAGGATATGTGTGTGAGCAGAGGCATGTGGGTGAGAAGGGTCCTGTGGTGGGGGCATTGGTTTAAACATTAATCAGTTCCTAGGAAAGCTTGCAGTGAGAGTAAAAAAAAAAAAAAAAAAAAAAAAAAATCTCTAAGAGAATGTGGTGATCTGGGAAATGGAGAGCAGAAGATGTTTACTTTCCCTATTTCCAGTATAAGGGAGGGTCTAAATAGAGTAACTCTGGTTGTAAAGTAAAATAATGTACTAGTAAAACATCTGAGGAAATCCACCTGTGCAGTGGGCATACAGCCGATCCTATATTCCCCAAGCCTGTAGGTGCAGTGAGTCCCAACATGGTTTCCTGGCTTGCTGTTGCCAAGGAGTTAGTAAGTAATAAAATGTTCGATACCTCTCTTTTCAGTCCTCCACATTCTTTCTTAGGATAGGTAAGTGTAGGCTTGGAGCATTTTCAGTCAAGAGGTTGAAGAGAGGTGGCATCTGTGATCTTTGGCTGGACTCATACAGACACTGGGGTACACACCAGAGCCCCAGGCTTGAAAGGAGATGTGAGTTGTGGCATTGAGCCTGGACTTCTTGGTGACTGAGGACAATCAGAGTCCCACCCTAAATTCCAGCCATAAGGTCCCCCTTTCTGATCAGTGACCACTAGCTGACCTCTGGCCAGTCCCTGGCCCTCACAGGCTTCTCCAACATGGCATTATCTGGAATGTCAACCTCTGGCTGGTAGAGAATGAGTCAAAACACTGAGCCACAAATGACTTCTAACAGTTCCAGAACAATACAAATAGAAAGGACCAATTCCAATTCACAATTTTTCCATCATGAAAAACCAGTAATACCTTTGACCTCAACCAGTTCTAGCTTGCAGCCTTTTGTGCAGAGTAAGGATACACTACCACCCCAAGACTCTGATGTCCAGTTATATGAGGTGACTAGAGCCACAGGGAGAAGAAGCCAGTGTAGCAACCCCAAAAGTTGTCACAAGCTCCCTGAGCAGAGATTAGACCCTTGGAAACAAAAAAACAATTCATCCTAAGAAACCTCCCTTCACCAAGAAGTGTCAGGGCCCATCTTGGTGCGGAAGAAGCTGGCCAGGCAGCAGCCATAAGCCAGGGCCAGGGATGCACAAACTCCACAAGAATGGTGTTCAGGAAGAAAGAGCCCCCAGTTTTCACTGGCTTTGTCCCCTACCTTGCTGTTCCTGCTTCTGTCCTAGTTGTAGCCATAGCTTCCTACTGGGACCTTCTAGCCCCTCTATAGTCTCTCAGGTAGCTGAGAGCCAGTCCTACCACTCCCAGGACTGTGGGGTCAGAAAAACCAAAACACACCTGCAGAGAGGGAGAAGGCCACTGCCAGAGGGCAGTTTCAGGCAACAGGGCCTGGCCCCCAACTACTCAGGGTGCAGAGGGCCTGAGCTTTGGGGCGAGGATATGTGCTGACTACCACGGTGCACATGGGCTATTTCTGACCTATTCTCCCTCTTCCTCTTTTCATTGTCCTACTAAGCAGGACATGAGGCCCCTATCTGGCCTCTCCTTTGGTTGACCCCTAAATGCAGGCCCCATCCTTTCCCTGGAGCTCCTGCCCAGGACCCCAGGCTCACCTCATGATCCACACTAGGGACCTCTGCTGGCCTGCCATCCACCTCTCACACTGGAACTTCTCCTCTAATGTCAGTTACTGACTCCTCCTACCAAAAATACTGTTTTGTGCCAGATCCAAACACTCTGTGTCTGTCAGTGACACCCAGACATACAAGTGTGCCAGGTCCCCTCCCACAATAGGCAGCTTGAGCTTTGCCTCAGTATGTCCCTGGGATTCGTGCCCCCTGGAGGAAGGAGGTCCTGACACCTTCAGGAGGTAGAATCCATGCTGTGTTACTGCCTCATCTCCTCATCTGCTATTCAGGGCAACATGACTTTGCAATTTTGACTATCCAAACTGCCATCGATGTGGTCCCAGCTCAAGAAGAAGTTGAACTTGAGACAGCGATGTATTCTTTGGGTGGAATGAACATTCCTTTTGCCCTTGACACTTGCCCTGTGTGATGGTGGTTCAGAGTGATGGCCAGGCATGTGTTAAGGAGGAATGCCCTAGAAATGGTGACTTGGCTCCCTGGCCACCAAGCTGTGCAGACACACCACTGGTCCCTGCCAACAAGCAGAAGGAGAGCAGTGAAGTGGCAGTGGTGGCCTGGGGGGGTGGGGGGATGCTGAAGCACAAGCAGTAAACATGGGATGTTGGGCAGAGCCTGTCACACCAGCATGGGCCTGAGGTGCACTAAGGTAAGCCAACCTGTTACCCAATGCAGCCCATCTTGCACATGGTGTATATGCCTGTGCAGAAGGGCACTCCAGGCAACAGCACTGCAGCTCCAGATGTCCCAGTGAGAATGCACGATTCAGTGACTTCAGGGAGAAAATGGAAGTGGACAGACCTGAATATAAGTTGGGACTCAAGAGTTGATCAATAGAGTCAGTATTTTACCACACCCTAATTAGTATATGTTTGTATCAATAATGTTGGTATTTTTCCAACCCTAATTAGAATAAGATTGGACAACTAGCAATGACCCAAATGCCACATAGACCTCTAGATAAGCACACACTCCCATCTTTTACCCTACGAATTTCTGTTCCTCTTTGTATTACTTTAAAAAATTCTACTTTTACATTCATTCATTCCGGTCAGTGGATTTCATTCTTTGAACCCAGGAGAGAAGAACCTAGAAAGAAGAAGAAATTGATGAAGCAGGGAGTTTAGTTTCATCTCAAAATTCTCTTTCAACGGCATAGGGTACTCCAGAGGCTACTGAAGATTCAGTCCTATTGCTGGCCACCAGATCAGGAGGTTTGGTGGGTGTGGTAGAGTGCTGTCTTGGCCAACACTGATTGGATTACCTTGAAAGGTCCCCCACCCCTCTACCCCTGTGAAATGTTGACCATGGGTAAAAAACACATCATTAGGGATGGCCTATTTGTAATGTCCTAATACTGATTGGCTAGCTACTAATACTGTGGTGTGGCTACTCACCTAATGGCTTTCCATGTGTCCCTATTTTAATCCTCTCAGTAACTGTTCAGTAGACACTAGTGTTTTCTCAGTTTACTCAGGTATCTCTGAGAGGTTAAGTGACTTGTTCTAGGTTAAACCCTAGAAGTAACATCACTGGGTTTTGTTCATGGGTCTGGATCCTACATTTTGTAACCATGACACCCTGTTAGTCACACTTGTGACCACATGATGGCTACACCAAATCCCTGGAAAGGCAGTGTACTCAGACCCAGTAGACCCTAAAGACCTTTTCCTAGATAGCCCCAGGATCATCTAAGTGGGATTTCCATGCTCCTACCCCTTTATAAAAATAGGGCCTAGGGCATGGAAAATGGAGAATCCTCATGGATCATGAGAAGATAGCACTGGCCACATTTCCTGAATCAGGAAAACCCAGGACACAGGACAGCACCAGCCAGCTGGGAAGCCCTCCTTATTCCCAGTTTGAGATTGGGTTCCACTCAGTGTTGGAGTATGGGATATTGGGACCCTGTAACAACCTCCCCAGTGATGCCTAGTCTGTGGCCTAGCATATTCTGATGGTGTGACCATGGCTATGAGCCCAGTTGGCTAATGGCCAAGGGGCAGAGGTGGCTAGTTTGCACTGTGGAGGCTGCCCTGAGCCCTGAGAGCAGGTAGAACCAGGCCGTCCTGCCCTTTTTGAGTCAGACCCGGGTGAATCTTGTGTCTATCACTATGTGCTCAACCCTGAACTGGTAAAATTATCTGGGTCAGGAAGTGCAAGGTTCCTGCAAGGTGAACGAATGCTTTACCTGAGAGAAAGAGATGGATGATAGATGATAGATGATAGATAGATAGATAGATAGATAGATAGATAGATAGATAGATAGATAGATAGAGATAGATAGATAAATAGATAAATAAATAAAAAAAAGTTGAAGGAAGAGTCTCCACTCAAATAGTCTGGGTTTGGGGAACAGAGTGCTCCTTCTAGCCTTGGCTTGGAAATGGCTGCTTGGAACCACCAAACTGAAGCTTAGACTGAGAAGAAGGATAAACTTGCACAAGCTACCTGAGAGCTGAGGAGAAGCCCCCAGGAGAACAACACAGGGTACAGAGAAGGTGGAAGCAATTTAATGCTATAGGTTAAACTTGGAATCCACACTAGAGGAAAAATTTCAAGGATTGCAGTCACCATTTAGATATGCCTTTGAGCCACTTAGAGTATAACTGAATAGACAGGTGAAATGGAAAATCCATCTTTATGAAGGCAAGGTACCATAGTATTCCCATGATCCCAGGCCCCCAGAACCCACCTCAGCATTGTGGTCCCCTGCAGACTTGGGACAATAACATGCTGGTAAACCCTCTTTTCCTTAACTTGACTATATTTCCATTCAAACTAGACGTTACACAACATTGCATTCATGTGCAGTTCCTTCCGTATAGAACAGACAGCTTCTCATTCTCTGCACCTGTCAAGGGCCTCTACATTCAGAAGTGTGAAATGAATTTGATGAACAGAAATCCTGAACTACATCCCTGCTGAGGTTCTGGGACAATCCCTTTCCTTGCACTTCCCATCACATATAGCTATAGTCCCAGCATTCCTTGGAATGTGGTCCCTTCCAGCAAGGTAGCAAATGTCTTGAATGCATACATGGCCTTCTCCTCCTGTCTTAAGTCTCCCTCGGATTTCCTTTATATGGACCCTTGACGATGCATGCCATCCACCTAGATCATCCTGCATAATCTCCCAGTCCCTAAATCCTTATGTTAATCATAGTCACAAATTTCATTCTGCCAAATAATGAACTGGATACCAAAATTTCAAGGATTAGGGTCTGTAAATCTTTTTAGATAAAATGTTCAGTTCAAAACTAGGCAAGTTTCAGTTTCCTGAATTGAGTCTAGAGGAGCAGAAGATGCTGAAGACCAGCACCCAGGGCGGAACATTCCTTTCACTGCCCCCTTTGGAAATTCCGACTCTTTGGTTAGATGACTTAAAAGATACTTGAACTTTTCAACACAGAAAATAGTCTCTCAAATCAAAGTTCCATGCACACATCTATGAATATGTCCACCATTCTTTGACTTGAGAGAAATTTTTATTAAACACATTACAAGTGACCTCCATCCTATTTTTTAATTTCTGCTCATTCTGTGTAGTTTGTGGATTGCTGAATTTGCCTACCTGTATTAAATAAAAAGTTAAATTAGCTGAATTATCATTAAAATCACAATAAACTGCAAGATCAAGTTAAATTATTTCTAAAAAAAACAAAAGTATTAAGCCTCAGCTGGTAATGAACCTCTTTCAAAACAAACAACTTAGCATACATGTTTGTGTTGTTTTAAAATATAGAGATATATATCACAAAATATAACCACAAAATTATCATCAAAAATGAAATTGTGTCTCTCTGACAAGATTAACGTTTTAACAAGGAACAAAATATTGCCTCATATCCATTCCTTCCTTATTTATCAAAAATTCATCAGATATGCTTTTCTAGATTTCTTCACCTGGGATTTAAATGGACAATCTTTCATATTCACAGGAAATATTTGCACATTGGTCCTCCTACCAGATATATGCAAACTAATTAATTTCAACTACCACATTTGTTGCTATGAAATGTCTAAAGTCTCATTCATCAGTAAATATGTCACTTAATGTCTGTACAATAGTGGCATTGACAGGTATTTTTTTACAAAATTACTGTTACTTTCTTGCTACTCATACCCCAAAGCTTCAAGTGCATAGCCCAGGACTCCCAATGCCTTCCCACAACTCATCTGTGACTCCTACTCCCTCAGTGGCCCCTAACAATGCACTGCACAGGCTTCCTAGAAGGCAGGAGTAGGTGCCAGTATCTCCTAAATGTTCCTGCAAGGGTTAGCTTACTGGTGTGCTGAGAGTGCCTAGAAGGCAAAGAGTAAAACAAACAAACAAAAATTTCTATCAACATCTTGTATCCAAAACTAGGTTTCTTTTTTCTTTTCATCCTTATAACTCAGATTTATCATTTTATCATTTATATATTTTTCTGTGAGAGGCACTGATGAGGTCTTTAATAATAATTTAGCTCCATCTAGATCTTGGAAATAATTTGTTGACAAAAGGATCGTGGGGTGGGTGTGGAGTTCTCATCCTAGCACCCAATTCAAGTCCAGGCTGATAATGGGGAGCATGCACCATGCGTGGAGGGATGCAGTCAACTTAAGAGGGAAAAACAAAACAAAACAAGCAAACAAACAAACAAACAAAAAGCATGGAAGATTATTGTGTGCTGGAAATAAGGGAGAGGAGAAGGGAAAGAGAGGAAGAGAGAGGGGGAAAGAAGTGAGATGTATTCCTCTGCCCACACCCCTCTATTGGCTCTGCCAGCAGCACCTGAAGGCGCATCTTACTTGGATGCTCAGCCAACATCCTCAAGGACAGAAAGGAGACTCCAAGCACACAATTCTGCACTTGGCCCAGAGCATTCATTCACTCTCAGGTTGGCCAGGACCCTCCTTCCCACCTGCTCCCACCTCCAGGGTGGTGTTTCTGAGCAGCCCATTTGTCTGCAGTCTCTGCAGCAGGACTGACTGGTGAGCAGAGCCAGGCAGTGAGGGACCCCAGGACCTGGGAACCCGAAGTTTGCTGTCAGTGTGGTGCACTGCTCCCTTGACTGCTGCTCTAGCTTGCCCCAGGACATAATTCTTGTGCCCACTGTTGGTCACCCCCAGCAGGCTGCAACCATTGTCAGAAGCAGATGACTGTGGCACACTTAGGTGCATGTGAATTCAGTTCACAGCTGTGGGACCTGAAGGCCACACTTAACGTCTTTTCTCTTGACCAGTGCACCTTGACCCCCTAGGCTGTGATGCCCCTGAGCACTGTTGGTAACTGCTTTGTGGTGCAAGCTGACCCCTACTTGCCTCCCAAGGGCAGCAGAAGTTCTCTATCCTCTGACCTGACTGAAAGGAGCTGCCGGGGGAGCTGGGTACAGGTCTTTACTGAAGAGGTCCTGCTACTTCTCAGCCTCTTGCCAGTCCCATTACTGTTCCACAGTTGTGGTATGGCAGCACTTCACCAGATTGGGGCAAGTTCCATGACCTAGGATAATCTGAAGGTGTCTAGAGCATAAATTCCTGGGGCAGGTGGTATGGGGTCAGGGTGGAAAATAACAGTTTATTCCAAATTATTGTTTTGTATTACCTTCTCATTACTGTAACAAAACATCATACAAGGAGAAAAGGTTTATTTGTTCTCACTGTTCTAAAAATTCCCATCTGTGATCAGGTGGCCCAAAGATATTGGTGGTATCTGGAAAGGGTAGTGTCTGGTGGATTGGCTCACATCATGATCCAGTAATATTCAAGGAAGAGATGTAGGTCCCACAGTACCCTCAAGGGCCTGCCTACAATGACCTAATGATTCCTATTCAACCCAACCTCCTAAAGCTTCTACAATCTCCCAGTAGGGGTATCTTAGAAACCAATCTTTTAACGCTTGAATTTTGGGGGGTACACTCATCCCAACAATAGCATTCTGCATTAAGAGTTTTTTTCTTTATTTATTTCAAAATTAAAAGTGAAAAAACAAGCCACACTCTAGCAGGAGATATTTGCAACAATTGATAAAGAGGAATTAGTAACAAGAATGCATATGCTAATGACCAATATGAAAAGGATAAACACCCAAGTCAAAGAAGGGACATGAAGACATGGCTAGGCTTTGAAATGAAGGGGAAAACATGAATGACCAAGTGTCACGCAGGAGACCATCAGGAATTAGGAAAAGGCAAATTCAGTCCACAGTGAGATGTCTAATCAAAAGCAAAATCTATGAAACTATGACAGTATCAAGGTTCATTACATGTGGAAAGGGGACTACACCAGATTTCATCAACTCTAAAATATCATTTATTTGAGATATTTTGTTCTGTTAACGTTAACACAAAAGGAATAAACAAAAAGAATCTCAGAACTCAATGTTTTTATCACATATTAATTTTATGTTATACACATTGAGGTCTCTTTTGCAGCTATTAAGGAAAGGTTTTTAAGTATACATCACTTTTATGAATATAAACCCCCCCAAAAATAAAATTGATCAAGGTATTTCTAAAGCTGTTTCCCATCACAGTCTGCAGTTTCAGAATTCCTTTTCAATGTAACCTCTGCACCCCTGTCTCCCCACACTGTGCCTAGCTCCACCATTCCCAGTGCTGCAATGCTACTGGGTCATAGCACTGGGTGTGCCCTCCCACCCACACGCCTCCCTGTGAAAGCAGGGGTCTGTGTGGCTCCAATCTGAACCTTGACAGGTCAGTGACTGCTTTGACCAGAGTATAGAAGAAGTGACATTACGTGGTTCTGAGATGATGTCATAGAGGACGCTACAGTTTCTGCCTTGCTCCCTGAAAATACTCTGAGCTCTGAGTTCAGAGCTCTGAGCCACCATGAAGACAGTGCACCACCCTGAGAGCTCATGCCAAGAGGAAAACTGAGTCATAAGGAAAGGTCACATTCAGGGTCTCCATGATCAGTAGAGCCCTGATATGGAGTCAAACCTGGGGAAGAGAGTATGGAAGCCACCAATGTCCTCCAGTCACCAGTCACCCAAGTCTTTCCCTGATGCTCAAGTCTCCCCACAAGTTACCTCACAGGGACCCCTCCCTACTTTGCCATCCTTGCCTGTCTGCACAGAACCTGTGAGCACAATAAAGCAACTCTTGTTTTATGTCATAAAGTTTGGGTGTTTGTTACTTGGCAGTGGATAATGGGAATGGCCCCTATTCTCAGAGGACTTAGGCAACAGCAGAGTCTTAATCCTCATCTAAATCCTGCCATCCCTTGGCTGATTTCAGAGTTCACACGAATGGCGCCTCCTTTTCCAGCCCACTAGCATCCCAATCCCTGACTCCTCACTCACAGTAATATCTTGATCTCAGCCACTTTAGCTATCCTCTCTGGTTAACTACATTTCCAAGTTCCTTTAGGTGGCTTAAGGACCAGTTGTGAGAGACAGGGCTGAAGGACAAAGAGGTCTCATCTTACATGCTGTCCAAGGTTCCAGTGACTGCCACTTAGCATTGTGTACATGAAGGGCTTTGAGCAGAGTTCAGGTCACAAAGTCACCATGTCACTTCCTGTTAATCATAACTACAGGGAATTCTGTCCCAGGGTGGGGGAAGGGCTGTGAAGACAGCTGGTGGCAGAATACTCAGAGCTGCTGCTTCCCCAGTCCCCATGCTCCACACAGGTTCCTGGTAGAGTGCTGCAGTGATCATTGGTGATAGGGCACAAGGGGCTGTGGCCGGTGGCAGAACAAGAAGCCTAAGGTGGTCAGTGCTCAGTCTACCTGTGACCCTGTGCTAGTAGGATCCCAGGGACATCAAGAAAATGATAATCCACAGTCTCCAGTTCCCTTGCACTGCACTCTTTCTGCTACTGCTGCTGCCTCCATCCCTTTTGAGATCAGGGAGACTGCAGCACCATAGCCCTGGCTGGAGAACATCCCACCACCTGGGCAAGGGCTCAAGAAACTTCCACTTCCGCCATGGTCCAGGTACATGGCACCAATGGTACTCAAGGCAAGCAGAAGAAAATTGCCAGGGTGCCTTCGACCTCTACTTTATCTTGGACAAGTGAGTGGCCCTCCCTTCCTGTCCCCAGATAGCCAATGGGGATTAGCTTTTAACCCCCTGTCACTATGGTCAGAACATGACCTTAGAGGATTGCAGACCCTGGAAGAGGACAAGCAGGGCTTGTCTGTGGTCAGACCCAGGCATGTTCCTCAGCAACTTACTGCCTACAAGGAGGGAAACATCACAGGGGTCCTGGATGGCTCTGCCCCTTCAGCAGATCTCCCTGGCCCAGATCTTGCTCCTACATGCCTCTCAGCTAGCTTCTGGCTAGGATCCACCCTCTCAGCCATGTGTAGGACTCCCTGCTGGCTTTTCAGGAGAGAGTGCTCTGTGGCCTCTGCTGGGCACTTTCCCAGTGCCACTGCTCAGAATGTCCTGTGCTTTGATGCCTCTCATGGTTTGCTTCTTCCTTCCCCACATGGACAGCCAAGGCACAGTACCTGCACTGATAGGAGCAGATGGCTCTGCCTCAGTGTGACCCTGGGGAAGCTGGACTGTGCTGTATGCTGGATGTTAAGGAAGGGAATGGAGGGGAGGGGTGTTTATTCCTCAAGAGGTAGCCTGGGTTCCATTCTCATCTCCTCTGTGGTATGGAAATGAACATTGTACTTTAACAGAGAGGTAGAAAAACCCCAGAAAGTTGTAGAAGCACTTGCTGTTCCCCGAGTCCTTTTGTCCCCTTGCATGTTGGACATCTGCCAAACATCCTGAGTTCTGCAGATAAGCAAAGGTGTTTTTTGTCTTATGTCCTAGTCTAGGCTTGGCACCTAGATTGAGAAGGTGCCCAGAGGCTGCTAGTAGTGACAATATCACCAGAAAGAGGATCAAGGACGTCCCCATAAGGGAAAAGAGGAACTTCAACTTGGCCCTGGTAGATTGCTGACTTATTCCATAGAAAAAAAATTCAGGATGCTTCAAAATAGGCACAAAGATTTATTTAAGAAAGCAAATAGAATTATTTAGTAAAGGAAGCAACGGAGGAGGCTGCCCATTCCAAGAGAGAAAGAATGTGGACATTTAAGAATGAAATGCACTTTTGGGTTCTTGAGCTCTTCTTTTAAAAGAAATTTTGTAAATAGTGAACATAAGGAGTGTGTAGGGGGTGAGTGACATCAGCCTATGAGCTCAATTTTCTTAATCATGGAGCACAGTGCAGGTTGTGGTTGTCTGGTTTACCCAGATCTCTTCGTTGGCATCATCCAGTTAATAATATATGGAATAGCATTTGTCTGTAGCAATATTTTCCTTGTCTTTATTCTAAAGAAAATTTGCTGTATAAAATACTAATGTACGTAGAAATTAATCATCTGGTCTCATAATATAAAAATTCAGATCTGGAGGAAAACAGAATTCAGGGGTAATTTTTTTTTAAACGGAACGTCTTGTATTTGAAGTTGCAGTTTCTTTTCCCTTTATGTTAGTCTCCTTTCTCCCTACCCTTGTGTATTCTATCCTACCTCAACAAAACCTGGGCTTCCTGGGCTATGCTCTCTTCGCTGTTCCAAGTTTAGTTCCTTGGATTTTTTGCTGCTGTGATCTAAAAAATTGTAAACCCCCAAATAATATTTTTCTTCCTCTTAAAAAATTCTTGTTGGATCTTTTAGTCACAGCAGCAAAAAGCTGACTAAATCAGCCTCCTAATATCTTGAGGAGTTAGGTTAATCTCTGCATTTTTATGAAGGCTAAATGTAGGTTGCAAGTGATCCAATGATTTGCTCAAGGTCAATCACAGCTTCTTTGCTGCAAAACATCAGAATATGGAAAAGTCTCCCCTTTCTGCAAAGGTGTGAATGAGGTAGGGGGCTTAGAGAGGGCCAGAGAAATAGTTTCCTGAGTCAAGAAGGTCTCCACTTATCAATCCTAGTCCTCACCTCACATGGATTCTGAAGGGCAAAAATCACACTGGTGACAACCATGCAGCCAAGAGATTTATTCACCAGCCTTTGTGGCTGGTCGGAGGTTGAAGAGGTGCTCTGGTTGAAGGTCAAAGAGGTGCTGGGAGAGGGGATTCAGGGAGAGGGGAGTGTGTAAGCTCTAGTGGGAGAGAGGAGTCAGGGAGAGGGGAATGTGCAAGCTCTGAACAGAAGGTGAGTGCCTGGTCGTGCCAGCTGTGGTCTCTGGAACTGTGGGCTAAGGCAGCTGCTGTCAGGCTGGAGGCTGGAGCTGTCTGCTGGGAAGCTGCCTTTGGGCTGAAGGTGGTGGGTCTAAGGCTGGTGCAGTGGCTTCCTCCTCTCAGCAGGGACAAGCAGTTGTGTCTGTAAGTCTCTCGAATGGGACCCTATATAGGGATTTCTGGTGGGGGGGTGCACCAGAGTGACCCCAACGTCATTGGCTCTTTGCTTATGGAACAGGGCGACCTTTAAGCCTATTAGCTCCTGTCCGGGGAAAGAACATCCTGTCCGGAGAACAGAGCGACCTCCAAGCCCATTGGCTCTTGCCTGGGGAAAACGAAACAAGGTTGCTTTGCTCAGGACACAGAAATCTCTGGGGTGGTGGGGGAGTAGCCCATCTATCAGATCCCACATGGCATATTCAATACTGGAAGACAGGGCCAGTTAATATGACCACATTTGGCTGGGGCTGGAACATGAGCCAAAGACTAGGAGGCCAGGAAAGAAAGGGAGCAGCTTGAGTCCCCTGTGCCCCAGGTCAGTCTCCAGAATTGAGGCTGGTCTGCTGGATCCCCTTCAATTCCTAATGTCTGACTTTTCAATTGTCAATCCTACTGGCCTCGACAAGACCCTGTTGGAATCTGCACATAGGAGGAGTCCAAGGACGAGCCCCTCCACTTCCATTTCCTAGTGGGCCAAGGAGGAGTCCTCAGCCTGAGAGAAATAACACACTATCCCTGTGAGCCACCTCACAGGGTCTGTTGTGGAGGGCTTTGGTGCCTTGCAGGGCCAGCAAGGTGACAAGTACTTGGAGGGTGAGGACATCGTCCTGCCAGGGCTACCTGGACAAGGACCTCATGTGTGGCTGCTTTATGGCTTTTTGGGAAAAGCAGCCAATGACCATGAAGAGACAGCCCAGCCTTGGAGTTACTCTTTACCTATGGGGCCCTGGGAAATCAGCCTCATCTTTTTCTGATTCAGAATCTCCCACTGCAAAATAATTATCCTTGTGTCCTGCTTGCCAGGTGAGATGAGGATGACGGGAAAGTTGGTAGATTAGATGCGACCAGAGAGGATGAAGGTAATGTGAATTTCCAGGCTAAGCAGAGCCACAGCTGAGGTGTTCTCAGCACTATCAGGGCTCTTGATGCAGTCCTGGCTCCTTCAGGGCTACAGCTCTCTTCCCATGTCCCTCCTGCAGTGGGGTGGGGGTGTGGTTCAGAACACCTCTGCTGGCCTAGCAGGGGAAAAGACCAAGGTCCAGACCACACCAGGTTTTCCAGGACCCTTCACCCTTGGGGAAAGCCCAGCTTGATCACTTACCCTCAGCCCCATTAGTCAGCTTTCCATTGTAACAAAATACCTGAGATAATCAATTAGATGAGGAAAAGTTTATTTTGGTTCATGTTTTTAGAGGTTTCAGTCCAAGGACTGTTGCTTTGGGTCTGTGGGAGTGTAGCACATCACCCAGAGTGCACAGCACAAGAAGCCCGTTCACCTCACAGCAACCAACAAGCAAAGGGCAAAAGGGGAAGTAGATGGGGGTCAATATCCCTCCAAGGACTCAGCCCCAGTGACCAAGCTTTCTTCCACTATAGCTATTGTGAATTGTGCCTTTTTCTCCACATCCTCTCCAACATTTATTGTTGTTTGTGTTCTTAATAGCTGCCATTCTGACTGGAGTGAGATGAAATCTTAGAGTGGTTTTAATTTGCATTTCTCTAATTGCCAGAGAGGTTGAGCATTTTTTTCATGTATTTGTTGAATGATTGTATATCTTCTTCCGAGAAGTGTCTGTTCAGTTCCTTGGCCCATTTATTGATTGGGATATTTGTTTTTTTGGTGTTAAGATTTTTGAGTTCTTTATATATTCTAGAGATTAGTGCTCTATCTGACGTGCATGTGGTAAAAATTTGTTCCCAATTAGTAGGCTCTCTATTCACCTCACTGATTGTTTCTTTTGCTGAGAAGTTTGTAATTTTGAGTCTATCCCATTTATTGATTTCTTGGTATTAATTCTTCTGCTACAGGATTCTTATTAAGGAACTTGGGGCCTAATCTAACATGTTGGAGATTAGAGCTTACCTTTTCTTCTATTACATGTAGTGCCTCTGGTCTAATTCCTAGATCCTTGATCCACTTTGTGTTGAATTTTGTGCATGGTGAGAGATAGAGGTTTAATTTCATTTTATTGCATATGAATTTCCAGTTTTCCCAGCACCATTTGTTGAAGAGGCTTTCTTTTCTCCAATGTACATTTTTGGTGCCTTTGTCTAATATAAAATAACTGAAATTATATGTGTTAGTCTCTGTGTCCTCTATTCTGTACCATTGGTCTACCGGCCTATTTTGGTGCCAATACCATGCTTTTTTTGTTACTATTGCTCTGTAGTACAATTTAAGGTCTGGTATAGTGATGACACCTGCTTCACTCCTCTTACTAAGGGTTGCTTTAGCTATTCTGGGTCTCTTATTTTTTCCAGATGAATTTCATGACTGCTTTTTCTATTTCTGTGAGGAATGTCATTGGGATTTTGATTGGCATTGCATTAAATCTGTATAGTGCTTTTCATAGTATGGTTATTTTGACAATATTAGTTCTGCCTATCCAAGAACAGGGTAGATCTTTCCATCTTCTAAGGTCTTCCATAATATCTTTCTTTAGTGTTCTGTAGTTTTCATTATAGAGGTCATTCATGTTTTTGGTTAAGTTGATTCCCAAGTATTTTATTATTATTTTTTTTTTTGATGCTATTGTAAACGGGGTAGTTTTCCTCATTTTCCTTTCAGAGGATTTCTCACTGATATATAGAAATGCCTTAAATTTATGGGTGTTGATTTTGTATCCTGCTACTTTGCTGAATTCATTTATGAGTTCTAGAAGTTTTTTGGTGGAATTTTTTGGGTCTTCTAGGTATAAAATCATATCCTCAGCAAATAATGATAATTTGAGTTCTACTTTACCTATCAGTATCCCTTTAATTTCTTTCATCTGTCTTATTGCTCTGGCCAGCATTTCAATTACTATGTTGAATAGAAGTGGTGAAAGAGAGCATCCCTGTCTTGTTCCATTTTTTAGAGGGAATGCTTTCAATTTTTCTCCATTTAGAATAATGTCGGCCTGGAGATTAGCATATATAGCTTTTACGATGTTGAGATATGTTCCTGTTATCCCTAGTTTTTCTAGTGTTTTGAGCATGAAGGGGTGCTGTATTTTGTCAATGCTTTTTCTGCATCTATTGAGATAATCATATGGTTCTTATCTTTGAGTCTATTGATGTGATGAATTACATTTATTGTTTTCCGTATGTTGAACCATCCTTGCATGCCTGGAATAAACCCCACTTGATCGTGGTGTATTATATTTTTGATATGTTTCTGTATCCATTTTGCTAGAATTTTATTGAGAATTTTTGCATCTATGTTCATTAAAGATATGGGTTTGAAGTTTTCTTTTTTGGATGTGTCTTTGCCTGGTTTGGGGATCAGGGTGATGTTGGCCTCATAGAATGAGTTTGGAAGTGCTTCCTCTTTTTCTATTTCCTGAAATAAATTGAAGAGTATTGGTATCAGTTCTTCTTTGAAGGTCTTGTAGAACTCAGCTGTGTATCCATCTGGTCCCGGGCTTTTCTTGGTTGGTTAGGCTTCTGATGGCATCTTCTATTTCGACGCTTGAAATTGGTCTGTTCAAATTATGTATATCATCCTGCTTAAGTTTGGGCACATCATACAACTCTAGAAATTTGTCGATGCCTTCAGTGTTTTGTATTTTGTTGGAGTACAAGTTTTCAAAATAATTTTGAATTATTTCCTGTATTTCCGTAGTGTTCTTAGTGTTTGTTGTGATATTTCCTTTTTCATCACATATGTTAGTAATTTGAGTTATCTCTCTCCTTCTCTTTGTTAGCCTGGGTAAGGGTCTGTCAATTTTATTAAGTTTTTCAAAGAACAAACTTTTTGTTTTGCCAATTTTTTTTCAATTGTTTTTTTTTTTTGTTTCAATTTCATTAATTTCAGCTCTGATTTTTATTATTTCCTGTCTTCTACCACTTTTGGTGTTGGATTGTTCTTCTTTTTCTAGAGCTTTGAGATGTAATTTTAAATCATTTATTTGTTGACTTTTTCTTCTTTTGAGGAATGAACTCAATTCAATGAACTTTCCTCTTAGAACTGCCTTCATAGTGTCCCAGAGATTTCGGTATGTTGTGTCTGTGTTCTCATTCACCTCTAAGAATTTTTTAATCTCCTCTTTGATGTCATCTGCAACCCATTGTTCATTCAGTAGTATATTATTTAGTTTCCAGGTGTTGTAGTAGCTTTTATTTCTTATTTTATCATTGATTTCTAATTTCATTCCATTATGGTCAGATAGAATGCAGGGTAGAATCTCAACTTTTTTGTATTTGCTCAGAGTTGTTTTGTGGCCTAGTATATTGTCTATTTTAGAGAAGGTTCCATGTGCTGCTTAGAAGAAAGTATATTCACTTGTTGAAGGATGAAATATTCTATATAAGTCAGTTAAGTCTACGTTGTTTATTGTATATTTGAGTTCTATAGTTTCTTTGTTCAGCTTTTGTTTGGAAGATCTATCCAGTGGTGAAAGGGGTGTGTTAAAGTCACCCAGAATTATTGTGTTGTGGTCAATTTGACTCTTAAACTTCAGGAGAGTGTGTTTGATGAACATGGATGCTCCATTGTTTGGGGCATAAATTTTTATAATTGTTAAGTCTTGATGGTGTATGGTTCCCTTGAGCAGTATATAGTGTCCCTCTTCATCCCTTTTGATTGACTTTAGCTTAAAGTTTACTTTATTTGATATGAAGATGGAAACCCCTGCTTGTTTCCTCTGTCCATATGAGTGGTAGGATTTCTCCCAACCTTTTACCCTCAGCCTATGGATGTCTTTTCCTATGAGATGAGTCTCTTGGAGGCAGCATATTGTTGGGTCTGTTTTTTCTGATCCAATCTGCTAGTCTGTCTTTTGATTGGTGAGTTTAGGCCATTAACATTCAGAGTTATTATTGAGATGTGTTTTGTATTCCCAGCCACTTTTATGTCTGGTATTTACCTTGACATGGTTTCTCTTCTGATTGTTTTTTTCCTTTAGTGTAATACCTCCCTCTGTTGATTTTCATCATTGTTTTTTTTTTCCTCTTCATGGAATATTTTGCCAAGGATGTTCTTTAGTGCTGGCTTTGTACTTGTAAATTCTTTTAACTTTTGTTTATCCTGGAAGGTTTTTTTTTTTTTTTTTTTTTTTTTTTTTTGTCCTCAAATCTAAAGCTTAATTTTGCTGGGTATAAGATTCTTGGTTGGCATCCCTTTTCCTTCAGAGCTTGGAATATGTTGTTCCACGATCTCCTAGCTTTGAGTGTCTGAATTGAAAAATCTACTATGATACAAATTGGTCTCCCCCATATGTAATCTGATTCCTCTCTTTTGCGGCCTTTAAAATTTTATCCTTGTTCTGTATGCTAGGCATTTTCATTATACTTTGTCTTGGTGTATATCTGTTGTAATTTTGTTCATTTGGTGTCCTATAAGCCTCTTGTATTTGGTTTTCAATTCATTCTTCATGCTTGGGAAATTTTCTGATATTATCTCATTAAAGAGATTGTGCATTCCTTTGGTTTGAAACTCTGTGCCTTCCTCTATCCCAATTATTCTTAGATTTGGTCTTTTGATGTTGTCCCATACTTCTTTGATGTTCTGTTCATGGTTTCTTTCTATCTTCATTGTGTGGTCAACTTTATTTTCAAGATTATATACTTTGTCTTCATTATCTGAAGTTCTTTCTTCCAGTTGATCTAGTCTGTTGGTGATGCCTTCATTGTGTTTTTTATTTGGTTAATTGTTTCCTTCATTTCAAGGATTTCTGACTGTTTTTTTTTTTTTTCAGAGTTTCGATCTCTTTTTTGAAGTAATCTTTTGCTACCTGTATTTGCTCTCTTATATCTTTGTTGTAGTGGTCAATTTTTTCCTGTATTTGCTCATTTAGGTCATTCTTTGATTCACAGATCATTTTAATTATGAACCTTCTGAACTCCTTCTCTGACATTTCTTCAACTTCGCTGAGCATGGGTTCTATTATTGTAGAATCCTGATTTGTTTGGGGTAATTTCCTCCCCTGTTTTTTCATGATGTCTATTTGCTTTACTTTTTTGCAGTGTAGATCTGAATTATTAAAGATTCTTCCCTATATTTTTATAATACCCTTGCAAGTTGTCTGTGCCTCCACTTAGTGCTGGACTATCAGAACCTGCCACTGACCCTCAAAGTATGCTACCTGGGGCTGGGTTCACACTGGTTGGTATGGGCCAAACTGGTTGAGTCTGAGCTCCTGTGGTGGTCTGGGGCTAACTGCACTGGGGGGAAGGTCAGTGAGACTGCCCTGGGCCTGCCTGGGCTCAGGCAGAGTTGGAAGGTCTGTCCTTGCTATTTCTTGCTCTGGGGTGGAGGTCATAGGGACTGGATGGAGCCTGGGCCTGGTGGCACTCTGATGTAGGACCCTGGGACTGCCCTGGGCCCACCTGCACTCTAAGCAGAGTTGGTGGGTCTGTCCTTGTTGTCTCCTACTCTGGGGCACAGGTCTGTGGGGATGGCTGAAGGCTGGTCGCACACCAGTGGGTGTTGGTGAGACTGACCTGTGGCTGGCCTTGCTCGTGTGAAGGTCCATGGGACTGCTGCCCTGTGCCGGCCTGGGCTCAGGCAGAGTTGGCAAGTCTGTCCTTGCTGTCTCCTGCTCTGGGGCAGAGGTCGGTGGGACTGGATGGAGCCTGGGCTTGGTGGCACTCTGATGTAGGACCCTGGGACTGCCCTGGGCCCGCCTGCACTCTAAGCAGAGTTGGCGGGTCTGTCCTTGCTGTCTCCTGCTCTGGGGCAGAGGTCAGAGGGCTGGCTGGAGGCTGGTCACACACCAGCGGGAATCAGTGGGACTGCTCTTTTCACTAACTTGCTGCAATCCTTTGATGCACAAAAGTTGTTCATTTGGATAAAATCCTTTATTTTATATTTTGTTGCCTATTACTTAAAATAGTAATGTTAATATCATTACTAAATTCAATGTATTGAAGTTTTTTATCTTATTACTACTTTGAGTTTAATGGTTTTGTCCCTTCTCTTTAGGTCTTTTATCCACTTTGAGTTAATTTGTGCAGTGGTGTGAAATAGGGTTCAACTCTACTCTTCTGCATGTGGGCATCCATTTTGTTTATTTGTTGAAAATACTGTCCTTTTCTACACAGAGTACTCTTTACACTCATTAAAAATTGTTGGAATAAATTATACACATGTACACACACACACATGCACACTGAGCATGAAAGTTTTTTTTTCAAATGCTCTTTATTTATCGATTGAGATGATCATGTAGTTTTTTTTCTTCATTCCATTAGTAAGGTACATTATACTGACTGATTTTTGTATGCAAAACATCTGCATTGTGAAAATAAATCCCATGATCTCAGTATATAAACCTTGTCATGTGCTGCTGAATTCACTTCCTACATTTTAACCTTAAGTTTTGTTGAAATTTTTCCATCTATATTCAGAGGAGACTTTGGTCCTCACATTCTTAGAGTATCTTTTTTCTGACTTTGGTGTTAGGGTAATGCTGCCTCATTGTATGAGTTTGAGAGTTTCTCCTTATCTTCAATTTTTGAAGAGTTTGAAAAAATATTGATGAAGTTTCTTCCTTGAAAGTTTCCTTGAATTCACCAGTGAAGCCACCTGGGTTTTGTTGTGGTGGTGGTTGTTGGTAGATTTTTTTTGCGGAGTCAATTTTTTACAAGTTAAATGTCTATATGTATTTTCTATTTATTTTCATGATTTGCTTTAGGTAGATTGAGTGTTGCTAGGAAAAATTCCATTTCATCTAGGCATCCAATTTGTTAGCCAAAAGATGTACATGGTATGCCCTCAATTTCTGTAGAATTGGCAATAAAACTGACACTTGTTTTTTTCCTGATTTTAATCATTGAGTTGTCTCTCTTTTATTTTAGGTCAATAAAGATGAAAGTTTGCCAATTTTATTGTTCCTTTCAAATAATAAGCTTTTTTAATAAAATTATTTTTTTTAAATATTTTTTAGTTGTAGGTGGACACAATATTTTATTTATGTGGTGCTGAGGATCGAAGCCAGGACCTCACACATGCAAGACGAGCACTTTACCACTTAGCCATAACCCTAGCTCCTCAAAGAATAAGGTTTTGATTTAATAAAAATTCTCTACATCTCTATTCTCTATATTTGCTCTTTTTATAGTATTCTCTATTTCCTTTTTCTGCCGTCTTTAAATTTAGCTTTTTTATTGATAGGTCTTTCTTCTTTGTAAAGTATTAGTTTATAGCTATAAATTGTCCTCTTACTACTGCTTTATCTTTATCCCATATGTTTTCCTATGTCATGTTTGCCTTTTTATTTGTCTCAGGTATTTTCAAATTTCCCTTGTGATTTCTTCTTTGATAATGTTGCTCCTTGACAATGTTTGTTGTTTAATTCCCACCTACTTTTGAATTTTTGAGTTCTCCTTCAGGCGGACTTCAATCTTTGTTCCTTGTGATAAGAAATACTTGGGATGATTTCAAACTTTTACATTTATTTAAAGATTTATTTTATTGCATAACACATGACCTACTAGAAAGAATCTTCCATGTGCACTTGAAAAAAAATGTGTATTCTACTGTTGTCAGGTAGAGTGTTCTGTACATACTGTTTCATACAGTGCTTCCTTTTTTCTTTCTTATTGGTACATTATAATTACACCTAATAGTGAGATTTATCATGCCATATTCATGCATACACCTAACATAATTTGAACAATATCATGCCCCAGTATGGGTACAGTTTTTTAATAACAATATTTGAATATTCTATTTTCTCATTTCTCTATTTCCTTATATTTTATATAGTTCTATTTATGATTGAAAATAACATTTTAAAGTCTCCAACTATAATTTAGCACTCTTTCTCCATTTTATTTTCTCAATTTTGTTTCATAATTTTAGAGCTCTGATTTTTTGGTGCAAGTCTGTTTATAATTATTTTTTATCTTTTTGTGAATTGACATTTTCATCAGTATAAAAATATTCTTTTTTGTCTCTTCTGCCAGTTTGTATTTAAATTCTAATGTTAGTAGAATCACCCCAGCTCTCTTTTGCCTTATGTTTTCATGAAATATGTTTCCATCCTCTCACTTTAAACTATCTGTTCCTTTAGGTCTATCATGAGTTTCTTGTAAACACTAGACATTTGGATCATGGGTTTTGTTTGTTTTCTTTATTTTAAATTCCACTCTTATGATCTATTTCTTTTGGATTAGTGATTTTAATCTTCTTATATTTGAAGTAATTGCATTATGTGTGTTTCCTGTGTGTTTTCTGCCTTTTCTGTTTTTCCTTGTCTCCATGTCTCTCTTTTTTGTGTGCTTAGTTGATTTGTTTGAAATGACACATTTTATTTTCTCATTTACTTTTGTGTGTGTTCTATTTTGGATATTTTCTTTATGATTACATGTTGATTGCATGTAGCCTTCTAATGTTATAGCAACCCAACTTAACTTTAATTATATACAAAACTCTACTATTATCATGCAACCTTTTGTTACCAGTGTCATAAATTACATCTTTACATGTTGTGGGCTCAATAACATATATTTATAATGATTTTGTGCATTTGTCTTATAAATGTTACAGAAAAGAAAAATAAATTTAGAAAACAAGATTACAGTAATAATGGAGCAAACATTTGCTCTCGTATTTATATTTGCCAGAAATATTTCTATGTTTATATGGCTTTGAATTATTGTCTAGTGTATTCCACTTTTACTTGTAGGACTTTCTTTATCATTTCCTGGAGTGCAAGTCTAGAGCTTCTCTTCTGGTTTTTCAATAATCTATTGTATGTCTTCACCCAAAACCTTTGGCCCAGGGCATCTGTGATTTGTTGGCTCCTGCGACTTAGTTGTAGCCATTAAGGTGAAAGCAGATGTATGCAATAATTTGCAAGGGTTCCTTTTAATTGAAGGACAATAATTTTAAACTGGGTCTACTTCTCAAAATCAAAACTGTCTCCGTACTAGGAATGAAGTAATGGAAGGGTTAGCAAAAACACCACACTCACACAAAATATTTCTCATACTTTGAAGTTGGCTTTTTCTCAGACAGGCACTTATATTATTGCTGTGAAGCTTTCATGATTGTTTTCCAGAGACTCTGCAAAGTTGGCCTGGAAGCAGTTGGGTTTTGTATGTGTGTGTGCGTGTCCATGTGGTGTGTGTGTGTGTGTGTGTGTGTGTGTGTGTTTTGGAATGTTTCCATGGGAAAAAGAGCATTGAGATTTAAAGACACTATTCCTCTGAACAAATCTTCATGCTACTGGTTTTTAATTATAATTCCATTTTTGTTTCACCACAGAAATACTTGAAGATGCATTGAAATGTCAAACACTCACATGAGGCTCACAACAGTAAACAATAAATTAATAAATACATACTCCAGCCCAATTCTGTAAGACTCCAGATCCCAAGGCAACCATTTGCAAACTTTCTAGCTTTCATTTGTGATATTATCTCCTTCTTTCTAATAATAAGCTTGTTCTGGCTAGCGTTTCTTGCTTTTTGTTTCTCTTTCCTTAGTACGGTGATAAAGCACTGGCTTCCTCACAACCAGCTTCCCTGCGTGCTTCTGTAATGTCCTCTTCCATGATGTTTTGGTCTCAAACTAACATTAAAAGTGTCCTCAAGTGTCTAGTGATCTTGTCTGTCATGGGCACTAACGTGATTAGAGCCCTGTGTGCTGGAACTTTATACAGTTTTCACTGTTCCTTGTTTCCTTCTTTTGTTGGGGAAATGTTGGTCCCTGTTTTCCTTTACTCTTTCCCTGCACACTCCCTTTCTTCTGTGTTCTAGAATACACACCCTCTTTGACATTCATCTCAAACTGAAACCCCTACAGAACATGTGAGTGTGTTGAAGACCCAGGCCCCAACTGAGCCTTCAGTGGAGTATTCTCCTTTCTACAGGGGGAAAAACAGGAGAAATGTAAGAAGGAAAGCAGACAGTGTTACCCTTAGTTAGGAAAAGAAGCTGTCTTGCACATTAGCCTGGGAGACAGGGCATAGTACGGAGACAGGGCATAGTACAGAGACAGTCTTCCCTCCAGGACCTCACAGGCTGGCAATAAGTCAAGACAGAGAGAAAAGGGCTGGGTTGTAACTCAGTGGTAGAGAGCTTATTTGCAGCATAGAGGATGTAGTAGGATGGAAGAGAGAGGACTTGCTCTTGGTATGTGACAATCAGCACATATAAGCATGACCTTCAAGACACTAACATTTAAGGGCACAGTGATAACTGGAGAGAAGAAATGTTGACTCCTAGTAGGGGATCTGACTTTCATAACATATGAATCACATGAACAACCATGGATCCAGGAAAAATGTCCAGGCAAGAACACCAACCTCAGTTTCACTGAACCTAGACAAAAAGCATAAACATTAAATCTAGACATTGCTCTTCCATACTTAGAATCTACTTGCTGTCACTTCGTGCAATGCAGGCTGACAGAGATGATGTGGAATTGCAAACACCTTTGTCCCTAGGAAGTAGCACAGATAGGAGTGATCCCACAAGGGTAGAAGATCAGGAGGTTCTAATTCCCTTTACCTCCTCCCCAGAGATCCAGGAACTAAATGTGAGAAGAAGAGAGCAGGAACCAGAGAGTCAGGATAGGAAGGTCCTGTGGCTCTCCCTCCTAGTTGAAAATGATGACAGCGGGACATCCTACTCCCCTGGTAGTGCCTATTGTAAAAGACCTTCTGTAGCCAGAGTGGCTGAGCTGTGCAGGCTGATGGGAAACCCTAGATATAAAATAAGTTCAGGTTCCCATCTACATATGATGAGGTTTAGGTTCCTATTAAAAATGACTATATCTGCTGCTCACAATGCACACTGGGAAATTTGAGACAGTGAGTGGTATCTGGCAGTGTCATGGATTTGCAGGTCCGATAGGCCTGAATAAAAAAAAAAAAAAAAAAAAAAAAAAAAAAAAAATCCCCAACCTGAGGGGTAGGGGAATTGCAGGCCAAGACTTTTTGCCCTCTGGGCTTTGACTATCCAAGTGCCTCTCTCTAATGGCAGTGGTGCCAAAAGCTCTTCTCTATCCACTGACCCAGGAGATGGTTAAAACAAGGGCAAATGGCAGGGGTTGGGGTGGGCAAAGGGAACCTGCATATCAGAAGAGAGATGATGAACCTTTGCATCCAAGATAACCTTCCCCATTCAGAGTTTACACAGACCCAACCTAGACTGATGTACCATACTGGTAAATTACCAGTGTTCCCTCATCTTAGGCTGATGGGGCTGCTTGGCCACCCTCTGCTACTCCTGGCCCTGATTAATGTCACCCCTCAGGATAATCCACTCTGGTTCTTGGTGCTTGGATACATTTGTTAAGGAGCCTGCTGGGCAAGGCAGAAACTGCACACCCCCTGGATATGCCATATCCCCAACTCGTGTTTCCTTTGTTTTCAGGTCTGGCAGTATTAAGACCAATTGGAAATACATTTATGGCTTGGTGGAGGATTTGGTGAACAAATTCAAAAAGTACGGCTTCTCCACACCACCGGCTCCTCTGTGCTGTAGGGAACAGTCCCTGGCAGGCAGAGGGCATGACCCTTAGATTTGGTGAGCGTGGGAACACCTCATGTAGGGAGCACAAAGCCCAGGGTGCAGGGCAAGAAAGGAACAAACCACACTAGACCTATGGGTTCTCAGCAGCACTGGCTGGCCCCTGCCTGGGGGACAGGACGGAGTGCAGCGACACAGTCTTCCCTCTAGGACCTCACAGGCTGGGAATAAGTCAAGACAGATAGAAAAGGGCTGGGCTGTAGCTCAGTGGTAGCATGCCTGCCTAGCAGGTGTGAGGCACTGGGTTTGATACTCAGCACTACATATAAATAAGTTTGAAAAATAAAGGTATTGTGTCCATCTACAACTAAAAATATTATTAAAAAATAGAACAGTAATATTAACTGGCACCAGGTTTCAGGGTGCTCAGAGTCTAAGGAAAGGGATAGAGAACTTGACTTCCATGGAAGTTTAAGGGAAAAAAAAAAAGCAGGAATACCAGAACTCAAAGCTAGTTTCCCCCCCAAAAAGGTGGAAATTTTAACTTGATCTTGAAGGATAGAGAAAATTCAGGGTCACAGCAACCATCAAGGTGACCTCTAATGATGGGGTTCAGGAGAGGCTGGGAAGTGAGGGAAACTTGGAGCTGGGCTCAGAGATGAGCATGCACTGACCAGCTTTGGGCCAAGCTATAGGGACTCATCATGCCAGGTCAAAGGACTTAGAATTCAAACTGTGAACCAGAAGGGAGTCACTGAAGATTCATGGATTGGGGAAGACAAGATCAAGATTGGGAAGAAAATTCCAATAATGACGGGTGAACTGATTGGATAAAAATCCAGAGCACTGGGGAGTTCAGCCAGGGAGGCATGTAGAAATCTTACTATGGGGTATGAGGGTCTTGGGTTATAGAGCACTGAAGAGGAGAGAGAAAGGGGAGGCAGGTGTGCAAATGCCAAAAGGAAGATGAACTCTTTGAGCCAAGGAGTGAGATGGAGACAAACAAGGTGACAGTAGAAGACAGTCCAGGTGGGTGGGAGCCCCTCATGGAAGAATGTAGATGTGTCTGTCTCCTTTCATGTTCAGTGGGTTCATGATTGTGGGGGATATGTGTGTGTGTGTGTGTGT
The DNA here is from genome assembly GCA_025594165.1 of Tamias sibiricus. Classification (NCBI taxonomy): domain Eukaryota; kingdom Metazoa; phylum Chordata; class Mammalia; order Rodentia; family Sciuridae; genus Tamias; species Tamias sibiricus. The sequence continues at coordinate 92,549,424 of CM046663.1, read as the reverse complement.
GTGTGTGTGTGTGTGTGTGTGTGTGAGAGAGAGAGAGAGAGAGAGAGAGAGAGAGAGAGGGGGGGGGGGGGGGGAGGGAGAGGAGAGAGTTTGGGGTGTTGGGAATACAGAGCTAGAGCAGGAAACCTTCAGCACACTCTTTTTTCCTTGGACCCTTCATCTCCATAGTCTTCAGAATTGACCAAATTCTTCTGAACTCTCCCTATCTGAAATGGCCCCAGTTCAGAAGAGATGGGGTGGGGATCAGGGAAATATGCACCTGCTTCCTGGCTGCTTGCTGACATTATGTAGAACCAGTGCATTGGCTTCTCACGAACTGTGCTTCCTCCTCAGCCCAAATATGCGGATGTCCTTCGTTCTCTACGAACAGTTTGCAGAAACTCTCATGCCGCTCACTGGAGACAGGTAGGTGCTGCTGTGAAGGCCAAGGTAGGCCTGGTGAGCCTGGCCACATGGAGCTCCAAGGATCTGAGAGGCTCACTGAGAACAAGGTGGGCTGGTCCTGACAACCTTAAATACCCACATTGACCTCCAGCCCTGGCTTGCCAGTGCCCTCTGACTACTGCTTCACTGATGCCTGCAGATTCTGTGCTTTCAAAAGTTCTCCTGCCCTTTATCAGTCCTGAATTCTTCCCTGGAGGCTGGCTGTGCCAACCTTCCCCATCCCTATTCCATAAAGCTCATAGGGCAGATAGGTAGGTCCCACCAGAACTCTGGCCTGGGACCTCCCATGGCAAGTAAATCTAGGCTAGTGAGGCAGGGAGACAGCCTGGGGACCAGAGGAAGTGCTGAGGGCTTTGTAGAGAGTCTAGGTCAGATGGAGCCCTGAGCGCAGGACTGGGCTGGGTGCTGCAGGGAGGCATGAGGAACAAGCATCCAGGTGTGGAGGGGGTCACCATGCCAAGGGGCCCAGAGGTGGGAAGTCATGAAACTTCTGACTGGCTAGGAGGTGAGGGAGAGCTTGGGATAAAATGCTTAGTGCTCTGCAAAGACTAGGACAGGCACGAAGAGAGGTGGAGACATTGAACACATCTGGATGTTTGGAGTTTGGGGCAACTTTTGTCTAAAACCCCAGAAAAAAAGCCAGAAACAGGGAATGAAGAGGAATGAACCAGGCCTAGGCAAAGGGAAGGAGGTCCAGGGCATGTGGAAACATTGGCCCACTGGATCAGTCTTTTGAAGAAAAACATGGAACCTTTTTTCACTGGTGGGTCATAAGGGCAGCAGGAAAGTCGCCTCTGCAACCTTCGTCCCCTTGAAGAAGTTAGGGTGCAGTCTTATATCAAAAACACTCAAGCCACCAGTAAGTCAAAACCATAGCAATATAGGGAGTGGGTCAGAATAACCCAGTATAGTCAAGGTACATTGCCAAAGAAAAATGGGAAACAAAAAGAGAAAAATTTTACATTGTATAAGAACAGAAGCATTTCCAAGGCTGTGAATTTCTAAGCAGGGTGTGTTAAGCAGGATCATTTGACAAAGGTGCAGTTTTCTCAAGGGAGAAAAATTTCTTATAAGAAATGGAGTGTCAGGTTAAAATGGAGTTTGTTTGGTCAAGGCAAATATATTCGGTCCCCTAATGGCATATCATCAAGGAAGACAGGGAGGGGCTAGGTTAGTGTGTCCTATGGTGTGGGTTCGGGAGAGACCTGAGTGGATATTAGGTGGTAGAGAAGAAGTATATGGGAAGGATGCTGGCAGGGTTCCCTGAGGGGCAGTAGGGCAGCAGGAGATACTGGGCTGGGCTGGGCAGCCCCTGGTTTGGCCTTCCCTGGGTATGGCTGGGTGTGGGCCTCCTCATCCCCCTGGGCAGGGCCAAGCTTAGGGCCCTCAGTTTTCACCCATGGGAGCTTCTCTCTGCCTGAGGTGGAAAGCCACCCTCAGGGTCTATTCTCTCGGTTGTTTTGCTGACTCAGCCTATCATATTTATTTAACCCAAGCCTCATTATGCTCCTTACTTTATCATTACTGCCAACAGAGCCCAACCTGCCTGTCCTAATCCTGTCTGCTTTAACAGCACCTGACAGGCCAAATCCCCCAGCCAGTCCATGGTGCTATGCTGGGAACCCTCATGGACCACCTTGAGGGCTGCTACCCCAGCTTTGGGTCTTTTGTTTCAGGAGGTGCTGGACCCCCAGCTCTCTAATTGAGCATACTGGCCAGGGGTCTGTGGCACTGAGGGATGGTAGCTGGCAGAACTTAGCCACCTGACCTTTTCCAAACTCAGCCTTCTCTGTGGAAGGCAGAGTCCTCAGGAGGACAGTGTTCTAAGATTTAGAGATAGAGGAAGGAATGATAAGCCCCCTGTGTGGTGTCTCTCACACATAAGCACATCCCTGTGAGCCTCCTTCTCTAACCAGAATTGGACCAGGCAGGCCCATGGTAAGCTCCTGGAGGCCTTAATACCCTCAGACAGGCATGAGCTCAGAAAAATGCATGTGTTCTAAGCAACCCGGATCCCTCACCTGAAATTAGAGTCAGAGAAGGCTATAAAACTTCCTGTCCAAGACCCAGTGCCAAATGGGGATCACTGTGCTGCTTGCCTTGTGTCCTCTCCTGTCCAGGCAATTCCACAGTATACAAAGCTGTGGGACAGTTCGTGAACTGGTTTATAATTGTCAGTCTTCTTCACCTTAATCTTTATTTTCAAGTTTTTTTTTTTTCCAGACAAAAAATTAAAGAGGGTCTTGAGAAACTTTCCAAAGTGAAGATTGGAGGACCAACATTTATGCATGAAGGATTTAAATCGGTACGAATGGCTGGAGCTCACACTTCTTAGAGTATCACTAAGGCATCTCACTATTATTCCCCAACGTTTCTTCATTTCCTTGCAGGTAAATGCTCAGATCATAAAAGCCAAATCTGGAGGTAAGCTGCCTGCTTCCTTGTTTGTGATAGGTGGGGCATACAGCCGGTGCCCCTGAGAGAGGTAATGTGTAGATCTCCTGGGCCTCTTCCAAGCTCCTGCTCTTGAAGCCAGTTGCTCCCCTCTCAGAATTGCAGGACCTCCCTGTGCAGTGAGCATAGCACAGGATGGTTCTGAGAAGTACCTATATTTGAGGCCCCATGTGTCCATGCATGGGTTTTGGTTGCTCTGAGGTCCTTAACCTACACTTGATCCTAGTGAACAGAAGGAGAAAAATCACCAGGACTTTGAACAGACTGAGACCTCTGTGTAAAGCTCTGAGCCACAGCTTGTTTCCACCTGCCTGGACAGCCTTCCTCTTCCTTCTCCCATCCATGTTCTTCTTCTCTTGACTTGTCTCTTGGACCTATATCTCTGACAATGCAAACAGCTTTGCACCCATAGAAAGGATGTCCCTCTGGATTGTGGGCTTGCAGCCCCTGTCAGGAATAGGTAGGGCCTGGTGCAGAACAGCACTGAGAGGATGTGAGATCCCCTCCCCAAAGCCCTGTGAACAAGAGTCCTAAACTGATGGACCTACGATGCCAAGAGTTCCCACAGATTGTGCCTGAATCAAGTGCCTGGCTTTTATCAGCCTCAGGAATCTCTGCAGAAGGGTCCGGCTGCTCCTCCCCTCGCCCAGCTAATAGGCTAAAGATTGTAGAGGAAGGGCTGGGCTTCCTCAGGGAAATGCATACACAGACTTGAGATTAATCAAAATTTGAGGCACTTATTCCAGGATGCTGAGGTAAGGGGAGCACTTCACCTATCTGCTGTGGTCAGTGCAGGGCTGTGGCAACATCAGGGCCTCTGAAGCTACACACAGACACTTGCCAACCAAGCTACATTCTTCTTGCTTGTTCTGTAGACATTAAAGCTACCCCCATGATTATTGCTCTCACTGATGGAGAACTGATCCCAGACGTATTTGAGGACACCAAGAAGGAGGTGAGTCCAGTCCATGGTTCCCTGCACTGTGCCCCACATAGTCTGATGATTTACACTTGACAATTTATTTTTAGGCTAACAAGGCTCGGAGTATGGGAGCAGTCGTTTACACTGTGGGTGTGCTGGATTACAAGAAAGATCAGGTACTTCAGTGCAGGTGCCCAGGTGTCCCTCTGCAGCCTAGTTGGGGAAGGTTTCACAGGTGGCTCCCCAGGGCCTGGCAGAAGCTGGTCTTCTCACCTGCCTCAGGGATCTGGCACAACAGGTGGCTGCTGTGAAAGGACCACCAAAGGGTTTGAGTCAACCGCACCCCCTGTGCTGGGTGGGGGGGGGCGCTTCCTGCTCCCTAAGCCTGCGCTGTGGGCAGAAGCTAAAGGCTGTCCCTGAGCTCCTGACGCTCCACTCTCCCCACTGCAAGAGGGAAAGACACTCTGCCCTGGGTCTGGGGACCTGTAGCTTCCTCAGGACCTTGTCTGAAGGTCTTAAGTCAGCTCTTTTCTTTTGTAGATGATAGCAGTTGCAGACTCCCCAGAGCACATGTTTGGGGTGGACACAGGATTCTCGGGTCTGAAAGGCATTGTTGAACCGGTGAGTCGGGCTGAGTGTGAGCAGAGGTGATCAGCATCTCTAGATCCTGAGGATCACACTCCCAGCCCCCTTCCCCCCTCTCTCTTCCAGCTTGCTTCCACGACCTGCATTGAAGTCACATCTGTAGAGTCTTCTAATCTATGTGCAGGAGGTAAGAGCTGAGGGGCACTGGTATAGACAGATGGTTTAATTGATGTGTGTGCACATTTGCATGAGTATGCGTAAGTGGGGTGATTGATATTATGTGTTTGTGTGTGTGATTTGTTTGGTATGTGTGTGCAATGTGCGGTGCTTTCATGGTGTGTGTTTTGTATATATAATGTGTGATGTGTATATGGGAATGTTTGTTTATCAGGATGTATGTGTATGATGTGTGTGAGTTTTGTATGTTCATGACCAGTGTGTGTATGTATGTGAGTGGGTAGGAGGGGAGGTGTGTGTAGGTTGGTATTTTTGACTGTGGGAGGATTTGTGTGATACGTATGAAGGGTGTACAATGTATGCTATGTGTAGTATGTGTGCAGATATCTATATGTAGCTGGTTGGTGGTATGTGTGGTGTATGTATATGTAGTACTTATGGTATGTGGGGGAACTGTGCCCTGTGCAGGTGTTGTACATGCGTGTGTGGTGAGTGTGTTGTACAGGAGGTGAGAGGGCATGGTGTGCATAGTGTATATGGTGATAATAGTGTCTGATGTGTGTAGTGTATGTGTGGTGGTTATTTTGGTGTTACGTTGTGTGTAGGAAAATATGAAGTGTATATGTACTGTGTGGTGTTTATATGATATATGGTGTGTCTCAGAGTTCATATGTGTTGTGTATTGCGTTGTATATCTATGGTGCATAAGGTGTGTAAGAGTAGTATATGTGATGTTTAACATTTGCATGAGGCATGTATTGATGTGTAGGTTTGAATTGTGTGTGTTGGTATTTTGGGGGGGGTGTTGTTCGTGTTGTGTTGCTTTTTGAGACATACGGGTTGTGTATACATGCCATGTTCAGGTGTGTGTATGAATAGTGTGTGTATGATACTGATTAGTGGGGTATGTATACAGGATGAAGGAGTCTGGAATGTGTGTAGTATGTGCCGTGTGTTTATGGTTTGTTGGTGGTGTGAGTGGGTGTTCTTATAAAGTTTGGTGTTTGTGTATGTTCATGGTTTCTGTGTAATAGATCATGGGTCATAAGCAGGTGTGCAGTGTTATGTGTTATGTGTGATATGAATTAAGCTTAGTGTGTATGTATGTGGAATGTGTCTCTGTGTATGTTGTATGTGAGTACAATGGTGTGAGGTGTGTACTTGTGTGGATGTATGAAAGATGTGTAATGTGTGTTTATGGTGTGTGGTGTTTGTGGGGGACAATGGTTTGCAGTGTGTCAGGAGTATGGTATGTTGTATATGTGTGTGTGTTGTGTGTGTTTGTGGTATTTGATTTAGTGCACGTAAGTGGAATATTTTCCTGTGGTATGCGTGGGAGTAAGTGTGCCTGGGAAATATATATTTATGTTTATATGTGTGCCTAGCTCTGTGTGTGTGTGTGTGTGTGTGTGTGTGTGGTGGAGTGTGCCTGGGTGGGTGGATGTGGGAGGGTGTGGGGGTGGATATGTATGCATAGGGCGTATATGAAATGTCCATATGTGGGGGAATGTGTGTTAGGAGGGACTGTGTGGATATGTGTGCAAATATTTATTTATCTAGCAAAAAGATTAATTGAAAAACTAGAAAAAACATATTTTTAAAACTCTCTAGGGCACACTAGCAAATGGAAGGAGCAACATTTAAATGTGCCAGTAGGTCAAGAGCAATTAGGGTTCATTCCAGAAAGACCAGGCTGATGGGAGATTTGAAGAATCTGTGGAGTTTGTATATCCACAAAAAGGGGGTGATTATGTCAATGGATGAAGAAAAAGAACTGGACACAACTCAGCTTCCTGATGGGAACAGAGGAAACCTCCCTGCCTGACAAAGGTGTCCACCCTGACAACCAGGGCTCATGTCACCCAGTGGGGAAAAAGCCATGTCTGTCCCATGTCCCCAAGGACTGGACCTGACCAGGATGCCTCTGTCCACCCAGCATTCCTGCCTCAGCATGCTGAGAACACAATTGTGTGGTCTTGGGGGATGGCCACCTCTCCTTGTCACAAAACTTGTGTGTAGCCCTGGCACCACATGGTTTGTGTCCTCACACTGTGGTTGATGGAGACAGAGCCCTCAGCCTTCTTCTCCCTCTGGTGACAGCTTAGCTGCTACAGTGGACTCCAGCCCAGGCAGCTGGGTCCTGGCCTCCCTGCCCTTCATGGGGAGGCTCTATGCCACAGGCTGTGCTCTGCTACCTGTGGCACTAGGACTGTGGCGAAGTGCCATATTAACTGGGGACTGCAGTGTGTCCTCCAACGGATAGAAAGAGTGCTTTCAGACTGTCCTGAGACACAGAGGTAGTAAATGTGTAAATGTAATATGATATGAATATATATGTGAATTCTGTTGGATAATTATAAATCTTTAGAGACTGTAAATTCTATAGTTGATTTTGGCTACATTCATAATTAAAGGTATTGGTAAATTCCTAAAGATGAAGGTAAAAATTTTTCCCACTGCAGATGACTGGCTTAGAACTTGGAATATGGTGGGTCCAGATATTTCCATACAGGTCCTTAGCTTAGCACTCCCCCTGCCCTTGCTTGTACTGGGCAAGAGTGGGAGATTGCAATGATGAGGGTTGGAGGTGAACTTGAGGACTCCCACTCCCCCATATGGCTTCTTCTGGTTTAAAGCAGCCCAGGTGGCTAGTGCATGTGTGTCATTATATGCTCTAGACACACAGGCCTTGGCATCTGAATAGCTAGGACAAACCCCAAGTGGGAATGTGAGATGTCACTCCTTCTCCTAGCAGCTGAACCAATGTGACTGATGTCTAAACACAAGTTCATCCAGTGATCTCTTTGTTTACTTGCCAACTTGTGCAAAGGTGCCACATACAGAGTGACCGTCACTCAGAAGGGAAACCCAAGGCAGGATCCTTGAAACCACATGAAACAGATCAGTCTTCAGTTTATCCTTGAGAGTTGATGCAACTGTCAGAGAGTCTGATGAAGGAGGCAAGGTGAAGAATAAAGTCCTTGGTTAACTGACCTGGACTCACGTGCTATTTCAGACTGGAATGAGTCAGACATGGGCCAGGAAGTGGCCGTGCAGGTGAATGAGTCTGGACTTGAGACTGGAATCCTGACTCCTTTGGAGCTGGCCACCCTGTGTCCCTCTCTGTCCCCTGTGTATTGGCCTCAGGGGAAGGAGGCTACACACTCGTAAAAGGAAATATTGGTAACACACAGGGCGAGTGGCTGTGCTCCTTGGTGTGTCAGGAAGAGACAGGGAGGAGGGATGATGTGCTGGCCTCAGGACCCACAGTTGGGAATGGACACATCCTGTGAGGAAACCTGTTGAGCAGGGTAGGGGTCTCTTCTGTGCCACACCCTGTGTTTCTGCCCTGCTTTTAGGGTCTCCACACAGGCACAGCAACACAGGAAGGAGGAGAGGCCCTGCACAAACAGGAGCCCCACAGGCATAAGGCAGGGCTTCTTCAGCCAGCGCATCAGAGCTCCTCTCTGCCTTCCACACAGGAGGGCTGGCTCACTGCACAGCCTGTGTCCCTGCAGCTTAGGGAGCCCTGGAGATTCAGGGTGTGAAGACTTCATCTGAGTTGGACCCTGTGCATGTACTGGCTTGGGTTACAGTCATGACATTTTTGGATCGAGGGTGATGGGAGGAGGACTGCCAAGCATGCAAGGCTCAGCTCAGCCACTTTAGCCACACCAGATGAGGATGTGTCCAGAGGGACCCATGGATGCTGGTGCAGACATAGCTGCTGCCTCATCAGGGCCCCATGGAAATCACACCTTGGGGGTTGGACCCCCATGAACATGACCAGAGGGAATGCAACCCTCAGCTCTTCCTCACGCAGATATTTGAATGTTGTTCTTGCAGCTTCATATGAAGTGCTCATTACTGGACAAGGTTTTCATAATGCAAAAAAGAAGGATCAGATTGTCTGTAGATTCAAGTTCAAGGATAATACCAACATTGGTAAGTACCCACTTTGTGCCTCTAGCCCACATTTACCAAACAACAGAGCCCCATCCATCAACTGGCTAGTTCCCAGTCCCTGCTGAGGATTCTTCATGGACGTTGTGTGGTTAGAGGCAGTGTGGACAAGTGGAAGGAGAGACCTACTGGGATGCATGGCCACCTATCCTTCCATCTAAACATAGGAAGTAATAAGCCCTCAGCAGCCCAAGAGTATCTTGGAGTAGGAATTCACACCTCCACGAGGATGAGTTTGTGCTGGGCTGTCCCCCACAGCAACATATGTCCCACTGTGTCCTCAGCTTCCTTGCCCTGATTGCCAAGAACCTGAGCTCAGGAGTCTTATGGTGGGGAAATGTAGCGGCAACTAAATTTTGAGCCTGGTCAGGTGCAGCAAGCCTTTCTGGGAAATCATTCATTACTGCAAGCAGAGGAGAAATCAGAGACCCTGAAACCTCAAGGCTGAAGGTACAGAGCTGGCAGATCATCTTGGCTCTCACACTTGACCATAGCTAAGGAGGTGTAAAGAGGATTTGGGCTCACGGCAGAGAAAGTTCCATAGTTGCAAGTTGTGACGCTCTTCTCAGGCTCCCTAGAGAAACAAAGGAAAGGAGAAGAGAGGAGAAGAGAGGAGAGGAGAGGGGAGGGGAGGGGAGGGGAAGGGAGGGGAGGGGAGAGGAAGGGAGGGGAGGGGAGGGGAGAGGAAGGGAGGGGAGGAAAGGAAGCCCTATACCCACTTCAGGTTTCCCCATCTCAGATGGTACCGCCATCCACCCAATCCCTCTGGTTGAAAAACCCAGAAAATCCTAGTGTCATCTTTGATTTCTCTTAGTTCTATCCAAATACAGAGTTCACCTTAACATTCTGCAACATTTATGGCTAAATAATATCTAGAATCTGTGCAGTTCTGAAAAATCCATCTTGAAATAAAACACAACCTCTTCCCAGCTCCTTCCCACCTACCTTACCCACCTTTCTGGCTCATTCCTTTCCAACTCAACAAGCTCAGTAGTTTGTGCCACAGGGCCTTGGCAAATGCCACTTCCACAGCCCAGAACACATTTTCCTCTGCTGTTTCCTGGATGCTTTTTGTCTGGTTGGTCTCAGCTCAAATATCAGCTCCTCAGAGAAAACTTTTTTTTTTTTTTTTAATGAACATGGTTCATAGCCTACATAAGTAGCAAGAATTGTCCATGTGTTTAAACTACCCACCACCTAATCTCCATCATTCATAACCCATACCATCTGGTTTCCCTGACAGACAGAGGGGTGACAGGGTAGATGGACAGACCCATTGACATTCTCATATAATTTTCTCTTCAGATAAAAAACCCACTGCTATCAGTGACATTTCCATAACTTGTCCTGGACCAGTGATAAAACAACCTGATGAGTAAGTGCCCCTGCTTGGAGGTCTTAGAGTGGGAGACCAGGTGCTCAGTGTTTACCACCACAATGTGTAGAGAATTTGGAATGCCCCCTCTGCCTTCTTGGTGACCTGGAAAGGGTTCAGGGATCCACAGTGGCCCAGGCTATGATGGCAGGATGCAGGAGACAGTATGTCCAAAGACTGGTACCTTCGTTCCAATTTGCCTTACAGAGCTAAGACTATATATCCTGTAATAAAATTAAGGATGGTGACACCATGCAGACCTCTCTGGTTCCTTAGCCTATGGCCATGATGACATCAGATGCCATGAGGATAATTCATGGCCTGACCCATAGTCACCTTCACATTTCTGAGGTCTTCCTCTTCATGCCTTGGTTGATGAGCTCTCAATATCCCCCTATATACTCTCTGGGGATTTTAAATGCTGAAATTTCAGAGTCATTATAATGAGGATTTCAGTGGGCTATGGTTTCCAAGGGCCTGACCTGAGTATCGCTGGGCTGGTTTTCAACATCTGCCCTTTCTGTGTATTAGGATGGTATTTATTGAAGTCAGCTTGAACAATGGTGAGACCTTCCTTGGGAACCGACTCAACATTACCAGCACTAGCTGTGTTGTAAGTATCTGGGTTGGGGTGCAGCCCCCTCTCTGCTGTCCAGAGCCCCTGTTCTAGATGCCAGTGCACCCTGGGTAAGCCAAAGGGGCAGAGGGTCCCAGATAGGCCCAGAAAACAGCTTGGTCAGACAGGTTCCTCCATACCAGCTGGGTAGTGTGGGAGCCTGGAAGGTTGTCTGTTACATGCCAGAGTCTATGACATCTAGTGTGGCCACCCCCTCCACATGGGAATGCCTAGGTGCAGGGATCTGGGTGGTTCTGCCAGCTGAGGTAGGATGTGTGTACACTGAATTGGCGTTTCAAGCATTGATGTGATACCAAATTCATTCTGGACCTGGCCTACCCTTCAGGTGTTCCTGGGTCCTCAGTCTCCTCTCTGCCCCAGCAGTCTCCCTCTGTGGGCTCCCTGTCACCAGCAGTGCACACCTCCCCCTACCCCAGCCCCCTGTGGTTGGAAAACAGTACCAGTTGTGTGCGGCTGTCTCAGCTCAGCAATAGCAATCTGAAAATGAGGGTGTTACCCACCCAGTGTGGATTTTCTGAGCTTCACATCATCCCAGCAACTTAGCCAAATGTAGGATAATAGGAGGCCTGGAAAGAGGAGGCCTGTGCCCACTTGTTGTTCACCTGTAGGTCCAGTCTCAGTTTGTCAGGACCCTACAGGGTTGCCAGTCCCCCTCAAGGTCTGCCTTGGCTTGTTCCTGCACATCCATGCACAGATCAGCATGCTGAATTCACACATGTGCTCATCAGGAGACTTCCTGTCCATAGCCCTTCCTGCAACAGGCACAGTTAGGAAAGAGCACAGGAGCAGCCCAGTGACCCCATCCCTGCCAGTGCCCATCACTTCACTCTCTATGTTGCTTCTCCTTTCAGCCACCTGTTTTCTAGGCACAGGCTCCTTCCCCTGTATCCTCTCTATAGGCTTCTCTCTAAACAATCCCTTGACTCAGGGGATAGTGAGGAAGGCTGTGTTCCCAAAGGGCAGCCTGAGATCCCTGAAATAAGAATTAAAACCAGGAGAATAGCTCGCATTGCTTAAGCCCCATGTGGACCTTAGCCCAAGCAAGGATATTCTAAACTCTGAATTGACAAGTGCCCATAAAGGAGAGGTGTAGCTTCCCTTTGTTGTGCTAGATGTGCTAGCTGAGATTCAGAGACAGGAGGGGGTAAGGCTATGGCTATAGAGCTAGGAAGTGGGGAGAGCTCATAGGTTGATAGACAGTTGTCTCCTGTTCCTGATCTTTGGCCTGTACTTCTCTGGGGTCCCCTATCTGGGCACCTGTACTATCTGTACTCTTTATAAGGTCCTGTATTGTCAACTAAGGTGAGCAGTGAGGGCCAGGTTCATCAGACATGAGGCTTTTGGGTCATTCCATGTCCAGATTAAAGATATCAGATACCATGAGGACGAATCATGGTCTGACCCATACTCCTCTTCACATTGCTGAGATCTTCCTCTTCATGCTTTGGACGATGAGATCTCAATATCCAAAAGTCTTTCAGCAGGGCCAGAAGCAGAGTCTGCAGCCCTCTGTGGACCAGCTTACCCCCTTCACCCCATGTGATCTTTGAAGGTCAGGCAACCTGAGAACTGAAAATGAGACAGCTGGGAGGCAAGGGGTGGACAGTCAGGAAAAAGCCCTTAAGTTTTTCCAAGGGCCTCTGCCATTAGTATTATCAGCTACATTCTTTTCTTCAGGGTGGTGGATCAAGCAACACTGTATCAAAAGTACAAACAAAACCCACTGTTGTATCACCAAGTAGCACCGTTGTAACATCAGGTGTCATCCTTGTTGAGAAAACCTATGACCTGCGGTTTCTTGCCTTGCTGCCACTCTTGCTACTGATCCCACTCTTGCTGTACTTTTGCTGGAGACTGTGCTTCTTAGTGAGTATACCCCACCCACACAGCACATGTTTCCATGCAAGGGAGTTGCCCATAAGTTCTGAGACCAATTCAAGGTCCAGTGGAGGCACAGACTGACCTCCCATTCGCAGACTCTAGATACAGCCTGGAGTCCTGAAAGGATTCCTGTCCAGGCTGTCACAGAGAGTTGGCCTGGGACACCTGGATGCTGGTTTTAGGCCTGTCCTGGGCCCTTGAGAGAGGATACCCAGAACCTCTGAGACTAAGGGAAGCTCTCAGCACCTGGACTTCAGCAGGCCTGGGATGGACAAGGACCCAGGGCTGGCCTCTGTGTGGAAGAAGGAGTAGGAGAGGGAACCCATAAAGTGCTGATGGCCCCAAATGCAGGGTGATGCTAACCAAGGAGTAGCAACCTCTGGGCCAGAGGAACTGATAAACCAACACGGATCTCTGCCCCTTTGTAGTGCCTTTGGCCAGTTCTTCATCTCTCATGTCTGAGTGCTGAAGATTAGAGGCCCATGATGGGCTCCAGAGGTAGAGAAAGGAAGCAAGTACCTCCTGGCCACGGGGAGCTCCCAGGCCTGAGTTAATTCAGGGCACGAGAGGGAGATGTTGCCCTGACTAGGAAGCAATCAGTGTCCTGGGTACAGGAAAGCAGTAGCAAAGGACTGAGACTGGCACCCCGGGACACGTTAGGGAAGGCAGAGGCTCTGGAGAGCAGGGTTGGAAGGAAGATTACAAAGCACTAGAGAATGGAAGCAGAAAGAGCTGATGTGGGAAGGGCAGCACCCAGCACAGAGCAGGAGGAGGGTGTCCTCATTGTGCCCAGTGGGAGCAGTGAGCAGAGAAAGCCTACTGACTATCCCAAGGTGGGGAGGCAAGTGAGGGCACCAGAGACAGCGAGGATCCCCAGAGGAAGAGAGGCCAGAGTGTGTTCTGGCTCTGGGTAGGGTTTGGGCAGAAATGCAGCACTGAAGCAGCTGAGCCTCTCCAGGGGTAGGCTTCTTGGCCTGGCTCATCTCCCACAACCCTTCAGGAAGCATGAGACACCCGTTGGGTCAGGTGGAACCTGCTAGGGAGAGCACCATAGGCCCATAGAAGCCCTGTTTTCCCCGAGGGCCATGTTCCATTGCTTTGCTTCACTTCAGGGTCCCCTCTAACTGCAGAGCCCAGGCAGAATCCATGGCATCCCCTGCAATCCCTGATTTTGTCTATTTAAAATTCCAGCCCATCAAGAAGCCACCACCTGTGCCAGAAAAGGTACGTACAGGTTTGAATCATGACTTTGTCACTTACCTGAGGACAACACTGACCTTCAAAAGAGGCATCATGAAGCCTCTGCCCAGGGGAACAGAGGGTCAAGGAAGGATCTAGGAAGGACATTGGCTAGGTTGATGTCACCCATACAACACCCCTCCAGGCACCCAGCAATTCTTGACCATGAATCTGTGCTACAAAATTAGTGCCTTGAAGACATGTTCAGAAAATGTGATGGTTGCTACTAAAATAAGAGGCTTTTTGTGGTATTCAAAGGACGTACTTCAGGATGCTGAATAATCAGGGAGTCCTCTGCAATAGGAACCTCAGGTTTCAGGTGCACATTCCCATCTCCAGACTCTGGAGGTTTGTTTGGCTCCTTTGAATGCGTCTTCATCCTTGTCTCCTGGCAGGGCCGAGGGTTGGTCTGGGTCAGGGCACCTGGGATGGGATGCGGTAAGAAGTTCACCTCCCTGCCCAGGTGGAATCTGTGCTGGCTTCAAATTGGCCTGGGAAGGCTGCGTCTGCACCTGCCATAGCCAGCTGGAGTGACAGGCATCTATCTGCCGAGGCAGGGCCACTGAAGTCCTGCAGGCCAGGCTTCTTCCATCAAGGGAGCACCTGGAGAGCTAAGAACACAGAAGTTAGGTCATTGGCAGTTTGAAGGGGAGCCATATGTTCAAACAGGGAGACTTTGGCTGGTCTGCTCATGAAGGATTCTCCCCTTGTTATGGGGGACAACTCACTAGTTTTCATGTACCTCACAACATTGGCTGAGTAGCCCCAAAGTGCCAGGGTCACCTGTTCAGCTCCCCAGCACCTGTAGACAAAGATGCAGAGATGTGCTTTTCTCTTCTAGAAGCCAAAACCACCCCCTCCACCACCAGTGCCACCACCTATAAATCCATGTCCCACAGTGATCATCTCCTGTTGTGGGTGTAGACCCCGAGTAATGGAGGTAAGAGGGGCCCTTTGGTTGGGCTACTGTGACCACCTGGTTGGGTTCAGGAGGACAGGGTAGGCAGTTTATTCCATAAAAGCCTGGGCCCTGGACAGGACTTGGCTTTGTGGAACTGTTCCTGGATCATTTCTTGCCAAAGGATAACCAGAGGCCCAGCTCATGCTTCTGGCTAGGGAGGGCTATAGACACAAGGGTTCACCCCATCCCAGCTGACCTATTTCAGCAAAAACAGCACTTTTATCAGCATTCAGGATTCTGGGCTATGGTCATTTTTGACTTCTGGCCAGTCTCTAGTTCTTAGAGACAATGTCCTCACTCTGGAAGTGGTTTTGGTATCAGAGTGCAGTTTCATGGTAGATGAGTCAAGACACAGTAAGTCACTGAGAGACTTTCAAGGTCAGGGACAATAAAAACAAAAAGGATCAGTGCTGAGCCACCTTCTTCCCACCATGAAAACTCTGGAAATGTCATTGGCCCCAGGCAGCCCTGACTCCAGGTTATTTGTGCAGAGCAAAGAAAAAGTACAATCCAGTGGCTCTGCACCTCGCTAAGATAGTATGACAAGAGTCACAACAGAAAGAGGCACAGACAGATACCTTGAAGGGCGTCACAAGTTCTCTGTGCAGGGGTTGAGCCTTAGAATATAATTGCAAAGGCTGAGGAACCCTCCTTAGCCCAGAAGTGCCAGTGCCCATCTTGGTGAGGGAGAAACAAGTCAAGCAACAGCCTTGGGCCTGGGACAGGGGTGCACAGGCTCCCACAAAAATGGTGTTGAGGAAGAAAGAGCACCCAATTACCACTGGCTTTGTGCTGCTCCCCCCTGGTTCTGCCTGTCTTGGTTGGATACATCACTCCTCCTGGAAGCTTCTAGCCCTTCTATGCCTCACAGGCAGCTGAGAAACCAGCCCTGCAACTCCCCTGATAATGGGCCATGGAGAAGCTAAAACATGCTCTCCAGAGAACAAAGCCACTACCAATGGTCTGTTCCAGCCTGCAAGGTCTACCCCTACCCACTCAGGGCCAGAGAGGCCTGAACTCCAGAGCTTGCGGCCATGTGCTGCCCTCCATGGGTCCAAGGCCTCCTTCTGGCCTCCTCATTGCCTTCCTCTTCTCTCTGTGCAGGTCTCACGCACCTACTCATGAGAAGGACATTGATGCTTCTTTTATGCCCTCTCCCTGTGTGCCCCCAAAATGCAGATCTCCTCCCTTTCCTGGAGCTCCTGCCCAGGACCCCAGGCCCACCACATGTCCATTGAGGACATCTGTCTGCCCACCACACATCCCTCTCTATATTTGTTTTTCAGGGCAATACCAACTCCTGGTGCCAGTATATCCCCCCAAGGTGCCGCCAAATGCCGTTGACTTGGTATCATCCCGGGGACCAGGTGAGCCAGGCACAGGGATGCTCCCATGGGAAGAATGGCCACCCATTTTGCCCTTGAACGGTTGCCCTTTGGTATTGTGCCTCAGAGCCTCAGAGCCAGGAGTGGGCCTATGCCTAGAAGGAATGCCTAAGACGTGGGTCAGCTCATGTCCCTCATGAGTTTCCCGGACAGTGTCTGTGCATGGCATCTGTGCAGTCCTGCTGCTGTTCACTGGGCACCAGCAGGGCTGGTGGATGTGGTTGATGGTGCTGCATGGCCAAAACTGACCCCTTTACCAGGTGTTAAAGCTCTGGTCTTCTTTCATCATCTGGTGACAGTGCAAAAAAAACCACATTACTTAGTTGTCTTCCTTGGAATGTCACAGTACTGATGGCTATTATTTAATGAGTTATCCTGTGGGCCAAATGTAGCCTCAGAACTTTTCCTGTGTTTCCTGTTTCCCTGTTTTCATCCTCCCAGTAACTGTACAGTATGTGCTACAATATTCCCAGTTTTCCCTGAGGAGCTAAAACACAGAAAAATTGAGTGACCTGTCCCATATTCAAACTCTATGACTCAGAGAGTTCGACTTGAATTTGGGCCTGTTTCACTTCCTTCTCCTGCCTAGTCCCCTGTGAGGTCAGCTTTATGACCTTTTGATGGTTATTTCCAAGTCACTGGAAGGCTGCTTTGATGAGGCCAGACACTTGAGAGTCCTTTCCTGACTGGCCTGGGGACTCATCTGTCTGGACCCCCCCACCATTTTTGAGTCCTCCACAAAGACAGGGTTCAGGGCCTGGAGGATGATAGTCAGTGCCCAGGAACTGTGTGATTGCTACACAGGTAATACCACCTGAATGGAGTCAAACCAGGCCCTCATTGCTGGGCATATGCATATCTAGTAGGTCCATGCTGGCTGAAAGCCTCTGGATACTACTGATAAGAAGTGAGTGAGGAGACCCCTGCTGCCTGTTGACATGCAGCAGGGCACAGCCTGGTGATGGAGGCTCTGTGGCTCCTCAGGAGGTTGTTCCATTTCTGTGTCTCTGAACAAGGCTGTCAGCCCAGCCATGCTTGCACAGATGACCATTCTCCATGTGCTTTCTCATGGAGCCTCTCCACATTGCAATTGCCCTACTCCCATTCTTGTGCTCTGAACAAGAGGAGTCACCCACCCTGAGAAGTTCACTCAGGTAGGAGGGACAGAACAAGATGGACAGCTGTGAAAATGGGGCACCTCAAGAAGAAGGAAAGCTGAGGCCAATATTAGACATAGGAAAGAAGCCAGAAATGTCCTCCTGTCCAACAAGGTGTGGGTTGGGGATTGGTCAGGCCTCTGAACAAAAATGTGGAGGAGAGTGGCTGATTAATTGCATATAGAGAGCACTTACAGCATCCCAGCTCTTCACTGTCATCTCAACATGTCCACCCTGAAATCCTATTGGTAGGAATGCCCGTCCAGTGACACTAAAGTCAAAACAGATGCCCAACCCAGAGAGGGCCAGAAGTTTTCCCACAGCTACTCAAATAGTCGGTAGAAACATCAGAGTTATATGAAATCAACCCATCTCTCACCTAAACCCAAAGAGATCCATAGCTGTACCTTATAGGACCTCCCTTCTGGACCTTTGCCACTGTTCATTTATACATAGCCCCTCCAAAGCACAGTCTTACAGACCCACTGAGTGCTTTGTAAGGCTTCTATAGGGTTCCAAGTAGTTAGGGATGTTGGAAATATTCTAGGTCTCTCCTTTCAAGCTTTTGGTGTACTGGTCCCAGAGCTTAACGTGAGCCAGCCAATGAAGTGGATGGGTGGGTGTCAGGTGGGACCTGCAGTCCTCTACAGGGCACAGGCAGGCTTCAGCCCCAGTCCTGCATGTACAGAGTAAGACATGCCCAGCCTGCTTGGCAAGTTCATCCAGGTCCCTCCTTGAAGCCATCTAGTAATATATCCACAGGGCATGGCCTTCCTGCATGAGCAGGAAGAGAGCCCTTCTAGGTGGAAACCTGCTAAAGATCAGTTTGAGTGACTGCAACCTGGCCCAGTAGCTCAAGCCCAGGTGCGATGTATGGGGGGTATCAATCAGGCGTCCTGTCTGCCCTGGGCAAGTGTCAGCTTTTTGTCATTTCAAGCCAAACTATGTCTTTGTTACCTCTCTTCCTGAAGTTCCACTCAGACAGTGAAGGGCAAAAATCATACCAGGGACAGCCATTCAGCCAAGAGATTTATTCAACAGCCGTTGTGGCTGGTTGGAGGTCAAAGAGGTGCTGGGAGAGGGGAGTCAGGGAGAGGGAAGTATGCAAGCTCTGGTGGGAGATGGGTGCCTGGTCACCGGCTGGGATCTCTGGAGCTGTAGGCTAAGGCAGCTGCTGTCTGGCTGGAGGCTGGAGCTGTTGCCTGGGAGCTGCTATTGGGCTGAAGGCGGTAGGTCTGGAGCTGTCGGCTGGGGCAGCTGCTGTTGGGCTGGAGGCAATGGTTCTAAAGCTGGTGCAGTTGCTTCCTCCTCTCCGCAGGGATGAGCTGTTGTTGTCTGAGATTCTCTCCTCTTGGCAGGGTGGAGCTGTTGTGTCTGAGAGTCTCTGGAATGGGACCCTATATAGGGATTTCTGGTGGGGGTTGCACCAGAGCGACCCCAATGCCATTGGCTCTTTGTCCATTGAACATGGTGACCTTTAAGCCTATTAGCTCCTGCCTGGGGAAAATACATCCTTTCTGTGGAAGAAACATCCTTCCTGGAGAATAGAGCGAGCTTTAAGCCCATTGCCTCCTGCCCAGAAAATGAAACAAGGTTGCTTTGCACAGGATTCGGAAACCTCTGCGGGAGGGGAGGGTAGCCCATCTATCAGACGGGGCTTCATGAAGGCCCTCTTGCAAGGTTTGACAGGAAGTGGAAGCTGCAGGGTTAGAGTCTTGACAGAACTGGTGGTGCCCTCCCACCACCCACATTCCACCCAGAGGGAAGGCTGTTTCTAATCTCCTCTTCCTGACATGGAATGGCAAACAGGCCTGGGGAGATGAATGAGCTCGGCAAGTTAACAAATCTGTTCAGATGGAGCTGGTTTTGAACTCATGAGAACTGCTATCTCCCAAAGCCTCATTTAGTTGCTTCTTTCAACAAATCTAGTCATTTTTGCACTTCAGCACATCATAACCCAGACAATTCTAAGAAGGCTCAGTTTACACAAAATGTGTTTGCATTTTCATAGTGAAAACAGTCCATCCTGTTTACTTTCAACTTTTATAAAATAAGTTTGTCTCTTTGCTCCACAGCTTTCAATTCCCCAAAGGAAGTTTCCTAATTGTGACCCCTTTGAGACCACACAAAATGAAGCAACAAAATTCAGTTCCATTTCTTAATCTTGAGCCAAATCCTGCCTCCCTTCAAGGGTGAGATTCTCTACCTTCTTTGCCTTATATGGCTGATCGTTAAGTTTGTCGAAAATGTACCTCCAAAATCACTTAGGAAAATCAGGCTAATGATGTAAAATCTCACTCTCGCTCCCTGAATTAGAATACCTACAATAATGGCACAGCCTTTCCAATGAACACCACTCCTGTGCCTACCAGGCCTGTTAGAATCTGGATCTCATTTCATTCTCATAGCAGCCCTGGAGGATAGTAGCTATATTTATATAGGCACTGTTATAAGTACTCTTCACAAACTGAGGCTTTGACCAAACCAGCAACTCTATTGTTGGAAGGAAGTTACAGGCTTTACAAAATCAAGTAACCAACCCACAGCCACGCAGCCCGGAGGCAACAGGGCCAACATCCAACAGGCCTGGTTACAATCTATTGGCCATATATGTGGCTCCATCTTTGTTCTTGGAAATGGTTACTACTGGTTACTACTCTGCATTTTTCAGCTGTGGAAACTGAGATTCTGATGTTTAGTGATAGGCTCAGCATGGCACTGCTGTTAAATGATATGACTGGGTTGTGAACTAACCCCAGGGTAGGCTCACTTCTAAGTCCTGGCTAAGTCCAATGTCATGTTATTAGAGTGATCTATGGAAACGTCTGGAAAGTGCATCTTTTTGCAGTGCTAAATGTGACAGATGAAAATCATTTTTGAATTATCATACTTCAATTTTCATGTTGCTTTCCATGCTCTTTACAAATTTGAACTCATCCATATTTGTGGGTTAAAACTGTTTTTCTGGGTAGCAGTGTAAGTTTGATAACAAATGGGATACATTCATGACTGAGGGACTGCTGCATTCCCCTCCTTCTGAGTTTGCTTGTGGAGAAAGCTAGACCAAGTGGCAGGTGAGATAAAGCTGGAGTGAGCTCTCAGCTTCCTGGGATTCCTAACTTAAACACCTGTTCTGTAGAAAAGTCGTACTTTGTAACTTTGGGATTGTGGTGGCAAGGGTTTCCCTCTGACTCCTCACCACTCTATACATACACATGCTCCTCCCTGTGAAATCAAGAAATCTAGAAATAGAGCTGAAACTCAAAAGCACTGGCTGTAATAACTGTTGATCAATCATTTGCCAAACACTTTGGGAAATGCCCCTTTATTATGAAGTGGTTGAAACAATGTGGTTTCTGGCTTGAATCTCTGCAATCAACAGAGACGGCAAGAAATGAAGGAGAACTCTTGACTTCCAGACACCTCCTTCATTCCATTATGCTTCCTCCATAGATTCAGGGTCTCTGCAACCAACTGGACTCCATACTCTGCTGTTTGGAGTCCCCTGTCTCCTCTCTATCAGTACACCTGCTGATCCATGCCTCGGCACTAGTGCCCTGTGGCTCTGTTCTTGAAAAAGTCAAATGCCTCCCACAGAAGGTGCTGAACACTAGAACTGTAATGATTGCCCATGCTCTGGAGTGAATAGGGGGATAAAAGGGAGCTAGGTAACAAACATAAAAGATTCTGTTCTATTTACAGGAGAAAGAAAAAATGCCTACACATAAGTATAACAAAAAAAAAAAAGTACCTACCTATGATTAAAAGAAATCACACACACTTTATTTGTTGTTTGTGAGAGAAGATTGGAAAATTTAAAATCCTGAACCATGATGTTGACTTTTCCTCAAGGAATTCATGAACGTAATACTACTGTGGCAAAATTTGCAATGAAACATTCTTAAGAAATTTGTTCAATATGATTATAAAATTCACCTGAAATTCTACACAATTAAAAATAGCTAAGGAATTTTTTTAAAAGAATAGCAAAGAGAGAAGATTTGCAACTGGGTCCACAAATTTAAGCCCCAGAAATTAAAATAACTAAGACAATGGGTGCATAAAATGATGCCCCTAACCAACCAAACACTACTTGGACCAAATAGATTGTGTGATTGTGGTTGTGGCCATCAGTAGTGATTGTGGGCTACAATGTACACTCAGATGCACTCAAGTCTATTCACTGATTGTGTAAACTATTGGGGAAAAGCACAAACTGAAGCCTTATTTCATGACATACTAAAATAAATTCTAAATAATTAAAACAGTTAAACACGTAAAAAACATCACTAATATTATCTAAAATCAGCATACTATTGTAATACAGGCGCATGGATGTTTATAACAGTGCAATTCAGAATAGTCAAGTTATAGAATCAGCCCAGGTGCTCATCAACAGATGAACGGATAAAGAAAATACTGTATATATTACACAGTGGAGTTTTACTCAGCCATAAATAATAATGAAATTGTGGCATCTGCTGGTAAAAGGATGGAACTAGAGAACATCATGCTGAGTGACATAAGCCAGACTCAGAAAGTCAAGGGTCAAATGTTTTCTCTCAGATATGGAAGCAAGGGGGAAAAAGTGGGAGCAATCCCATGAAAATAGTAGGGAGATCAGTGGAACAAAGGGAATATGTTTGAGGGGGAGGAAGGAGAAAGGGGAGGAACTGTGGGATGAAATTGACCAAACTATGCTATGATACTTTATATCCATAAAGTATCAATTAAAAAAAACAATAAATAGAAGAAAGACTAGTAAAATAGAGGAAGGTGAACAGGGCATGATGAGAGAGGAGGAGAGGGAGGAAGGAAGCACAGGGAATTGAAATGGAGCAAATTATATTCCATGCACGTATAGTCATGTCAAAATGAATCACATTATTATGTGTAAGTATAAAGCATTAATAAAAACATTTAAAATAGATTACAAGTAAATATCTGATTTTAGCACAGCAGTCTGGGTAAGCATGAGAGTTGTGGAAAGAACTCACAAAGGAAAATATTCACAGACTTAATCATATCCATTAATTCAGCAAAGATTATTCCACAGCAGGTGCTGGGGAGATTGGATGAACCAGAAGAATATCATACCATCGTGACAGGGCTTACATTTTCTTTGGAGAATGTCAGGGAGTGACAAATTCTATCCAGAGAATTCAAAGTCACTAATATGTCAGCAAATATCTGGTTGACCAGAGAAGACTGAAACAAATTGATAAGAAGTCAGTGGAGAGAAAAGCAGAGGAATTTATTCCAAGCAGAGAAAACAAACACTGAAAATGTCCTGGGGCAACCTCTGGACCTGGTGAAGCAAAAAGCAGAAAATCAAATATTATCTTCATCAATTCAGTTGTAGAGCCGTTTGTGACAACTCTCATTGTTGCATAGGTGTGGAGAGTGGGAGACAGAAGATGCACCAGCCTTACAGGTTAGACTGTTAACAGAAGCAAGATTTCCAGAGAAGTTCTTCTTTTAAATCTGGGTCCACAGATGTAGAGCTCTCTGTTGGTGAATGAATGAATAAATGAGCACTTCTAGTTAGACATGATCCTGTAAATAATATATTTTTATTCTTTTTTTTTCTGGCACAAGGAGGCATTTAAGATCCAACATGCATGAAGGCAAAGGAATCTGTTTTGGAGACCATGGATTATATATGAGATGGTGATCTTTTAAGTCTGGGGAGGGAGGGTGAAGCAAGAGGCTAGGTAAGGACATAGCAGATGTAAGGAGTATTCCCTATGGCATTTTTCAGGGTGAGCTCATAAGAATGTGGCTCAGCCATGTTGAGTTGTTTAACCTCTCCAAGCTTCACCTCTCTATTCTCAAAAATAAGGATGAAGTGACATCCCACTTTTCCAAGTCTGAGTTTTAAAGAATGCCAGAGCCCAGTGTGATGGCACATGCCTGTAATCCTAGTGACTCTGAAGGCTGAGGCAGGAGGATCACAAGGTTCCAAGCCAGCCTCAGCAACTTAGCAAGATCCTGTCTCAAAATAAAAAAGTAAAAAGGGGCTGGGGATATGGCTCAGTGCTTAAGCGCTCCGGGTTACATCCCCAGGACCAAATAGATAGATAGATAGATAGATAGATAGATAGATAGATAGATAGATAGATAGATAAGTAATACTAGGTCATGCTGTGGTAATGATAAGGGACTGGCCAGGTGATCCACGTAACCAGATGACCAAGAGTTCCTGGGGTCCTGTCTCCAGATCCAGTTCCGGCCCACCTTCCAGTTACCTGCTCCTAACAGCAGTTCCCCACTCTAGTATCAAGATAAATATGAGCAGGTTCTTCTCCTTGGCTGTCTGGAAGATCAAGAGAGTAGTCACATGTTTAAGAATCACCTGTGTTTGTAGGATTTTTTTTTTTTTTTTTCTGTGCCGGTTGCTTTTCTTCGTTGCTTCTCATATAAAGCCCTATAGCAGGAGATACTGAGACACAAGCTGGAACATGTGATAGGTGACTGGCACCTTTCATGGGTTGGGTTCTGAGATGGTGATCTTTTCAAGTCTGGGGAGGGAGGGTGAAGCAAGAGTCTAGGTAAGGACATAGCAGATAATCTCTCCTCCAGAACTGGGGCAGGGAAGGGGACAGATGGCAAAGGATGGCTTCCCTGTCCCCGGTATTCTCCTGGCTCAGCACTGAAGTCTTCCAGTGTCCCACATTATTTAGCCCTATAGTTGTAGTTTAATAATTTATTCATGGTATAAACTTCCAATCAGTTTAAAAGTGTGCACGAGAATGAATCATAATGTAGCTAGCAGAGTCCCTGAGGGGGAAGTTTGTTGGCATATTTGGAATTTCGAGATCCCATTTTGTTTGCTATCTTTCAGGAGGGAAAGAAAAGTCCTGAATTCCTGTCAATAAATTTTAAGTGTTTGAGCAAGGTGTCTTGCTTTGAGGAGTATACTTGTCACAGATTTGTTTGGTGAACAGTCTTTGTTATAGTTTGTCTGACCAAGTTTTCTGTAATTGCATTGAAATTGCTTTGAGACTGGCAGGTACTCTAGTGGTAATCTTGCCTATGCATGCCAAGGTTGTCCTTATCATAGGAGACTTCTTCAGAGATTAGACTCCCTCATAGATGGTGATGAATGCCCTAGTGGCCATACCAGTGGCCAAACCAGACCTAATATTTAGAATGTTCAATTTTGTTCTTGAAAGAAGTTTAGAAACAAACAGGGAGAAGAACCAAATTATTTACAGACACATGCAAACAAACCAAAATGCAGACAAAATAAGTGCCCACAAAATTTTTAAATTAAGTGTACAGATGAAATAAAATATTTAATTAGGCATAAAAAACTAAGAGTGGATTCACTAGAAATATATGAAGAATTCATAAATAAAACGTAGGTTTGTAGAAACCATAACACTCAAACCAGAAGGATGATTATCCTTACATGAAAAAAGACTTGCAAAAAAAAAAAAAAAGAAAGAAAGAAAAGAAAAGTCTCTCTTAGTCCTAAAAGGGATGAAAGATTCTTCACCTAATTCAAACTTTTTCAAGAAAGATCTCAGGTAAAGTCAGTAGGAACTCTATCAAAAAAAAGAGGGTCTCTATTAAAGAAAAAAATTACCATGATGAAAAAAGGTGAGTCATAAAAATGGATAAAACAAGGGACTGAATGTTGGTGTCATTCCTAGTTCCAGGAATCACTGATTTCCTCTTATGATGGTCTTGCTTCACATCCTACTTCCAACAGCAAACATGCCAAACTAAATAGCAATCAGAGAGAGGGAGAGAGATTCTTCAAAGACAAGGAGTTACATGGTAGTATCAGGGTACTGCATGAGAATCACACCATAGTAAATCTTGGGCATATTAAGAGGATTGAGGAAACAGGAAATTTGAAAGGCATAATAAGGCTAAATACATAAGTTATTTTTGAACAACCTTTGTCTACAAGATTTGCAAAGGGTATGAAAGGCCAATAACAAGTGTGGAACCAATACAATGTTGAAAAGGAGTCCTTATGGAAGTATTTTTTGTGTAAAGGATTTAAAGGTGAATTAGACAATAGGCATCTAGGTCATTAATTGGTATGAAGCTACTGTATTTGTGAAGTCATTAATTTGAAAGCTTTGTGGGCCAGCTTTATGCAAAGTTGTGATTCTGGCAGAATTTTTAGTGATAGCTCTTGTTATCAGGCACATGTACATGAAATCTCCTGCTCCATAAACTCTCAACTTGATGTATCATAACTTTCATTTCTGTTAGAGGTTGACCCAAGTGACTCCATTTTGAATACGATTTGATTTGATTAACAGAGAGCATCAACAAGGCCCCACTCTGTCAGTCCTGACAGGTCCTAACTCCACTCCCTTAAGCCAGGCAACTGAAGTCTTCTCGCCCAATTGCACAAGCATCTCAGTGACCTCTTTCTTCCCAACAGAGGAGTTGCGGCAACTTTGTCATGTTGAAACCTCAATGTGGATGGGTCTGCTGCAGCCCAAAGATCGTCCTGCAACCCAGTACGGAATGCTGCCACTTCACACAGGCACCCTGCTCCCCAGAGATCTGTCTTGCACCAAGCAGGGAGTATTTCCCTGTCCCACAGGAACTATGCACCTCAGGGATCTGTCTTCAGCCAGCTCGAGAGTGCTGCTCCATGCCACAGACAACATGCACCCCAAGGGTATGCCTGCAGCCCAGCAGGGGTTGCCTTCCCCTCAACAGCTACCCTCAGTGCCAGTCCCCCCGACCTAGGTACTCCCAGTCTCGCTTCAGCATGCTGCCTCTGCTCCCTCCCTCTGCCCGGAAATCTATAGAATCCATAGGTCACTCCTACTACCCTTGCCCTACTTCTAAAAGACCAAAAACCTGAGATTAAGAGGTCTTTGTTGATAAATATGTATTGAGTCTTGGTTCACAGTGAATAGGTGCTGGGGTTTGCTGCTGATCAGCATGTCATCTGGAGAGAGGCTCCAGTGTCTGAAATATACTTATGCTGCACCAGCCAGAACAAAGCACTCTGGTGTCTAGAATGGATGAGTCCCATCCCCAACAGCCCTGTCACCAAGTGCTGAGAAGAATAGAGCTTATGCAAGTTCTCTATAAAAGCAAATGACTTAAAATTCAAAGACATATATTATCCTCAGTATCCTTCCCTCATTTTTTGCAAAACAATGTACTTGAATTTCTCATCCCCTGCACTGCACATCTCTTGCTTTCATTTTTTGACTCCCAGAATTCTGAATGTGTTCTAGAAGGAGGAAAAATTTTCTTCTAGAAGTGAGACTTCTTTTAGATACCTCACACTGTCTGACAGCACAGGGGATTTCAACAGATCCTCTAAATTTCACCGAAGGAGGTAAACCTTCCTTGTGTGCTCTTCAACACCAGAGAAGAAAACTAGTCCCACACAGCTGAGTTTACCAGGCAGCATCCTGCCACCCAGAGAGTGCACCAGTGTCAGCATGACCTCCCAGAACCCCCACACACAGGCATGGGAGCCCTATAGGGGTTCCTGATGTCCTCAGGAGGGTGGGGAGCCATGGCCCAGGTGGCCAAGTCATCCCTAATCCATTTTAATAAGTTCATTTGGTGGTAGCTCTGCAACCTTCTTCATAAAGTACATATTTATAATTTTTAGTTGTGCTTTTGTGTAGCTGCCTGATGCTGTTGCTTGCAGCTACGATGCCGTGGGAGAAAACTCGGAGGCAGGATGAAAATGAAAAAGGTCTTTTATTTTTCTTCTCTCTCCGGCTTCAGCAACCTCTCAAACTCTAACCGGCCTGACTCCTTTCAACCAGCAACTTTCTTCTTCTCCTTCCAATTTCCACTAACCAACCTCACCCGGTTATATACATTTAGCTTTAACAAGAACAAGTGCTTACAGCTCGAGCTTACAGGTGCGTCACACAGTGTTCACGGGCATACAAAGATTCTTTGATTAATGTATTAATATCAGGTGGAAACTAGAACATCTTTTATGGCTCTCAGCTAACCACAATAGCTATCTCCTTGATTAGGGCTCCTTCACTTTTGTAAACCATGATCAGGGAATAATACACCACATTTTGGGTTGTAATCAGTATTGATTTGGATGAATAGTGGAAACCATACTGTCCCTCATGTTTTCAAAGAAAGAGAATATGCTGGAATAGATTGTGATATGTGTGTAAAGGCTCTTTGCAGAATTTCAAAACATCCCTTCCAGGAGTTACTATTTTTTATCTTTCTCCAATTTGTCTGTTCTACACCCTCTTGAGTTACCACAGTCTATGCTCACATCTGAGTCCTAACAGCTGATGGTACCTGATCATCTCCCAACCCTTCATGCCTCTGGCAGTACACCTGTCTCCCAGCTGGGTATTGGAGACATCCAAAAACTCCTGGGAAATAAGTCAAAGCCAAAGAAATGGACCAGGAAGCTCCAAACCTAAGGTGTACACTCAGCTGTTGGTTTGGTCCCATTTGGAGACTTGTTCCCAGACTTGTTCCCTTGGATGCTTTGAGAATAAGCAGCCCTTCCACATCTCACTTCCTGTTGGTTGTCATGGAGGTAAGCCCTACTGGGTCAATAATTTATGTTATTCTATTTTTATTTTTCAAATAATAAAAGTCTCTCATTTTGTATCTTCAGAAACACCCAAGTGTTCCCACTTTACTGCTGGTCAGGTAGAGGTGTTTAGGCAGAAGGTACTAGAGTCTGGCTAGCAGTTGGAATGCCCCCCCATGTGCATCCTCATGGGAAAGGGTCCAGAGAGGAGGGTTACAGACACACATGCAGGGGTAGGGTGGGAGGGACATTTCAGAGCAGTGCATCCACTGTCTTTTCAGCCAATCACCTTGTGGATTCCAGGCTGCAGCTCCTTTGGCTGGATGCTGGCCATGGATCTTGGCTGGGGAGAGCCTCCCTCACCACTGACAGTGGAGTGGCCTGTTCCCCTGGCTGGATCCTCCTGAAGTGCAATGCTCATCCTCTCCCTTTATCCCTCAATGCAATCTCCAATACTGGATGGATGCTCGAGCTCCTTGAAGCTAGGAGCCTCCTCAGAGCTACAGGCCTCCTCTACAAGCTCCAGTACACAGCACATACCTCCACACCCCAGTTGGAGCATATGTGCCTATACAAGCACATATGGCCTTAAAGAAGTACCCCCAACCCTTTGTCTGTGACCAGGACCCCTGAGTGGGCCCAGAATGTAGAGGAAACTCAGGTTGGAAGAAAGTAACCTCATTTCCCACTCTAGTGCTTGCACTTGTGCTGTGCTAGACACTTTGCATAGATAAGTAATCTATCGACCCATTCAGTTTTATGTTCTGTCTCTCCTCTTTGTTGTCCTTGTCACATTTTAAGTAAGCAGGTAGCCAGCCCTTGTTAGTGTCACATGTTTAGGATAAGTTCAGGTTTTCATAAGAGGATATTTATTATAGGTTCACATGAAGACAGAGAAGTCCCACAATCTGCCATCTGGGGAGGGTGGGGGCAGTGTAAGTCCAGATGCCAGGGTCTGAAAGTGTTTGAATCCCCTTTAAATTCCTATGTTGAGATCACTATGTCCAGGGTGATGGATGGTATTGTGTGTGGAGCTCTAGAGAGGGGATTAGGCCTTGAGGGTGGGGCCTCATCATTAAGATTCATGCCATATAAAAGAGGCCCTGGTGCACTGCTTTGCTCCTTCCACCACGGGATGACAAAGTCAAAAAGACCCACATGATGCCGGGCGCGGTGGCGCACGCCTGTAATCCCAGCATAATCCCAGCACTTTGGGAGGCTGAGTCAGGAGGATCGCGAGTTCAAAGCCAGCCTCAGCAATGGCGAGGCGCACTTAGCAACTCAGTGAGACCCTGTCTCTAATAAAATACAAAAAAAAAGGGCTGGGGATGTGGCCCAGTGGTCTAGTGCCGCTGAGTTCAATCCCCAGTACCAAAAAAAAAAAAAAAAAAAAAAAAAAAAAAAAAAAAAAAAGACCCACATGAACCAGATTCTCACCAGACTCCTAATCTGATTTGGTCTTGGAATATGAATCTCCAGAACTTTGAGAAATAATTTCCTGCTGTTTATTGGCCACTTGTTTTATGGTAGTTTACAGCAGCCCTATGAAGTGCCCCTCAGTGGGAAGCAAGAGGCATGAAGTCACCTCCCTCCTGCTTAGGTAAGGACTGAAACTCCTGAGAGGTGACAGTCAGTCTCTGAATGAGAGGGTAGAGTGGGGCTGGAGGCAGGAATGGAGGGCAGAAGTCAGGAGTTAGAGAGATCACCTGCACCTCAGCAGATGCCAGAGGGGTGGTGGGGCAAGTAACCAGGCCTAGGTGCTCAGCTTCACCATAGTCGCAAGGACCAAGGAGTCATACAGGCTGCATACTGGGTGACTTGGGAAACCATAAGGACTGCTAACCAGGGGCCTTCTGGCTACAGGACTTTGTACAACCATGCACAAGGAGGATTTCCTTTAAGAGCATATGAAAAATATTCCCAAATATGAGTAAGTCCATTTCTAAATCATGAATCTTTTAGGTGAAACACAAAGCTTGTAGAAATTCACAGACCACTTCAGAATGTGCCCCCAGGTTTTAGGCATATTCTTACTTCTTATGTCAGCTGGAGAATTTCCATGGAAACATTAAAGAGACCCCATTTAAGGTCTATGCAAGTTATGCAGAGGCAGGACCCAAGAGGAGACAGAAGGATAGGTCTTTAGTGGCTGCAAGCTCCTGGTCCATTGTCATGAGGGCATCTGGGCCTCAGTGGGATCATACCCTATAAATCCCACAGGAACCACACTTGGCCTTCCCTTTTAGATCTTCCTCATCTCTGGGCCACGTAGCTTCTTATCTTGGCCCATTCCTTCCCTCTGCACTTGCTTCCTACTCTTGCCATCTCTGCCTTTCTGCACATGGTTGTTCATTTTCTGCTTAGACAACTTACAGAGTTTACTTAGATGTTCCCCAGAAACACATTGGTCCCTTCTGAGTCAAGGTGTCTATCCTAGTCAGTTTTGCATTAGTTCAATAAAATACTTGGGGAATTCAACTGATACAGAAAAAAAAGACCTGTTTAGCTCATGGTTCTAGAGGTTGCAGTCCAAGATCAGGCAGCCCCATTCTTTGGCTTCTCATAAAGGCAGTGTGTCATGGTAGGAGATGTGTCACAGCAAACTGCTTGTTTCATGAACTGAGAAAACAGAGAAACAGGAAAGGCTGGGGTCTTACAAGTGTTAGAAATTAGACAAAGTTAACCTAGGGCCAGGAACGCCATTTTAATAAATGGGGGTTTATTAGGGACCACGCGGAAGGGTAGGGAGACGTGGAGAGCAAGGGAAGAACAAGAACAAGGAACAAGGGAGAACAGGGCCAACAGGGCTGGTTTCAGTCCGGGGCAGGTTTAAATAGCGAACTGGTGGTCAGAGGGACCCCTGGAGTGAGTCCATGTTTCCATAGGCTGCCAGAGGTCAGGAGACAGGGAGGGCACCTGAGGGCTGGCCATTGGAGGCGGCCACCCTGAGGCACCTGGGAGATGTAGTCTTTTCACAAAGTACCTGGGGAGGTGTGGCCTCCCTGGGAGGTGCAGCCTCCCTGCCCAGAATCCAACATTCCCCCCTTTTTGTTTTCTTAGGAAGCGGGGCATCATGTTTCAATCTGGCTACTTCGAGCTGAAATGGGGCGACGTGGGGTGCTATGAGGGGAGGAGATGTGGGCAGACAGGTCAGGCTCGAGGGTGAAAAAAATTCCCAGGAGGTAGGCGTGGAAAAGATGAATCTCTCCAGGTATGGGATGGATGAAGTTTCCTTGAAGCCATAGATCGGTGAAGGTGTCAAACCAGGCTTCTGCAGAAAGTCACTGAGGGAGTCAGCCAGCAATCCTCTTGAAGAGCATGTTGTAAGCCTTGCGAGTTTACAGGTAACACTATTATGGAAGCAACAAAGGGAAAGAAGGTGAGATGGATTATTGTCCATAGGCCTGTGTTCCACCAGGTGGGACTTAGGGTGAAGAGGCCAATGGAGACTGACTGCGAGGCATATCATATTGAGCATAGGGTGGCAGCATAGGAGCAGGACTTGGCTGACAAAGAGTGTAAATCATCTCTGGTTGAAAAGTAATCCATTGTTTTTTTTTCAACAGTTGATAATCCCTGAGAAAAATCTGGTTAAAATTTCAAAACAAGAAAAACAGAAAGATTATTTTGAGTCGGTATCAGGGATGTGAGAGAAACGAATTTTTAGGGGATTGGTGGGAATGGGAGAGCAAGTATACTGAGGTAGTTGTTTGTCGTCCTTTTGTGGATCTTCAGTTGGTTGAGCAGCTGGTTTCAGTCTGGAAATATGAATCCAAGAAGTCAAATTCCCTGAGGTTTCACGAAGCTTAGCAACTGTGGGTGTACACAGCACAACGTGGAAGGGGCCTGTCCACTTTGGAGCAAGGGAGACTGATCCCATGTCCTGGGGAGGGGAGAAATATACCCAAGAACCGGGTGCAATGAAAACGAAGGAGTGAGTCTACTTGGGTCAGGCAGGATGTAATCTTGGCACCTCCATAGCTGATGTCTGATGAAGGATAGATTTTACTTTGAAGTCTGGAGAAGGTTGTAAAGTCAACAGGGATGGGAGCTTTTATGAGAGAAAACAAAAAACATGAGTACTGAATAAATGTTGCAGCATCTGGAACATGTCAATATATAATTTAAATCTTTACCATGCATATAGTTATCAGGAATGTAAACACAACATTTAATGTTACAGATGTCTATCCAGATAAGATGGTAGTTAAGCTACTTAATGTCATATGATCTTATAAAATCTTTCTATTGGTATGACCTCTGTGTCTAGTAGAGAACTCTTTATCTCTGTCACTTAGGGCTAGATAATCATACTACTGAATATTAAGCCTACGTGTGTAGGTTAGGAAGATCTGCAGGCCTTAAACTGACTAAAAGCTTTTGACTTGGCAGTCATTTAATAGTTAAACTGTTTCTTTTTATAGTTACAAGAGTATATCTGAAGTTACCTTTATTTCAGGAATGGTTGTGTATCTGTTTCAACTGTTTACTAGGTGTTTAAGATGAAGTCAGTCAAACTGACTTTTGCTTTTATCTATTGCTAAGAGTCAGCTGATTTCTGATGGAATAACTGTTGGGGAAACTTGAGAGCAGCTTTTCTGTTCTGCTCGTGCCTTCTTGTGCTCAGATGGGTCCAGGTCTTGCTTGACCTTGTGACTTCCCTTGGAAGCATTAGGGATGTCTCTCCCTTTTTTAAGGACCCTCCTTCTAGCAAGTGCACTGATTGGCTTTCTTTTCTCTATAGATCTCATTTTATCTCCCTTATCGGGAAATCATGTGGCCCAGAGATGCAAAGCTCTTTAGAGAAGTTTCCTATTCCCTGAATTGAGACTGACTCTGGGCCAAGAGCCAAATATTGGTTTTCTTGGCCCTTTTAATTTAACTTACAGTCTTGATCTTAAACTTCCAGCAAGCTAATCTTAAATTGAGAACACTGGGCTTTAATTTCAATGATTATAAACTTACAGTCAGTTTTATTAGCTGGGGTCTGTGGTACCTATCTGTCTTGATGGCTTAAATTAACTCAGGTTGTATTCTTGAAGTGATACGTCTGCAAAACATTAACAGGCAAAGTTTAAAGAGTTAAAATTAACAAGATGGAAGGCCAAAGCTTTATCTCATGTAAGATGAGGTTCTTTATACATTTTTAGGTCAGGTGTTTTAGTTCTGAAGTTGATCTCTGCTTACATATATTGCTGCTTGAGCTCCCATGAACATTAGCAGACAAAATATCACATTTAGAATGAATTTTAAAAAGGCTGAGAGAATTTAACCTTTTGTGGAAAAGTAATAATTTGAATTTAGAAAAGTATTTTGTTATTTACAGTACTTTTAATTGGAACAGTCGGAACTTTCGAGCCTCTGCATACACAGCAATCTTTTATGAACCTTTACATAGAATCACACATATCTGTTAACCACTTTGTGAGAACGCATATAGAATTATACCTGTTGGAACTTTAACCTGTTTCACTGATGACAAAGACCAATTTTTGAAAACAATCAATAATGTTATCCAATGGAATTTGAGGAGTTACCTGATGGCACATTTGACAGTTGGCATTTTAACCTTGTAATTTAATCAGCTGTTTAACAAACAAAGCTACCCACAAACAAATAATCCTATGTTAAATCTACTTTACTTTTACCAAAATATCAGGCTTAACAGTATTAGTCATTTTTTCTTGCTGAAGAGAAGTCCTAGAGAAACTTGTGAATTAAGTTTCATTTTAAAGGCACCTTTATTTCTTCATTTGTTTACCCAATTTGAATTGAACACTTTTAATTTAAGTGAATTAAAGGTACTTGGATCCATTTTATTAATTAATTTTCATGAGTGCTTGTCGGGATAATATAAGGGGTTGAGGACTTTAGCCCCCCCCTGTACCCGGGATGGACCTCTTCTGTCTAGCAAAAGAGGCCAGAGGGGCCTACCTCAACGAAGAGACTAGATTGGGAAAGTAAAGGCCGCCGATATTCCATCCCCTGCCCTCAAAGGACACAGGAACATACCGGGGAGCGCGGTCATCGGTCAGTGGAGGAACTCGGTTTATTGAGGAAGTTGGACGGTCTTATAGAGGACATGGGCCAATCAGCAGAAAGATCATAGGGACACATAAGGAGCATGGGCGGATGCCATTGGTGGAGCCATTGGCCTATTCTTGGGGTGGTTTCAGTTCTCACAGCCACGCCCCCTGCTTAGCCTACGTCCGGTAACAGGGTGTGGTAATGTGGCAAGCAGCCAGAAAGCCAGAGCATTTCCATCCCCTTGGCAGACAGTGTAAGGTCCCGACATTTCCCCGTATTGTTTTTACCAAAATGGGGCTCCCCCATTTTGTTTTCATAAATGGGATGTCCATCTTACTCAAGAGTGTGCCTGTCTTAGGTTGTTTTCCCTCTGGAAAATCTTACCCATCTTTGGCTACCACCCTAGCACTTCAGGTGGACACACCCAGGGCCAGCAAGTGGCCAGGGGAAGGACATGGGACAGAACTGTCACCTTTGGGAAAGCTTTTCAAGGATGGCTGGTTTAGACCTCCGCATCCTGTTAAGGACCATGGCCAAGTTTGCAGGGCTTTCACTCAGTATCGCTGAAGGCAGCATATTATTGGCAGACCACCAAATTGTACCAATTTGGTCCAGTCATAAAGGAGTTAAACAAGTTTGTTGATTACACAGGGCCCCAAAGTGAACACAAGGAAAATAACAGTCAGGGGCTTCACAAAAGGGGAGAAGGTAGGGAAAGCACTCATTTAGTCCAGTCCAAAGGAAGCTGTATTGGACAAAATCAAACAGTTGGCACAGCAATAACACTTTTCTCCCAGGAATAGGCATAGTCCCTCTTCTCTAGTCACAGAGAGTTGAAATACTGACAAAGGGAGAGTCCAAGGCAACAGTGCTCCTGATGAACATCAGGATAGAGATGATGAGAATTCCCAGTCAAAGGCTAATGCTTGGAAAAATTTAAGCATCACTGTTTTTAACTGATCATGAGGCCTGTTTCCCCTTTTTGTTTTATTAATTGGTCCTGGTGATATTGAAATTCCTAAAGCTCCTCTTGGAAGAGGCAATTTCTGGAACAGGTTGGGACAGGGGCAGGGTTTTTACAAGGGTTTTCAGTGGACAGTTTCTCAACAGGTTTCAATTTTCTCCTGGACTCACTCAAAATCACCCATCTATACTGACTGCTCAATAGACTTTGGCTTCATTTGTCAAGGACAGAAGATTTTATAAGAGAAACGAAGAACATTAGTACTGAATAAATGTTGTAGCATCTGGAACATGTCAATGTATACCATGAACATGGTAGCAGTCAATAAATTAATGTTTTGAGAATTTTTTGTCTTCTTATCACAGATTAAGCTTTGGTTTATATCAGTACATTAACATTTGACCTTAGGAAAAAATCTTAAATAGCTTTTCCTGATTGTTCTATATACTTATTTAATCAACTTTTACGGAGCTTTTATATAATCCCTTTTTGTTCATAATTTTAAATAATTTTTGTAATAATTTGAATTTAGGTAAACCTTTTATCTCAATAAAAATATTGTTACTTGCAGTATTCCCAATGGAAACAGCTGAATCCTTTGAGCCTCTGCATATACAGAAATCTTTTATAAACCTTTATATATAATTATACACATCTGTTAACCACTTCATGAGAACATAACATCCATGCATATAGAATTAGACCTGTTGAACTTTTAATCTGTTTCATTGATGACAAAGACCAATTTATGAAAACAATCAATAATGTTACTCGATGTGTTAGAATTTGTTAGGACAAGAAGTTACCCCGGAATGCCGTGCTGAAAAGGGATGGTTTATTGGGGTGCCACGTGGCATGGTAGGGGACAAAAATGGCATGGAGGGCAGGGAAGGTGATGGCCAGGGCACCTGTTAGCCCAGTTCACTGGCCAGGCTGAGGCACCTGGGAAATGTAGTCTTTTCACAAAGTACCTGAGAGGTGTGGCCTTCCACCTAGGAGGCACAGCCTCCTGCCCGGATCCCAACACAATGGAATTTAAGGAGTTATCTGATGGTATATTTAACAGTTATTATTTTAACCTTGAAAATTAATGTCTAACAAACAATGTTACTTATAAATTTACTTTTCTTCATTTACCCCAGAGAAGACACACAATAAAAAGGGAGAAAAACCATAGAATATAAGACAAGACAAAAGGGAGCAAGAACTAGGAAATTATTATTGTTATTATTATTATTATTATTATTATTTTGTTTTTTGATGTGTCAGTTCACTCTAGTAATCCAAAGGACAGAAGGCTCATCCCAAGGCCTTGGAACTTCCAAGGTGCTCATCCCTGGGATGGCATTCTATCCTGGAGTTCCAGAGCGAAGGTCCAGCTTTAGAATTAAAGAACTTTTAAATCACATGAGTTAACGGTATTTGGATCCATATTTTAAATTTTCATGCGCGCTCAATCTACACACACATGAACACACAAACAGAACACAAGTGTACACACAACATCTGGGTGCACAGAATTAGAACCATGAGCTCAAAAAATCTTAGAAAAATGACAGGTTGGCAAAAAGACATTTTAACCCCCTTATTTTGTTTTCTTTTTTTCTTTGGGGCTTAAGCTTACTTCTCCATTTGCATTTCAATGTAAGTCCTGTGTAAGTCCTGGCTGAGGTAACCCTGTTTTTTCCCCCCCACCTCTGGGGCTTAAGCTTACTTCTCCATTTGCATTTCAATGTAAGTCCTGGCTCAGGTCTGGAAGGGTGGGAAGCTGTAATTGTGAGCAAACTTTAAGGCACTTTTTCTAATCTCTGGTACAATCCTTTTGTTACTCCTCACCAAGCCACGGGCCCAAGAGACCAGGGCTTTGCCGCCGTAAGGCAGGGCACGGTGGCCAGAGTGGGGGGAGGGGAAAAACCTCTCGTGATGGAGAATTGAGCAAGGTTGCCCAGGCTTAGGGCTCAGGCAAATTGCCTTGGCTCGGCTGTTTTGGGTGTGTGAGTCTCGGCTCAAGGAACAGAAGTCTGTTCGCGCTGCAGCCAGCCAGTGAGAGGATCTAGAGGACACAGGCTGTTTGTAGCTGTTGGGCTCAGACAAGAAACGCAGGCTGCTTGCAGCTGTTGAGAGGGACCGCGCTGCGCGGGCAGGAGAAAGCTGGCGCTTTAGCCATAGTGAGTTGGCTCATCCCGTGGGTTGCCCCAGCTATTGCCCCCGGGGAACCCTGTGGGAGCCGGCACATGGCGTGAATGCCGCGCTGGTTTTGTCGAGCTGCGCTGGTCACTGGCGTGTCCCTGCCATGTGTGGTTGCAGGAGATGATGTCAACAGTGCGACCATGGCGGCGCTTTTGGGTGGCCATTTTAGGCGCCATTGGCAGCCCGTTGCCAGGCAACGACCAGATGTACCTGCCTGCGTTTGGCCCCACGGGCGACTCTGGTTTGGATTTCGTTTGCCTCCAACTGCGGGCGGCAGCGCTTTTGCCTTTGCTCCCCGTCGCGCCCTGCTGAGCGCCAGGTTGCCCTGTGGCATCCCAGCAGGTGAGGCCCCGCCCCCAGCGGTTTGGATGCAAGCTGCAAGCCCCATGCCAGGCAGGCCGGACCGAGCCCGGACACAAGCCTTAGCCGAACCGCGGAACTGTGAGCCCTGGTGATGGCGGCAGCCATGCACCCGGGACAAAAGCCCAGGGCCACGTGGCAGTGGCAGCAGCCCACTGTCTGTACACCCCTAGCGACCCCATATGGTCACCACCCACATGGTGCTGGAGAGGTCAGCTGTTCTTTGTTCTTAAGTTTGGGCCCGCTCTGAGTTTTTTCTGCACCCAGGCTGGAGCGCCCTTCAGTGAGCGCGTTTTTCCCGGACATCTTTCCGTTCTCCCCCGCCAGGCACATACAAAAATTGCAGGTTTACTCGCGAAGAGGTTCCAGAAAAGGGAGAAGAAGAAAGAGCGAGAAAGTGGACGAGAAAGAGAGAGAAAGATGTATGTTTGCCTCATTTTCTAGAGGATGCGTCTACTCGGAAGGCCCTATCTGGCTTAAACGATTAGCCCAAACCCTTGAAGTTTTGCCCCATGTTGGGCGCCACTTGTCCGGATAATATAAGGGGTTGAGGTCTTTAGCCCCCCCATACCTGGGATGGACCTCTTCTGTCTAGCAAAAGAGGCCAGAGGGGCCTACCTCAACGAGGAGACTAGATTGGGAAAGTAAAGTCTGCCGATATTCCCTCCCTCGCCCTCAAAGGACACAGGAACATACCAGGGAGCCCAGTCACTGGTCAGTGCAGGAACTTGGTTTATTGAGGAAGTTGGATGGTCTTATAGAGGACATGGGCCAACCAGCAGAAAGATCATAGGGACACATAAGGAGCATGGTTGGATGCCATTGGTGGAGCCATTGGCCTATCCTTGGGATGGTTTCAGGTCTCACAGCCATGCCCCCTGCTTAGCCTACATCTGGTACCAGGGCGTGGTAATGTGGCAAGCAGCCAGAAAGCCAGAGCTTTTCCATCCCCTTGGCAGACAGTGTAAGGTCCTGACAAGTGCTCGGTTTTTACTTGCCAATCATGATATCACATTTACATGAAATTCAGAGATACACACATAGACAAACATTGAACACAATTGTGTGCATTTTGGGAGGGGAAGTGGGGAGGTGTTTGTGAGTTTGTTGAATAAAAAGCATGTGACTTAAAAAGTTTCTTAGCTGAAGAGGCAAAGGTGAGGTCAGCCGGGGGAGTATAAAATAATTTCCATTATCGGAAAAGAGACGGACTCGTGCAGGTGCGTGGATAAGATGAAGGGGTTTGAGTTTGAGGTGCTGATGCAGTGTGCACTAGAGAGAGCTCCTCCCATCCCGGATGGGAGGAATGAGACTTAAGTCTGGAGCCTGAGTGCGCAGCAGTGGGAGCAAGGGCACGGGGCTGCCATGAGGCGCCATTATTGGAAAAGAGAGGGACTCACGCAGGCATGCAGATCAGGGGAGGGAAATGTGTCCCGTGATAGGGAAACGAGCAAGGCTGCCCAGGCTCGCGGGTAGCATGCAACTGACAGCAGGGGCGGCGCTGGCAGGCAGCAGCCCTGCCAGCAGGTCTGCCACCAGCGTGGGCAGGAGGGATGGACAAGAAAGTGGGATCAGAATCCCGCGGCTGCTGCTGTCGCCACCACTGCCATAGGCCGGGTACAGTGGCAGAGGCACAAGGTAAGGCCAGTGCTCCGCCGGCAGTCGGGCAGTCGGGAGGAAGCCGCATGCGTCGGGGCAGAAGAAGATGGCAAAGCCAGAACGGCATAGCCAGTGACCGCGAGGCTAAATAAGATGAGCGCTGAAATGGAGAATGAAGAGAAAATAAAAGTCTCTGTACACTCGATAGAGCACAGGGCTGTGCATGAACTGAGGCCTGCTACACGGGGTCACCCTGTGCAGAGGTTTGAGATCTAAGTTTGGAGGCTGAGGTTCAGGGAAAGGGAGAGGAAGAGAGAGAGAGAGAGAGAGAGAGAGAGAGAGAGAGAGAGAGAGAGAGAGAGAGAGAGAGAGAGAACTCCACGAGGCTTACCCATCTGAAGACTGGCAACCGGTGGTGTATACGGCAAAGGGTCAGCAGCGAAAAAGCAGTTCCTGAGGAACTTTGTCTTTTGAATGCAGATGTGTCCCACGTTCAGGGTGCCAAATGTTAGAAATTAGACAAAGTTAACCTAGGGCCAGGAACACCATTTTAACAAAAGGGGGTTTATTAGGGACCACGCGGAAGGGTAGGGAGACGTGGAGAGCAAGGGAAGAACAAGAACAAGGGACAAGGGAGA
Source organism: Tamias sibiricus (assembly GCA_025594165.1). Taxonomy (NCBI): domain Eukaryota; kingdom Metazoa; phylum Chordata; class Mammalia; order Rodentia; family Sciuridae; genus Tamias; species Tamias sibiricus. The sequence goes on along the minus strand of CM046663.1, from coordinate 92,509,950 downwards.
ACGGGTGAACAGGGCCGGTTTCAGTCCGGGGCAGGCTTAAATAGTGAACTGGTGGTCAGAGGGACCCCTGGAGCGAGTCCGTGTTTCCATAGGCTGCCGGAGGTCAGGAGACGGGGAGGGCACCTGAGGGCTGGACATCGGAGGTGGCCAGCCTGAGGCACATGGGAGATGTAGTCTTTTCACAAAGTACCTGGGGAGGTGTGGCCTACCTGGGAGGTGCAGCCTCCCTGTCCGGAATCCAACAACAAGCCCTTTCAAAGACATGCCCTCAATGACTGAAGGACCCCTACCTAGGCCTCACCTGCTAAAAATTCCAGAGTACCTCCCAAAGACACCACCCTGGAGACCGGACTCATGGACAGACACCTGAGGGACACTATCCAAACAATAGCAGTGTCTATGCCCTGACCAGTTATCAGAATTGTGCCACACAAGCTTAGATGCTGCTGTGTTAAGCACGAGGCATGGGGGGCAGTTTTGAGGACATGACCATGGGTTGAACAGGTACCTCCAAAGTTGTCTTCAATATGTTGAGGAGACCACCTCTCCCTGTGAGTGGCCCCTCTCACTCCATGTCCTTCACTCTTGGTTCTTTCTTTCATTTACCTCTTCTTATGATGTCCCCCAGAAAGCTAAGCCACATGAGCAGGCATGAGCTCCTTGGAATCTAATCTCAGCTGCCTAGCACCTGCTTTTCTGTCAGTGTCACACCTGCCTGATGCCTCCTTCCTACAAATGGAACTTGAAACCTCTAGGAGAATAGGGCTGGTCATGGGCAGTGTGGAAATGAGGGATTTCTATCCCTTACATGTAAAGAATGATGCCTGGGTTATTAATGGAAAAGCCTTTGTATTAGTGTGCTAGGGTTGCCAAAATAAAGGATCTCAGACTGGGTGAATTAAAAATCAGAACTATATTTTCTCACAATTCTGCAGGCTAGCAGTCAAAGATAAAGGTGTTAGTCAGCTTTCTATTACTGTAACAAAACACCTAAGAAAACCTAAGAAAGGTTTTCTTCAGTTCACAGTTTCTAGGTTTCAGTCTATAGTTAATTGATCTTTTGCTTTTGGGTCTTTTGTGAGGCAGAGCATCATGACAGAAAGTGTGTAGTGAAGCAAAATGTTCATTTTATGGTTCCTGAGAACCAAAACATGGAGAAAAAGGAGCACCTGGGATCTTCATAACTCCTTCAAGGGCACAGTTTCAGTCATCTAAGCTCTACCCCAAACCCCAGCTCTTAAATGTTTCTAGTACTTTCCAATAGTGTCAAGCTGGGAATAAGCCCTGAATATGTTTGGGACATTTAGGGTAACATATGAAATGAAACTGTAGCACAGATACAGAAATGTGGACAGGGTAAGATCCTCTGAGTCTCAAAGAGGCTTGACTTATAGGTGGCTGCCTTCTCACTCTGTCCCTGATCTTTCCTCTGCATGTATCTCCTTTTATAAAGACCCTGTCATATGGTTTCATCCTAATGACCTCATTTAATCTAGTCACCTCTTAGAGATGCCTCATCTCCAAATACAGTCTCATTTTAAGACACAAGGCTTAGGATTCAATATATGAATTTGAGGAGGATAACTTCAATATATGACTTTAACAGTGACACCATTGGGAATTCCTCTTCAAATAGTGGATTCCAATAATCAAAAAGGGACCCTGTAGAAAGACTCCAACATGTTTTGGAGGCAAAAAGGCCACAGTCCTTGATGGACTCCATTGTTACAGATGAGATGGGTGCCCACAGGTAGGTTCCCTCAGAGCTGTGATGAAGAGAAAATGAGTTTGTGTATATAAACAAGATCATGGAGACATACTGTCTCCCTTAATAGATGAGGAATCAAGGCAGAATGTGCTAGCGTCCTTGAAATTCTGGGAGGTGGCCCAAGTTTAGGATTCCTGTGGGACTCTAAGGACATCCAGGCCAAAAGGCTGGCTTAGGAGCCCAAAGGTGACCTGGGGGTCTAAAACTCAGGATGTAATTCCTGGTAACCAGAAGTCCTATTTCCCTGCTCCCCATGGGTGAATAGAGGAATCCCAGGAAGAAAACGCAGCCTCAGAGAGCAAATGACCCTGGAGGCACCTGTGGGCAACAGGGAGGCCTTGGAGAGGTGGGAGGTCAGGACTTAGGCTTTCAGAGATGGAAAGGGACTAAATCTGCAGGAGCTGTATCCTGGTGCCTAGGGGGCAAGAGCCACAGGTAGTTGAAGAGTATCACCTACTCCTCATCCTCCAAGTTATTTCTGCCACAGCCTCAGACATTAGTCCTCAAGAGCCTGCTTGAGGACTGGGGTGAAGATGTGGGTGAGGCCAACATGATGCTACACTTTTCCAGAAGGTGGCGCACAGGGCTTTCATTGATTTACTAGGCCAACATTCAAAATTAATTTTAAATCATCAATGTTTGCAAAATTGTAAACCAAATGGATGGAGACTTCTGTCTTGTCATTTAGCTGTCTTTACACTTGTCATATTGTCCTTTCTATGACACTGCCAATTGTTAGAACTACTCTCCCCTTTCTGGAGCCTGGGTGTGTTTCTTTAAAATGTAAGGAGACGTCTGTAGGAATACTGTGTACCCTGCGGAGCCCATGGCACATTCCCAGTCCCCGTTGTTTCCCCTGAACATGCAGCCTCCTGTTCTGAGCAGCAGACACATGGCTGGGTCTGCCAGGCCGGGGCAGTCAGGCTACTTGCTGCAGGGCCTGGAATCTGCAAGTGTCTTGGCCTCGCACATTCAGACACCATGGAAGAGTCCTGCTTCTCAGTTGTGCCCCGCCCCTTCCCCTTCTTCTCAGCTGATAGATGGTCTTGGTCCAATGAGCCAACCCTCCCCCCCACCCACCAAGCAACCTTGTTTCATTTTCCCTGGGCAGGAGCCAATAGGCTTAAAGGTCACTCTGTTCCCTGGGCAGGAGCCAATAGGCTTAAAGGTCGCCCTGTTCCCCGGGCAAAGAGCCAGTAGCATTAAAGGTCGCTCTGGTACACCCCCACCCCCAGAATCTCTACTTAAGCTCCTGCCTGCCCAGAGCTAGTCTCAACAGCTCGTCCCTGCCGAGAGGAGGCGGCCACCGTGACAGCTCCAGACTCACTGTCTCCATCCCAAAGTCAACTGCCCCAGCCAACAGCTCCAGCCTCCAGCCCAACAGCCGCTGCCTTAGCCGACAGCTCCAAAGACCACAGCTGGCATGACCAGGCACCCACCTTCCGTTCAGAGCTCTCACACTCCCCTCTCCCTGACTCCTCTCTCCCTGTACTACTTCTACCTCTGACCAGCCATAAAAGCTGGTGAATAAATCTCTTGGTTGCATGGTTGTCTCTGGTGTGATTTTTGCCCTTCATCAACACCAACCACCTCTTCCTTATTTACTGCAGACTTGAGTAACTGAATGACACACCCTACAACCCAAGGCCAGCTATTATCCAGGGAACCACAAAATCTATGTAAAGTCCCACCCAGTGGTTGCCCTGACCTCTTCTTTTAGTTATTTCCCTCCTCCCAGATTCACATCCTGATCTGTCATCTGCCAAACACAAAAGTGAGACATCACTTTCTCACCACTCCTGCAGATGCTTCCAAGTTTTAGACATTACTCCCATCCAATTATTTGCTTACTCTCATTTTAACCTCTAACCCATCCACATCTCCATTTTCTATCCAGTGTACGTGGACTAACCACTGTCATTCTAACTGCTACACGACCTTACTCCTTTTCTGTGTTCCATGTTTAGGGTAAGACTTCAAACCCACATGAATGAAGCTAGTTGGTCTCTTCTGTGTGCATTTTGTGCTGCTGAAGGGGGAAAATACTCCATTCGTCATGTTGGCAACCACATAGGTTAGTGTCTACCATCCTCAACTGACACCTCACTGCTGAGCACAACTTTTTAATGAAAATTTCAGCCAAAAGAAAGAAAATCAATTTTCTAAGCACCAGAAAAAGAAAAAAAAAAAAACAACTTATAGGCATTGTTTTAAAGGTAGAAATGAAGGAAGCCAGATCTTCAGTTGGCTGCTAGCGCCTTGAAGATATAAGAACATGGATGTGCCTAAATGATTAAGATGCTTTGTTCCAGGCAAGGCCTCAGCCCTGAGACTCCTGGAATTGGAATGTGATTCCTCATAACCCAGGAGCGACAGAGGGCTAACCACTCCCAACCCAAATCTCATAAACAGAATGAGAAAACTTGTCCCTAGCCCAGAATTCAGCACAGAAGATAGGCCAACTTACCAAGTCAACTGTGAGAAATCACTGCCCCAGATCTGCAGTGACTTGGTGCAGAAAATCTGAGCTGAGACGCTAACATGATCATCCATCTCCAACAGAATCTGACAACTTCAAGCAAACCTGAACACAGAGCTCTCCATTTGGAGACATCTTCTCATCCAAAGTACCAGGATTTATATGACAAACCATTTCCTGCTGAAGGAGAGCTGGGAAGAAGCATCTAACCAGAGTCAAGAAATATGATATAGGAAATAAGGAGATTCAGAGCCAAGAAAGTAGAGAGAATGGTACAGGCCAAAAGGAACATTTAAAAAGTGTCTGTGAAAAGTTTAAAAAAAAAAAAAAGGAAGGAATAAAACTGAAAGGCTAGACCAGCCAACTGTGATAAAGGAAGGCAGAGTTGAAAAGGACCAAAGCAAGGTTCTATAAGGGCATAAGAATTTAGCATGACTAGGCAGAGTTGAGGAAACATTACACAAAGAGGCTGGCAGAGTCCATGGTACAGCACATAGGAGTGACAGGAACCATGGGAAAGAGTGGCACCTGAGGATCAGGAGAAGGGCTGCAGGCATGGCAGGTTTCCTTCCCATTCTCCACGGTCAAGGCTGACAGGCAACCACTGGAGCTCGGGTAAACATAGATACACAAGCTGGAGTGTGACTTGCCAGGAAAGAGGCAAACACAGTGGAGAAACCCACAAGGTGTCTGTTGCTGAGGTGGCAACTTGGGTTCCAGGAGGGCTGGTGGGAGAGTCTTGGTCAGCAGGCTGATCAAGGATGCAGAACTGACCCCCTCCGATGCAGACCCAGGTTCTGGTCTGTGATGGGTGGTTAAAACAGATACCCTACTGAGGGATCAGGGAAGTCTTCAATATGGTCTGTTGCCCCAGGTGGCTTATTTTTTACCAGCATTAGGATGAACATCTCTCATTCATACCACAGTGGTTATTTCCAACCTCTGCCAACTGCTGCCATCCGTACTTCACTCCACTTCCTGTCTACAATCTTGCCTCACCTCTTTTATTTAAATTTATTGATTTAATTAGGTATATATGACAGCAGAATGCATTTTGGTTCATTGTTCACAATTGCAGCACAACTTTACATTTCCGTGGTTGTACATGATATAGCGTCATACCATATGTGCTGTCATACATTTACCTAGTGTAATGATGTCCATCTCATTCCAACATCTTTCCTGCCCTCATGCACCCTCCTTATCCTCCCTCCCCTTTGCCCAATCAAAGTTCCTCCATCTTTCCCATGCCTCCCCCCTCCCTGTTGTGGATTCAGCATCCACTTATCAGAGAGAACATTTGGCCTTTGGTTTTTTGGGGGGATTGACTTACTTTGCTTAACATGATATTCTCCAACTCTATCCATTTACCTGAAAATGCCATAGTTTTTATTCTCTTTTAATGCTGAGTAATATTTCATTGTATATATATACCACAGATTCTTTATCCACACATCTGTAAGGTCAACATCATTCTAAATGGAGAAAAAATTGGAAGCATTCACTCTAAAGACTGGACCAAGACAGGGATGCCTGCTTTCACCACTTCTATTCAACATAGTCCTTAAAACTCTAGCCAGAGCAATTAGACAGATGAGAGAAATTAAAGGGATATGAATAGGAAAAGAAGAACTCAAACTATCATTATTTGCTGACAACATGATTCTATACTTAGAGGATCCAAAAAACTCCACCAGAAAACTTCTAGAATTAATTAATGAATTCAGCAAAGTAGCAGGATAGAAATCAATACCAATAAATTAAAATCATTTCTATACATCAGTGAGAACTCCTCTGAAAGAGAAATTAGAAAAACTACCCCATTCACAATAGCCTCAAAAAAATAAAATAAAATACTTGGGAATCAACTTAAGAAAAGACGTGAAAGACCTCTACAATGAAAACTGCAGAACAATAAAGAAGGAAATTGAAGAAGATCTTAGCAGATGGAAAGATCTCCCATTGTCTCACCTCTTACTACACTGACAAAGCCAAGTTCAGGGTAAAGACCAGTTCCAGAATTATAAGGAGCTGGGGAAACTGTCTAAGAACATGAATGTATGTGTTGTAAGCTGCACCTTCCACCACTTGGATAGACCATGGCAAGACACCTGGGAGGAACCTTCAGTATCTCCTCAATGTGCTCAGTCTTATCTCAGACATCTTTCGTCCACCACAAGCCTACCTAGTATCTCCAGCCCTATCTGCTTGTTTCTTCCCTGAGTCCACAGCCATCATCTACTGGAACAGACCACACCCTCTCATGCACAAGCCTGTGCATGCATCTCTGTTCTTCTCTCGGACATTTATATGGCTTGGAGTGAGCTGAGCATCTTCTATGTGTGAGGAACAGCCTGGATGCCATGCACAAGCTCCAGCACCATGCACACACACTTCATCTGTGTAAGAGAACTATACCAAGGCTCCCTGCCCCTCTTTCACCTTGCTCTCTCTCTCATACCTCCTTAGCTTGCTCTTATGATGAACATGGCCCAGGGGGATATTTCTTTCTCACAGCACCCTTCTCCAGCACCTCAGATTCAAGTCTAGAGCCCTTTGCTCAGAAAGCTTTTTGTGTTTCCCTCTGCATAGCCAGCACCACACATGCAGTTCAGCGTCTGGAATACAGCACAGACCAGCATTCTTTGGAATGTGAGTGACATGTGAGTGACAATGTGTGACTGGGATCTGGGAACCCATGGGAACTTATGCAGGCTGCATCCTAAGCAACATCTAGCACTCAGCAAGCTTCTGCCATCCTCATTGTCTTGTGGCTTGAGTATGGAAGCTCAGGGTACAATAAATTCTTCCTTGAGGACCCAAAACAGAGTGCTTATAAAGTTTCCCAAGTTCTCTATGACACTGAAAGTGGAGTTTTGAAATGAGATTAGATTCTCTGCTTCACCAATTTCCACTGGGTTCTTGTCTCACACATTTTAAAAGAATAAAATCCATGGAAAATCCCAGAAGGGAAGAACAAATAGAGGAGGATTTATTAAAGCAAGAAGAGATGGAACTCCTGCCATGAAAGAAGGGTCCTGGTAGCAGAACAACCCATTTTGATGTGCCAGCTTAGGAGTTTATATGTGGTTCTGGGTAGAGCATGGAGCAAAATGTATGTTAAATAGACATTTGAAAGTATTAAGGCTATTGTCTTCCTTTTCATCCAGGTTTGCTACCACATTTCTTCCTATACCTTCCACCTGGGTTCACCCCTACCTTCTGTTTTCCACCTCTAGGACAAAGGAGTTGGCTGGAGGTGTTCCCACAGATAAGCCTCAATGTCTTTTACATTTGAAATGGGACTTCAATGGTGCTCATTACTATGTCTACCTGTTAGCCTCCAGGTGTGGTTGAATGGAGCCCATAATCCTGACTGCCTGGTCATTTTACTATCTATTCTATTTTATCCTTATTCAACTCCAGGGTTAAATCTCACTCACAAGGGCACAGAGAAGGATCAGCAGGGCATTAGTCCCCTCTCCTGATCTGACTCAGTGACATCAGGTGGCCATGGTCAGCTGGCTATCATGGGTGAAGAAGATCACTCTAGATGAGAAAGAGACCCATGATCAGAACTACCAGGTGTCCAGCACCCATGCAGAAGAGAGGAAAGGACAATCAATAGAGGGAAAAGGCACAAGGCAGAATGTGGCAGAAGCATGTGGACGAGGGCTTCTAGGATGTGGAGACAAGACAACATGCCAGAAGCTGGTGGTGTCAGGGAACTGATAGATAATACCAGTAGTTGAGCCCAGGGGTCTCTACAGGAGTGGAGGATTGGAGGGCCTCCAGTCCCTGAGCTTTAAGGTTGGAAAATGTTCCCAGGTGATCCCAAAGAACCACCAGGGTCAGATCCTCAGACATGGAGGGGAAGAAAGGCTGGCCCAGAAAGGTGTCCTGGGGACACCAATGAGGTTGGCAGAAGAGAGACTGGAAAGAATGGTGGTGGATGCTGGGCCTCCCAGAGCCAGGTAAGGGAGATGAACGAGGAGTTCCAGACTGTAGGGGCTGATCAGGATGGGGCCCGAGAAGAGGATGTGAGTACTGGTGTGAGAAGGCCGCACAGGTCTAGTGCGCTCCGGGGCTCCACTGTGTCAGTGGTCCCAGTGGACCTCAGAGGGCAGGGCCATCTGGCATTCTTCCTTTATGCTGACCTGGAGCCTGTCCAAGTCTCAGGGATGGCATTTCTCTCTGGACTCAGCACAGAACGCTCCACACTGTTGCTCCTTCAAGGGGACCTATCTCAATCACCAGCATAACTGGACGTTGGTCATGCCTGCCCTCCAGAGGAGACCCACCCCAGAGTAATGGCCCCAAACACCCACACTCATGGCCCTGTGGGCATGCAGGCAGAGTGGCTGAGCTCCTGAAAATGCCAGCCAGGGCACCTGGGTCCCAGCCCCCAGGGAGGGGAGTCTGGGCCCTCGAAGGCCTGGAATGAGTCATCTATCAATCCACCAGCCAGAGACAGCTGCGGGCTTCCTCTTTCGATGACATCTCACAGTGCTCTGTGAATGATGGCTCCCCAGTTTCCCTGGCAGCTGTGCTTGCTAACCCAGTCTCCACCCACACCACCAAAGGAACAGCCTGAGAAATCCATGTGTGTGGATAAAAGAGCACTGGACCTGGGGTCATGAACCTGGGCATTTTCATTAAAGGCCGATTCTTAGCTATTACATGGGAGGATTCACTGAATTTGAAAAAACTCAACATCAAGCTGTGTTTCACTCAGGGATTGGAGCTATGGGGATCCTGGGATCCCTGTGAGAGCCTTCCTGGGTTGTAGGATAGGTCCCCAAGGCAGGGTGTTTATGCTGAAGGGTGGGTAGGATCTAGGTAAGTTAAAGGGTAGTGTGGGCAAAGAGGTACTGAGGGAACATTCTAGGTAGAAGTCCCCGGGTAGACAAACCCCAGAGAGGCAAAGCAAACCTCCTCCCAGAGAGATTCCTCCTTCTCTTGGCAGTCAGTGTTTTGGGGGTTCCAGCAGAGAAGAGGATGCCATAAGTCCAAGAAGCCTGGTGATTATGACTGTTTCTCACAGATGTACCATTTGGACAAATTATCTAGAGGTTCTGCTTCCTATTCTAGCAACCAGAAATTATACCTACCACTTAGGACTAAGACAAGGATTCAAGGGGACAGTAATCGGAGTGGTTAAAGAGGTATCTAGACAAAAAACACCCCAATGAATGGAGGCTGCTCTGTCCTTTTTCGTTTGCTGAGCCCCCATCACACTATGGATAAATTTGAAACTGTCCAATAAGTGGAAGGGACTCATGGTGTTGTGTGTGTGCATGTGTGTGTGTGTGTGTGTGTGTGTGTGTGTGTGTGTGTGTGTGTTAATACAATCTAGGTTTAGCAAAACCTGGAGAAAGCTACAGCTCTGTTTACCAAGTGGACTTTCAAAGCCTGTCTCAGAATTTCCACTCCACCACGAATAGCGTGATTCTCCAGGGCAAGCCTGGGCAGTGACTGGGTGGGGCCTGGGAGCCACAGGAAGGGCCCAGAGCCAAGCAGAGCATGGAGGGGAGAGGAGGAGGGCAGGGGTGGAGCTGGGTGGGGCCTGCTCACACCACCACACCCAGCATCAGAGCTGCCTGATGGGCAGTGTGTAGCGGGAGGCAGACGTGTCCAGTCTGAGTGCAGGCTGAGCATCAGTGTCTCTTCTCTCCCTGGGAAAAGGGACCAAGATGGCCTGGTGGAAAGCTTGGGTAAGTGGGGTCGGGCAGGGCAAGCAGCTTCCTGCATGGTGCTGGGTGTTGGCCACGTGGGGGACCCCGAGACAACATAAAGTATGCTGAGGTCAGCTCAGACTACACTGCTGGTCAAGCCCTGGGGAGGGAGCTGAGAAGAAACTGCCCAACTCTAGAGGAGCCACCACAGGGATGGGACCAGAGTAGGGGAGATGGACAGATAAAGACACCTGGAGATGCAACAGGGAAGTAGAGGTGGGGAGAATTCAGAGAAAGAACCCCTGCTGGGGTGGGGGTTCTGTGCTGAGCTTCCTGTGTGAACCTGTGCAGGGTGTGCACTTGAGCCTGCCCTGGGGAGAATCCAGCAGACTGCTCTTGGGGAGGGATTAGTATGTAAAAGGTACAGAAGAGTGGAGAGCTCGGCTTTGGAGGGACATGGCTCTGAGTGAACTGAGGGTGCTGGGTGGGTTGGAAGCGGACCTGGACCCTATTCCTGCCCTGTGAGGCTCATTAGGATCTGCCCCGTGGGCTTCTCCAGGCCCTATCTTTGGGGTGTGGTCCTTGTTTTTTGGTGTGATATCTGCCTTAGAGGGTCAAGATTGATCTGTGCCTTTCTCAGAAAGACATTTCTGTCTGCCAGTTTCAGTGGACAGCCTCAAGATGGGGTAAGGAAAAGTGTGGCAGCCCTTTTGTGCCCTTCATAGAGTGTGATAGAGATGTAGCCATAGGCTATGAGTCACCTTGTATAAAGGTACCCATGTGGACTCCCTCCCTCCTAGGCTGAAACAAATCTGTAGACGGTTTGAACTCCAGAACTGCACTCCAGGTGATGTGCAGTCGCTGAGTCCCAGAACATAGCGCCTGTTTTTTCTAAAACTATAATGTGGGGAGCAAGGCTCAGCTCTCAATGCAGCAAAACCAGAGCCCGAGAGTTAATGATAAATAATGCTCCCTGCCCATATTTCCCTGGTGATCGGATCACACTGCCTACTAAGTCATAGACCCTTGGATGCCAACTTGGGGGCAGCAGGCAGAACTAGAAAACAGAATGCTCAATGTTCCCCAAGGTCCCAGACAACTTGCATTCCTGTGGGTGAGGATTTCTTTAGTGAAGTGTCCCAAGAAAACCCAGTGTCTGGGAAAGGTTGAGTCATGAATTGAGTGGGAGAAGTAAATAGAGCTCAGCTTCTGAGTCAGGCCATGGGTAAAGTCCCAGTAGTACCTCTGCTCATTAGCTGTGTAACTGAGCCCAGCTGCCTCTCCTGTAAATTGGGACATTAACACTGACCAAATGTGACTGTTGGGAAAGACTGTGATCTAGCATGAAATCTAAAGCACCTGAAATAGGAACTCTCTGATCACAAACTCCTAACAGCAGAATGTGGCTCCACAAGCAAGGGACACAATGTATGTGTGCACACAGTTGGCCACATCTGGGCCCATAATGGTCCTCTGGATGGAATTTCCATCCAAATTATTGGCAACAATTTCTGTTGTAAAATATGGTACTAAGAAACAAGACAGATTTTTCATCAGACATTTGAAATTCAAGCAAAAACCATCCTTTACTCAAAAGAAATAACCTTACAGATATACCATGCATGGAAATCTACACTGTGTTTTCAGGATCTAACTCAGGGTTTATATAAAAGGGTGGATAGAAGAATCAACGGAGATAGGGAGGGAGGGAGGGAGAAAGGAAAGGGAAGAGAAGAAATGAAAGGAAGGAAGCTGGATGAATGGATGGAAGGATGAAAGAATAGGAAAGAAGGAAAGGTAGATAGTTGTAGTGTTTGGACGACTGATTAGAGAATGGAGAAATTGATGAGTGGTCAAATGGGGGATGATGAAAGAGACAAGTGGGCAGGTAAGTGGAAGATGCAACTATCTGACTGAATTCCTTTCCACTTGAAGAATCTCTAAGGGTCCTTCAGATTCAATGCCTATCTTCAATATCCCTCACTCTTTACCATTCCTCCCAGAAAACACATACTTAAGAGGGGTCCTCCATCTCTTAAGTATCTGAGGAATTACACAGGCACACATGTAAAGAGCCCTCAGCCAAGCCCTGGATTAAAGGCTTTCAAGTCAAGGGCCCAGGTACTTTGGTTATCTGGTCTATTTCACAATCCTCACTCACCCTGTAGTTGTTTCTAAACCTAATCTTCTGATCCCCATGAACCTTTGGACTTGCAAATATTTTCAGCTGTCAGGTTGCTCAGCAGGGCCCCTGGCCCTCGAAATTCCTGTTCAGTTCCCACTCATCAGGAAAGTGCAGGCTGAGCTCAAGCCATTGGAAGCACAAAACCATGCCCAGTACTGGGGATTATCAGCAACTGTGTGTGTGTGTGTGTGTGTGTGTGTGTGTATGTGTGTGTATGTGTGTTATGTTACTAGGGATTGAACCCAGGGCCTCACACAAGCTTGGCAAGCACTCTACTACTGAACTATACTCAGGGCCCTTCAGAAAACCTTTTCTTATGCACTCAGTTTTCACTCTGTTGCCTGGGGATGGGGCAGAGGGAGCTGGGGATGGCAGGGCTTGCTGCCTGACCTCAAATGGTACAGATGGGGATGGGAGAGGCTTTGTGGCTTCTCCCTGAAAGCTCTGGTCCTGTTTGCTCCAGCCTGTTGGACAAGGAGCTGGAGGGCTCAGCTGCTGACCTGCAAGGTCCAAGCTGTCCACAGTGTCCAGGAAAAGTGCTCATCATACCAGGGCAGGCTACCGTGTGGGCCAGGAGTCTGCACTGCACTCTCTAGTCCTGCCAGCTTCTAAGCAGTCTTGGCTCTCTTGCAGATTGAACAGGAGGGTGTCACGGTGAAGGGCAGCCCCCACTTCAACCCAGACCCTGATGCAGAGACCCTCTACAAAGCCATGAAGGGAACTGGTGAGTGGGCATCCAGGGCCTTGCCACTGGAAGGCTGGGCCTCTCTGGGCCTTTGCCTCTGCACTCACAGCCCTGGAAAGCAGATGCCAGGGGACAGCCAGGGATGTAGAGTTCCCCTGATACTCTGAGAGTGACTGTCACACAGAGACTCACACAGATGCTGGCTTCCCCAGTAGGGTCAGCACCAACCCACCTACCAAGCCTGGAGAAGAAGAGAACAGATGTTCCTCCCTGAATAATGGGGGAAAGGGAAGACCATTTGCTGTGTGCTCTTGTGCAGTCTGAATTTTCTCACTTGTAAAATGGCAGAAAGAAATCTGTATCATTTTGAATTTTGGATGAGATGATGTTGGCACTGGGCCTGGCATGGGCAGGGCATGGGAGTTCAGTGGAGCTGAACCCAGGGGGCATCAATCATGTGGGTTCTGTAGTTTGCTCCCCATTGGATCTATGTGCACTGCCCCCATGCCTTTGGCCACCTGGGTACTGTAGGAGCACACTGTGTTGGCTGGCCATGGAGTTGGCTTCCTTCTTGTCTCCTGCATTGGTCCAATGCCACCCTCATCATGGCTGTGAGTGGGAAAGGCCCATTTGGATGGCCTAGTCAGAGGATAAGCCCTGGTCTCATCCCAGAAAGGATTCACTCCTTACTTTGGATCTGCCTGGTGAACTGGGGCATTAAGATCTAGCATTCTCAACCAAGACCCTGAAGCTTTCTCACATAGCATCCCCGGCTTTCTGCCAAGATTTTTTTTTACTATAATTCCACTTCCCAGATGAGAAAACAGAGGCTCTGAGAGGTAAGCCTGCTTGTAAAGTGGCACAAGGTCCATGAGCTGCTGTATGGTGTCTTAGATCCAGTGGTCTGGATACTCAGTTGTGACCTTCTCCCACTATGACCAACATGAGGGGTGGAGAAGGGATGGAGATCTCACTTAACCAAGCTTCTAAGGCTCAGGGATGAGGTCCAGAACCATCTAGTCCTCAGATTCTATCCCTGTAAGGTTGGGACTGAGCTACATACACTCCAACATTGTGTGGGTAGAAGGGGGTAGTGAAGAGGTGGATTTTCTACTTGTCTTTACTCCATGAAAATCATCAGAGCACTTGGTGCTACCCAGGTCCCCACTGCTCAGTCACCAGCAGTTGTTCCACCCCACCCCCACCCCAGCACTCTCTTGGTCCCCAGGAGGTAGTAGGGGCTTTCACGCTGTGTACCTACAGGCACCAACGAGCAGGCCATCACCGATGTGCTCACCAAGAGAAGCAATGCCCAGAGGCAGCAGATCTCCAAGTCCTTCAAGGCTCAGTTTGGCAAGGTAAAGGGAGGGCTGGGGGCTGCAGCCTGGGAAATAGCTCCATTGTGAATGAGTCCCTTTTCTACAGCTAGTTTACTGGAAATATGGACATACAGGATAGTCTGACATTAAACAATCATTCTTTATCCATCTGAAGTTCAAGTTTGAATGGACATCTATTTATCTGGAAAACTTATTTATAGCTGCCCAGCCCCAGTCTGGTGTTGGGTCTTCTATAGTCTGATCCCATTTCTTCTTCTACCTTCACTCCAATGAAAGTCTCTCAGTTGCTCAAGTTGCTTGGAGTTGTTTCCTCACTCTAGGTTTTGCTTTCTCATGACCCACAATGCAGGCCTAACTCCCTTCTATTTCATGGCACAGGGCCCTTCTTCTTACATTGGAACTTCGTGCACTGTCCCCACACCTTTGGCCACCTGGGTACCACAGGAACATTCCACCTCTCCATTGCCACTATAACAGAACCAGACAATTGGGGGTGCACTTTAACAGGAATAAATGCATACATAGCCATGGTGACCTACAAGTCTCCATTGGCCCAAACTGTTGGTTTTGGAGATTTAATCCAGGAAAGATAAATGCTAAAGCCCAAATGTTCCCTTGGAGAAATCAGCATGCAGTTCTATAAGTCCTCTCCCTTAATCTTTAGAGCTGTGCATTATTCTTTGCATTCAACCTTTGGAGAAACCAACATTCAGAGAGACTAATAATGCTCAATGTTCTAGTATCTGTAAGCAACTAGGTTGTGATTTGAATTCAGGTCTAACAAAGCCCTTGGTCTTTCTGTTGCTTTTATGCCAATTAGCTGGGTGTGGCCTGGTAGTTCCTTGTAGAGACATGTACCCTTAAAAAGAAACTCATATAAGACCCTTCCTTCCTTCTTCCATCCTATGAGCCAAGTAACAGTCATTTAATGGTGAGAAAAGCAGCACACTGCCACCCTCAGAGCTTGCAGTCTGGTAAGCAATGGCAGTGTTGTTCTATTCTGAGCTTAGGATGTGATCATCACTATACTTAGTGCTGAGTCACCTATCTCTCCATCACCCTTTAAGCAATGGTACGAAGCAGGATTCCATTATCTCTGTTCAACAAGTCAGGATGCTGATGTTTAGGCAGGCTAACAAACTGTCCCAAGAGACCCCAGCCAACACATGGCAGAGCCCACAAGAGAATCAAGCCCTAGCCCCTGGGCCCAGATGCCACCCTGTTGTCTGAACTCCCATGGGTCCAGAGGACAGCATAATCTCTTTTCCTTGTGTCTGATTTAGGATCTAACTGAAACCTTGAAGTCAGAGCTGAGTGGCAAGTTTGAGAGACTCATTGTGGCCCTCATGTATCCACCATACAGATACGAGGCCAAGGAGCTGCATGATGCCATGAAGGTAATTTCCCTGAGCCACCGTTTGGAATGACCACCTGGTTGAGCTGAGCCCAGTGAGTTTGCTGCTCAGACAGCCACCCAGCACAGGGATTGACTGGCCATGATGCGGTCCAACTCAGTACTTCTCAATATGGGATCAGACCTGGAGTGGAATTAGAAAGCCAGTTTTGCGGTCCCACAAACAGTTCCTGGGGTTCACTTTAAACTTCTTACCACACCTTTTATTTTGGCAGATTAGGAAGGGTAAGGGCCCCAGTGACAATGATCATTTCCACCGACAAGATGCTCACTGCATGGGTGGTGCCAGGCATTTGTTTTTTATTTAAATTAGGTATACAGGACAGCAAAATGCAATTTGATTCATTGTACACATTTGCAGCACAACTTTTCATTTCTCTGGTTGTACACAATGTAGCATCACAGCCTATGTGCAGTCTTACATGTACCTAGGGTAATGATGTCCATCTCATTCTACCATCTTTCCTGCCCCTGTACCCTTCCCATCCTTCTTTCCTTTTGCCCAATCAAAGTTCCTCCATTTTTCCCATGCCTCCCCATGCACTGTTTTGGATCAGCATCCACTTATCAGAGAGAAAATTTGGCCTTTGGTTTTGGGGATTGGCTTACTTTTATTAACATGATATTCTCCAACTCTATTTACCTGCAAAAGCCATGATTTTATTCTCTATTAATGCTGCATAATATTCCATTGTGTATATATACCACAGTTTCTTTATCATCTGTTGAAGGGCATCTAGGTTGCTTCCACAGTTTAACTATTATGAATTGAGCTGCTATGAACGTTGATATGGCTGAGTTACTATAGTGTGCTGATTTTAAGTCCTTTGGGTATAGACCAAGGAGTGGGATAACTGGGTCAAATAATGGTTCTATTCCAAGTTTTCTAAGGAATCTCCACACAGCTTTCCAGATTGGTTGCACCAACTTGCAGTCCCACCAGCAATGTATGAGTGTGCCTTTTCCCCCACATCCTCGCCAACATTTATTGGTGCCTGTATTCTTGATAACTGCCATTATGACTGGAATGAAATGAAATATTAGAGTAGTTTTGATTTGCATTTCTCTAATTACTAGAGATGTCGAACATTTTTTCACATATTTGTTGATCAAATGCATATCTTCTTCTGAGAAGTGTCTGTTCAGCTCTTTAGCCCATTTATTGATCAAGTTGTTTGGTTTTTTGGTATTAAGATTTTTGAGTTCTTTATATATCCATTCCAGGCATTTTACACTGATGATCTCTTGTCCCTCCTTCAGGGTGGGGACAGTTTGTCATCAGTGTTTACAGATAAAGATGCTGAGGCTCAGCAGGTGGAGCCACCTATATGAGACCACCAGCTAAGGAGGGAGACTTGGGACAGAGCTTGCCCCCAGTATGCATCACTGAGTACAAATATGAGGTTTCCCCTATTAACAGCCTCCAACAGAGGCCCTATTGAAGTGAGCAGAGCAGTAGCTGGTGTTTCCTGAAGCTCAAGCAACTGGAGAAAAACTGGTGTGGACAGTTGGAGGACATGGAGGACATGGGTAGAACACTCCAGCACACAAATGTTTCTGTCCCCAGGGCTTAGGAACAAAAGAGGGAGTCATCATTGAGATCCTGGCCTCTCGGACCAAACACCAGCTGCAGGAGATAATGAAAGCATATGAGGAAGGTAAGGTAGCTTGCAAAGATGGGTTGGGGTAGGTTGTGTTCACATGGAAATGACACAGGTTTTGGTTGCTGGGCAGGTAATGAGGGTTGACAGTGTACTGGGACATGATGCAAAGGACCTTTTGGGGGCTTTTCCACATGTAGGTGTATATAAGCACTTACATGATTCAGATCTGATCTCAAGAGCTCCTGTGGGGAAGAGCATCAGCTCACCAAACTGCCCCTTGAGCACCGTTACCACAATCTGCTTCAGCAATAGATGCGGTGATGCTTTCCTGGCTCTGCACAGGCTGACCCAGGGAACAGTGGAAGATCATCTGCTTGCCTCATTGTAATGGAGTGTGGACTACTGGTCCCCTATCCTGTGTAGTCTATGGGGTGCAAGGAAAGAAGAGACCAGCCAGGCCTCCATGTTGCGGACCCAGTTTGGCTGAAAGTTTTGGCTTGGCCAAACCTGGTGATGAAATGGAGCTGTATCAGCAGGTCCTGGCCTGGCTATTTCACCTTGTCCATCTCTGTGATTTAAGCTTGGTTGGGCATTTATGTTACTTCTGGCTCTGAACCATGACTCAGGTGACTCTGCCACTTGGACACCTAAGCATTATATTCAGGCCCTATTCCAAGAACTCATTCTTCCCAGAAGATTTTAATAAGAAGAGGTGTGGGAAACATGGCTGGAAGGAGGAAATCTGTCCCTGAGTAGGCCCTGGGTTCATGCCTTCTTGTCATATTTCCCTGCAGACTATGGGTCCAACCTAGAGGAAGACATCCAAGGAGACACGAGCGGCTACCTAGAGCGGATCCTGGTGTGCCTCCTGCAGGTATCACCAGGTTCTTGGGTCCCCATGGCTTAGGGATCCCAACAGCTCACCCCAGGGAGCAGCCCTCAAATAGAGCCACTGGGGTCTGGGCAAGGCCATGGGATACCCTAGATTAGATGCATTAGGTGCATCTCTGCATGGTGGCAGGGCCTGACTACAGAGCTTCTGTGCCTCTCCTGACTCATCCAGGTGAAGGCACCTTGAAAATGAGAGGCGAGCACCCTGTCACCATCAGGTCCTTCATGAAGGTCCCATGCCAGGCTTTTCTCCTAGCTCTTTGAATGCCCAGCCCTTGTAGGCAGCGATTCTTCTCCTGTTATACAAATGAGAAATCCAGTGTTTGGAAAGAATAATTGACTTTCTGGATGTCCATGGCCAAAAAGCTGCAGAGCCCTTCCTGTCCTTTAAGCCCCCTTGTCCCTTCAGCTCCAGCTGTGCTGGTTGCGACCCTGCCTTACAGAGCTCTCCTCTGTGTTCCTAGGGAAGCAGGGATGATGTGAGTGGCTTTGTGGACCCAGGACTGGCTCTTCAGGATGCACAGGTGAGGCTGTCTGACCCTACCATCTGGACTTGGAGAGCTGACCTGAGTATCATACCTGGCATCTTTTCCCATGGGGCATTATTTGACATAGGTTGGGACCTTCCCAGCTCACTTCTGCCCTCTGGTGTCTGAGGTGCTGGGAGACAAGAAGAAAGAAGAGTAACTTGGATTACTGGTGTGGGCTGAAGCTCAGTCCTATCTGGACAAGCTCATAAACCTTGTCTCCCTGTGTCTGCCTGCTATGGGGCACTCAGTGCTCAGTACTGCCCAGAGGCAGGGGAAGGGTTTGCATTTCCTAAAGTACCTTCAGTCCCAGCATGGAAGAAAGATTTTAAGCCAGAGGTATTGGCATAAAAGGAGGATAGTACAGTGAACTCTCTTTCAAAAAAACAGTCATGCAAAAATGGTGGCCTTGCCAAGTGAACAGGGCCTGACCATCAGTCCCAGCTCTGGGGCTCTGGGGTCCTGTCCCTTAACTCTGTTTTCTTCTTTGCGAACTTGTTCTGGGTGTCCCAATGCTAGGATCTGTATGCGGCAGGAGAGAAGATTCATGGGACTGATGAGATGAAATTCATCACTATCTTGTGCACACGCAGTGCCACTCACCTGATGAGAGGTATGGGGGTAGAGGGAGGCAATGCCAGGGCACAGGAGCTGCCCTGGCTTCAGGGCCTCTCCTTCTATGGTTCACATCCAGTGTACAACCTTGTCGAGCTATGGGGTTATGGAGAGAGCCACAAAACCTTGGATTCCTTGGCAACTAAGAGGGAGATGAGGGTGGGCTCTTTGATGTATAGTCTATAATCTGTGAGTCCCCTAAGTGAAGCCCTCTCTCCATAGTTTTCGAAGAGTATGAGAAAATTGCCAACAAGAGCATTGAGGACAGCATCAAGAGCGAGACCCATGGCTCACTGGAGGAGGCCATGCTCACTGTGGGTAAGAACTGGGGCACAGTGCTCAGATGCACATAGGTCCACAGGCTCAGCTATGGGACCACACCAAAGGGCCAAAGGGCTAAGAGCCCAGGGAGGTAATAGCAAGCAACAGGACCCCATGTTCACCTTCACGGGTCCTCCCCACACCCCCATGCTCTCACCCTGTACCCTGGGATTGTTCCACCCCCAGAGTTCAGTGTGTCCTGCCAAGGAATATTCTCAGTGCTGTCCACCTGGCACCCAGTGACATATGAGGATGTATATATGTGTATAAGCTTGTGAACATGTGTTAAAGAGTATGAGTGTGACTATGTGGGTGTAAATTTAAATATGTGAGGACAGCCGGGCGCGGTGGCGCACGCCTGTAATCCCAGCACTTTGGGAGGCTGAGGCAGGAGGATCACGAGTTCAAAGCCAGCCTCAGCAATGGCGAGGCACTTAGCAACTCAGTGAGACCCTGTCTCTAAATAAAATACAAAAAAAAAAAAAAAAGGGCTGGGGATGTGACCCAGTGGTCGAGTGCCCCTGAGTTCAATCCCCAGTACCACAAATAAATAAAATAATAAAAAAAAAAAAAAATAATAAATATGTGAGGACGTGCTTACATTGTGGGTGAAAATGTGTACATGAGTGTGTGCATGTCTCACAGATATTTTTGAAAGATAGTGTGTGAATGTGTGCATGTATATGCAAGAATGTGAGTATATGCATGAGTGTGTACAGGTGTGGACAGTGTGTTTGAGAGGTTGTGTTTGTGTGTGTTTGTGTGTGTGCACACACATATGCACAGGGAGAATTCTGTTTCTGGTTGTGAGGCCTTGAAAAAAGCCACCTTTCTGTACCTGAGCCAGGGGCCCAGGCCCTCTCTTAGCTTCTAATTGCACAAATGATGGTGTGTGATTTGCCAAAAAAGGGTTGGTAGTCCAACACCAGGAGTATTGAGAACCTTCTCCACAGCAGGAAGTCAGGTCTACTTAGCAGGACCCATTCCAGAGCACATCTTAAAATCCAGAATTGAGATCACAATAGAAAGTCATTGCAGAGTGGGGATCTGTGGCCGAGGCAGAGGGACCTTTCCTCAACACCTCACACGATGGAGCTGAGGTCAGGGCTCCTGGGCTGGGAGGCTCATCTCCACATCAGGTTGCCTCTGTGTGGAGCCCAGCAGCCAGGGTGCTCCTTCTTCATCCCTGTCTCTCTGGTGAACACTGTTTTCTGAGACTCCCCAGCCAGCTATGAGCCTGGTGATAAAAGACTTAAGGGCTGACAGTGTTGCTGAGGTTGGGGTAGCGAGTGTGCCTAGGTGCTCCAATATAGACTGTTCATTTCTCCTCAAAGCCTCACTCACTTTCCCGTCACAGATGAGTCAGGGATGTCAGCAATAAAGTCACACCACACCATTGGGTCAGGGTTTAAACACATGCCTATGTCCCTCAAAGTGCACACTTCTTCTGCATCCATGGCTTAAAATGTTACCTCCTCTTGCAGATACCAACTCTCTGCAGGGACATCCATGACAGATGTATCATGAAAGAGCAAGGATGTGGTCTGTTCTCTCAACCAGGTGCCCTTGGTGCCTTAGTCCTCTTGGGCTTAGCCCCACTCATCACATGGGAATTTAAAATGCAGGGTTCCTGCTGATAGGGCTCTCCGAGGCTGTGGCTTAACATGCTCTGATGCCTCTGTGGAGCTGAGTGGCTGGATTCTTGATGGTGCTATGTCTGGGTGAGAGTCCAGGGACAGTCTGGGTCTAAGCTCTCCTTAAGCTTATGTAGCCCTGTGGAAGTCCAGTGGATTTTACTTCTCACCCTTTTGCTGTCTATTCTGCACCTTTGGAGCTATGCCAAGCACCCCAGTCTCCCTTCCCTGCCTCACCCCTCAGTACAAAGCTTTAAGGAATGTAGGCATGTGTTTAAACCCTGCCTCGATGGTGTGACTTTGTTGCTTGACATCCCTGACTCATCTGTGATGTGAAAGTGAGTGAGGCTTTAAGGAGAAATAAACAGGAAGTGCCCAGCACAGTGGGGGCCCTGCATACCTCCACTGTTTCCTGTCAGAGGATATTAATTAGGTAAGGCACAAAGAAATATGCCAAGACTTGCAATGCTAACCTTTCAGACCTGAGTCGATGCATAATTAAATGAAGTTGTGTGCAACACTGCCTACAACTTTGAGACACTAACAGAGCTTTTCTGTTTGCCAGTGAAATGTACCCGAAACCTCCACAGCTACTTTGCAGAGAGACTTCCACTATGCCATGAAGGTAACTGTTTGGTCTACTGTCTCCCTTATAATCAGCCATATGTGGCACCAACTGGACAACCAGGGAGCTCAGAGCCACCACTATCTTCAACACTGGGGTTTCTTTTATTCTCGTTTCTTGTACATCAGAAAGATTTTAGTTGTCAGGGAAAACTGAGTCTAGAGAAGGGAAGTCACATCTTCTGCAGGGAAATTTGAATAAGTACATTCATGAGTGTCCAAGGTACTGAACAGTTACCATTCTGGGAGACCCGTGTCATATTTGCCATCCTAGAGATTGTGCAACTGAAGCTCCCATTCAAATTCACCCAGTTGCTAAGTGGCAGAACTGTGCCTTGAACTCGAGTTAGTCCATTTACACTTTTCATTGTACCACATGGCCTCCATGAGAGCTGATTTGCTACTAGAGGTCACAGGCAAGAATTGCAGGAATGAAGGCACCCTTGCCATGGTCAAGCTCATAGGAAAAAAATTGCCACACATAGCACACATCTACCTGTGATAACTTGGTTTGCCTTTTGTCCAAAAGGAATCACAAAAACAGTGGCCCAAGCCACCCATCATATTTTCTGGTATCTGGAACCTAGCTGGAAGAGAGTTAACTTAATTCTTCAAGGATAGTGTCAGTGCCCTCCTTCTCTGACATATGGTTGTTGACACCACCAGAAGTAAGAGCCATGCCAGAAATCCCAAGCTCCAGAAATTAGAAAAGGCATGGGATTCCCAGGTAGCTTCCTCTGACATGAGACTGGCCAGGGATGAAAACGTGGGAAAATCCTGTTTATGAAATGGCCAGTTAAATCAATTTTGAAGTGCTGCTTCTCTAGGAAGAAGTATTCTTTATGGAGCTATGAATTTTTGTGTCTAGAATCTAATGTGGCAAACCAAACCAAAATGCAATTTGGGGGACCTGGCATCTAAAAAGGAAAGAGCAGTGAGTGAAAAGAGATTGAGATTTGTCCATTGCTATCGAGGTGGACAGGAAAGGTAAGAAGTGATGGTTGACTGATGCCGTCTCATCCAGGGAGCAGGGACACGCGATGGGACCCTGATAAGGAACATTGTCTCCAGGAGCGAAATTGATTTAAATCTTATTAAGAATCAATTCAAGAAGATGTATGGCAAGACCCTCAGCAGCATGATCATGGTAAGTCATGAGTTCCCAATTTTAACTCCAGTTTGTGACATAGATATTACTGAGAGACCTGGATGCTATGACCCATGTCCAAAATGTCCCTCCCCTTCCTGTTGGCATTACATGCTTGCATTGGTTACTCTTGATATATGCAGAGAACAGGAAAGAGGGCAGTGTGGCTAGATCACAAAAGAAGTCTCAGATGGAACACAGAGAGGCCAACACAAGGGAGCTCCCTCTGTGTCTGGCCCAGAAAGTTGGCTTTGAATATGAGTTATGGTTATGCCTTTGGCAATCACCAAATCCTTGTAGCAGAAGGATTCATACTTGAGGAATCAATGACAGTAAATCCTTTAATAGAAAAGGGGACCCTACTCAGTGTAGATTTAAGTAGTCCTGGCAGAAAACTTTTAGAAAAATAAATTTGACGGGCTTCAGAGGATTGCTTAACCAGAGTTTGATCAGTGAAAGTTCTAGAGTCTTCAAATGCAGAGTGATTGTTACATGGCTATAACTTTGAGAAAAATAGTTTATCGGGCAATCAATGCAAATTGAGACTTTGGCAATTTCATTAACATACACCAAATCATCACACTTATGTGTCCAAGTCTTCACTGGCTACTAAGTGAAGTCACTAGTTCTTCTACAAAGGTTTGTTGCTACTCTATTTCTTGGGAAATGCATAGTTTACAGTACAATTTGCCCTAGGTCTCTTTGAATTCCACATCCCAGGTTCTGCATCTGTGGATTCAACCAAGAGGGAATCAAAAATATTCAGAAAAAAATTGCATCTGCATTGAACATGTACAGGCATTTTTTTTTTGTCATCATTCCCTAAATCATACAGTAAAACAACAATTGACACTGCATTTATATCATATTAGGTACTATAAGTAACCTAGAGATGAGTACATGAGTGTTTGGAAGGATGTGTGCAGGTTATATGCAAATACTGCACTATTTTATGTAAGGGACTTTAGCATCTGCAGATTTTTGTACCCATGGTGGGAGGAAGACCCTGGAATCTATTCCCTGCTGGAGAGATGACCGTATGTTTAAACAAAACACTTCTGCTTTTTAAGATGTTTCAAAATGGGGAAGCATGCAAGCAGTGGGTAGGGAGGACTGGAATTATTCTTTGTTTTGTTTTGTTTTAGACTTCCCAGGCAACCTTGTCACAAAGCACAATGCAGCCTGGGCTGCTGCTAGTCACCCACAGGCAGTTCAAACAGATTTTCATGAATTCTCTCAACCACGCATGGCTACTTACACCATTGGAAAGATTTCTCTTCCTTCTCAGCATTCTAGTTAGATAAGAGTCATAGTACGTTTCCAAAGAACAAAAACTCTGTTAGGTAAAATGATTACTTCAACCTATGATGTAGACCCTGTGGTAAATATGTAAACTTAGCAAACTAATGATTTGAGACAAAAAAAATGCAGCTGTTTATCCAGCAATAGATTTTGATTTTTGTTTTCTAATGTTGTTGTTTAAGAAAAATTCAGTTGGAGTTGTGAATGCATTGACCAAACATTTTCTCTAGAAAAATGTAGTTAAAAATCAACAAGATTCTCAGTAAATTTTCCTTAACCATCAAGGCATAGATAATTCCTATGAGAGCAAAGCAGAACTAGCTCCAGTCCTACCCCTTACCTACCACATGACCTTGGATGAGTCCATTATCCTCTCTTGGGCCCAGTGTCCTCAACCACAGAAAAAGCAAACTGGAGAACTGGATGGTTTGCCCCTGCCTGTTCCCCTGGCTCTACATGCAGATCCATGACTAGCCAGTCCTACTGAGACCAGTCGTTAGCTAAGAAATGGAGTCACTGAATCTGTGGGGTCCATCTCATAGGGGAAGGAACTCTGATCCTTACATGAGCTGATTGCTGAACAGGCAGGCTCCACTTCTTCCTACCATTCACTCCTTACTACATCTCAGCAAGATGGCTGTTTCAAATGGGGAAGATGTGGCATTTTATAGAGGAGAGAATGTCTCACAGAGGTTAAGGGAAGGGATGATCAGGGGATGCTGACACAGCCATGATTCGTGTCTGAGCTCTCTCCACCCCATGGTAGAGCCTCCTGTTATAGCACTGGGTACCCTGCTTTCAATCTTGGTGAACTTGTCAGCTTTTAATTGCGGTGACCAAATACCTGAGGATAACAACTTAAAGGAGGGAAGAATTATTTCAGCTCATGATTTTAGAGGTTGCAGTCCATGGTTCACTGACTCTATTGCTGTGGGCCTGTGGTTGAAGCAGAGCATCGGGCAGAGGGGATGTGATGTAGTGGAGCAAAGCTGCTTACCTCATGGAGCTGGAAGCAGAGAGAGAAGGAGAAGGGGGCCAGGGACAAGAAGAACCCTCAGGGTACCCCAGTGACCTATTTCTTCCAAGTAGCCCCCACCTACTACAGTTTCCACTCCCTCCTAATAGTGCCATCAAATTATTAATCTCTCAGTGGATTAATCCATTGATGAGGCCAGAGCCCTCATCACCCAATCATTTCCCAAAAGCTCCACCTCTGAACATGGCTGCATTGGAGACCAAGCATTCAACACATGAACTTTTGGTGGACATTTCAGATTCAAACACAACACTTGCATCTCTGCACTGCAATAGCATGTGTTGAAAAAGTAACAGATAATTGTTGAGTAAGTGAATGGTTGGAGTGCCTGAGTGAAACATGGGAAAGAGCCCCAGGGCAATTGATGGGGTAAAGAAATCACCCACACACTTTTCTTATTTAAGAGCACGCTGTCTCTGTGATTCATTTTTCACAACCCTCTCCCATGTAATTAGTAAGAAAAAAAAAAAAGAGTTACAAAGGAGTAGTCTGAAATGAAGAACAAGGAAAGAAGAAAACTAGGGAGCCTGCGGTGTAGGAACACCTGAAAGACTGGGAGAACAACTTCTAGTAAAAATAATAGTAGGTGCTCTTTAAGAGCCAGGTCAATGTCACAAAAAACCCCTTTCTAACTGTCCTGTGACTTCTGCCCTCAGGATGACACCAGCGGTGACTACAAGAATGCCCTGCTGAGTCTGGTGGGCAGCGATCCCTGAAGACACTGAAGAATGAGAGCAGGGGCCAAAACGCTAGAGCCTCCAGGCCCTGCTTGCACAACCTTGGCAATGGATGGGGGTGGGGTGGGAACCTCAGCCAGGCTTTAGACTTCTGTCTCCCAGTTTCCAGTGCTTTTCAGTCAATGTTTCTTATTCAGAGGATGAGTTGTGAGAGAATCACCTAGGTACGGGTTACACAGATCCCTTGGCTCTGCCCCATCTCCTGAATCTAGGTCTTCTAAAGAAGACCAGGGAATATCTGTCTCAGCTGATATGCTTTTCTGTCAAGCAACTGATGAGAATACCATGAAAACCCTTTTGTTTTAGAGCTCACACCCTGTGGGGAGCTGGCAAAGGGACACTTTTCCATGCCAAGTGGGATGCCTATAATAATACTCATTCACAAGCCTCACCTTGAAGATCTGAATGGAAGAGAAATTCTCATATCATCCTGATAACAGAGTAATTAGATTAGACTACAAATCAACATTCGGACCCAAGGACACTATGTCGAAAGAGCCTGAGACTTCTTCAGTTATCAGCCAGCTCCTAACACAGCATGTAGCAGAGGGCAGCATGCCAGACCCTGACACAACTATCACCCTGACCCAATGGCCACTGAGCCTGGATACCCAGAGAAGCCAAGGGTAGTCTTTCCAAATATGCTTGATTTTCAGAATAATAAACACTTGTAAAATCAAAAAGTATCTTTGGATTTTTAGCAGTGACCATAGTAAGACCAATTTTAATTTGTCAGAAACAGATCTTTGGGGAGCAATCAAACCTCAACACCTCTGTGGGCATTTCCCTGAAGGAACACTGAGGGTGAGCTGTGCCCACTGTTGCCCTGGGGACAAACCTGTCAATGAGGGTACTTTATAGATACCTTCTGATTTGTAGCCAATATCTCAGGGTTGAAAGGGGCTTTGAAAGTCACCTGGTCCTACTCCAGCTGCAGCTTGACCACTCTCCCTGGCATCCAGCCAGGAGTGATCCTTGGTGTCCTAGGGCTATGTTCAATATGTGTAGAATGTACTGAACTGTCTCCAAAAATGAAGACCAACTGCCTTCTGGGAAAGCCCAATCTTTTTCCAACTGAGCCCAAACTTGCCCCTTCATGCCCATTGCTCTTAACTCTGCCATCTGGAGCCACAACTTTTATTCTTTCCTAATAACAACATTTTGATGTCTGAAGAAGGCCCACATATTCCAGTAAACCTCTGGCCAAAGGTAAATGTCCCCATTATCTCCACCTGTTCGTTGATATCTGATTTGAGGCCATGACCTCTGAACATGCTCCAGTTTGCAAACTCCAAAGTGTATCGCCAAAGGGTCTGGGCATGCCAGGGAGACAAGAGCAGTGTGGGCTCTGAGGTCACACAGGTGGGAGGTGGATTCTGCATTCACAACTGTGACCTACTGACTTTCTCTAAAATTCAATGTCCTTATATTTCAGTGCACAGTGGGGTCCTGGTTAAGATTGCTGCCTTAGAGCTAGTGGTGTAACACCATCATTTAATGGTGCTCACAGATTCTGTAGATCAAGAATTCAGCCAGGACACTGCAGATGGTTTATCTCTACTCCAGAAAATCTGGACACCTTTGAGGGAAGGTCTAAAACTTGGGGTGATCATACAACAGAAGATCTCAATCACATGGAAGATTCTTCATTCCCATATTTGGCGCCTGGGTGAGAACACTGGAGGCCGGGTCCAGTTGGGCCCCAGGGAGCCCTGACATGCAGCCTTTCCAGCATGGTGGCCTTGGGATGGAAGGGGACCTCATGTGGCAGCTCGGGACACCATGTTCATCTAGTGGATGAAGAGCAGGCAGCATTGCCCTCTGTGAGGTAGACTCAGGAGGCACACTGTGTCACTACCACTTGCACCCTGTTGGTCAAAATTATCACTAGCCATCCAGCTTCAAGGGAAGGGATGCAGACCCCACCCGTCAATGAGAGGAGGGTCAAGGACTTACGAGACCACTTTTTAATCAAAAAGTTGTACTCAAATTATTCAACAATTGGGTCAGTACAGCCCACTTGCCTGTATGGCTGATGCCTATAGGGCTGGAACAAAACTCCAGAGACCCCCATAGGGCCAGGCCTTGAGCCTTGGTGCTGGGTAAAGGGTTGTTTGTGGGACACCAGGGAGGCTCTGGGGTGAGGGGCAGCAGCTATGTACTAACCTGTCGTAGTCTGCTCAAGTTGTCATAACATACAGTGGATATTTGGGTGGCTTAAGCAACAGAATTTTTTTCCTCATACCTCTGGATGCTTGTAAGCCTAAGGTCAAAGGGGAGCCTACGTAGTTTCTGGCGAGTGCTCTCTTCCTATCTTTCTAAAGGCTTCCTTCTGGATGTGTCTTCACATGGCTGTGCTCTATGCTCACACTCAGATACAGAAAACTAGCTCCTCAAATGGTCACTAATCTCATCACGAACATCCCACCCCTTTATGACCTCATATAACCCTAATTACCTCCCAAAGTCCCCATCTCCAAATACTGTCACATTAGGAGCTGGACTTCAACAGCAAACATTCAGTCCACAGCACAGCGATGCTGAGATCCCAGCAGTTTCACGTCAACCTTTACTAGCTGTGCCAGTGTGCTGCATGTAGACACTGGCCCTGCTGATGATTCTCTTTTTCTCTTTTTTAGTTCAAGTTCTGCCCTGGACTTCCTCTCAGTGTTGAGTCACTGTGTGACCCACAACTGGTTTCTAAGTGCTTTAAGAAGAACTTAGAAGACTCTTCTTCCTTGTAGTTCTGTACCCACTTATTTTCAAGGCTTTGGATTCTTTTGCAGCCCACCGGAGAAAACCATCAAGCTGAGGCTGTTCAGGAAATGACAGCATGCCCAAGTGCATGCCCTGCAAGGGCATCTCTTTGAGCAGAAACATGATGCTTATGCATCTCTCACAAATGGACCAGAAGACACTCCTGCCCACAGAAGAAAAGAGTGGGAAAGAGTAGAAATAGCAGGTCCCCTCAGATTAGAGAGGATGTATTCCATCCCTGGGGTCAGAGCTAGAGAGGCAGCTCCAACTAAGTGTCATCTATTAGGTGACTCTCATGGTGACTTAGCAAACAGGAGGTCCTGGCCAGGATGCAAGTAACACCTTAACACCTCCAAATCAGCATTGCTGGAATAACATTTTGGATACTTCTCATCAGTCACACTATGAAGGTTATTTTTTTTAAACACCTTTATGTTTTAAACGATAATTTAAGGTCTGCTTACCATGATTTCAGCAAAGGAGTAAAATGAGGGAATCATTACAAAGATGCTTTGCTTAGCTAAACTTTAATCAGGCTCCTGAAACTTCTCCTAAACCCATCAATACACTTCCTTGTAAAGTCCAGATTAAGCAAGAACCCTTTGAAGCCAATGCAGTTAGAGCCCCCATCTTCCATATCTGATCATCTTCCATATCTGATCACCTTCCTCATTCCCCAACCCACCACAGCTGATGTCTGATGACCTTGGCCAATCTTCAACAAAAAATTCTTTTTCATAGCTGCATCCAGAATCTCCCTTATTCTGATGTTTCCCCTTGTTAGTTTTTTTCTTTCTTTCTTTCTTTCTTTCTTTCTTTCTTTCTTTTTCTTTCTTTCTTTCTTCCTTTCTTTCTTCTTTTTCTTTTTTTTTTTAAATTCTGAGTTGTTGTATATAACAGTAGAATGCATTACAATTCGTAATACACACATAGAGCACATTTTTACATATCACTGTTTGTATACAAAGTATATTCATACTATTCCATGTCTTCATACATGCACTTAGGATAATTTTTGTAGTTTTCTAACACTGACTCTCTCATTCTGCTCCTTGGTCTCCCTGTTTTTGCTATATCCAGAACTGAGCTCAACTCTAAGCGAAATTTCTCTTACCTTGATGCAAACTTCCTGAATTGAATCCATTTTTACCACTTTAATTATCACCCATTTCTCATTTTTCTTTGGCAGTAGATATTCCCTGTTTGTGGTTTTGCCATGGCTCTGTAATGACAATGGTGTATTGTTGTGTTATTGCCTTTAAACCTTCTGTTAGAGATTGTATACTTGAACTCTCTCCATTCTTAGATCAAGGCTTTTATTCCCCAGGGGCTGGATCTTTTTACTTGCATTGCAGCACTAGCTGGGAGACAAGGCTGGAACAGGATCCAGAGAATGGAGATTGAATTTCTACTATGGCATGGACTGAGACAAGGATTTTATCCTGCATGGGATTCTGTGAGCTGACAACAGATTTCAGAATTTTTTGTTGTTGTTGTTTTAAACTGTCCATAGTGGATGCTCTTTTGAGCAACTAAGAACTCTCTTTACTAAAGAGTTCCTGCCCTAATGGCATTTTATCTGGTTACATGTCTCTCTCAGAAAAGCTCTGAGTCCCATAAAGGCAAGCACTTTTCTTTTCATTCAGCTTTGAATACTTAGTCTAGGTCATAGCAGGTACTTAGTGAATGTTTTTAAATAAACAGCAACAACTATGAGTAGAAAATTTGGGGAGAAAAAAATATTTCCACAAGGCAGTGAGTTGGAGCCAAACCCTTCTGATCAGTGATTCTGATAAGACTTTATAGGCTCCTTGGACTTCCCTGTGGAAGGAATCCTCAGCCAACCCTAGTGAAAAAAGATCTGGGGAGGATCTAAGCAGGGAGGAGAGCTGTTCTCAACACTTTTGGCACAAACTCTGCCCTAGGCCTTGTTTTAGATTCTGCTGCTTGCCACCCCCAGCACCACCAGTTCAGTGGGACATAAAGGCCATAACCAAAACATGCACCTAGCACTGATTTCATGCTCTTGGGAGGAAAGGGCTGTAATGCTCAGCTTGACTTATTTAGTGTGTATCCTTGAGCTAGGGAAGGGTTGCCTTTCTGGGGGTTGAACACTCGAGCAAATCAGGATTCTTTAGGAAGGGATAAAGCAGGGAGAATTAGATTTGTGGTTAGCAATGTATATTATCACCACAAACAACCATTATCCCTGCCCCCAGATTGGGGCTGGTCAGATCATTCTTCATAGGGAAGGTGAAGCTTGAATATTTTTGAAGAATAACGCAGTGCTTATCAGGTTGAAAGGACATGAAATAATATTCTTGTCAGAGAGAGGAACGTAAACAGCAGAAGGAATCTGGTCTGTACCAGACACACTAAAGGAATGGCATGCTCATGCCCGCAGAGGTGGGAGAGTCCAAAGATAAAGACGTCAGAGGCCAAGTAAGGAAGGCTCCTGCTGCTCAGCTGAGGACTTCAAAGGGTTCCCAAGGTCAGTGGGGAAGTTCTGCAGGGGATGTGGAGGGAGGGGTATCTTGACTTGGTTTCAGTAAGGTTTCTGCCCACAGGATGGATGGTGAAAAAGTCTAGCTGCATTTGGAGGGAAGGGCCCAGAACCAAACCTCTTTCCATACTCTGGCATGACATGCAACCAATTCCCTTCTGCATCATAGCCCAGCATTTTGTGGTCCCAGGTTAACTCCCTGGGGAGGAGGCTGGCCTTGGTAGCCCTGTGTCCTGGTCCTGGGAAGTCTTCTAAATATTTGAGGGTATCCCAGGCCATCTTTTTCCTTTCAGTGAGAAGATAGTGATTTCCACAGCTGCTACTCTGAGAATATTGATACCTGAAATTTCCCTTGTGAGCCCGAGGCCTGAGCCTGAAGTTTCAGCACTGCCACAGCCCCATGGAGGTGTCCAATCTCCCTCATGGTTTTGGGCCCAGGTAGGTTCTGCCTGATGCGCCAGTGGCCCATGACTACCCTTGTCCTCCTGCCAGCCTTTTCCTGGCACTGGGCCTGTCCCGCAGGCTATCCTCTGATGGAATTCTAGGGTTTCCAGCTGGTGATTAGGGCTGTCCCTGTTTCTGTGATATGCTCTGGAGCTGCTTCCCATCAGCCTCTGGCAGACCAGAATCCCCAGGTGGCCTGATGCTGTCGTGATTGGCCATGCTTGGTTCACTCTGCCTGGGCCAGTCAGCTGCTTCCAAGAAGCCACATCTTCCTCTCCAAGGCTCAGTCCTCTTATCCTCCCTGAATGCCTTGCTGCTGGAGTGAGCAGCCAGGCCATGGTGAGCCATGGCCTCTCCCTGTCTGCTTTCTACAGGTCCTCACAGGTGAGGTCCCCATCCCAACCCTTGCCCGTCCTCAGTCACATCTGGTCCTAACTGAATCAGCAGTCAGTCATCTCAACTCTGCCCTGGCCTGGTGGGATGTAGGCCATCGTCCTCCCAACCTGGGGACTGCTGACCCTTTCTAGCTGCCAGACCCTGTCACATTCCCACATCCCTCTGTGCCAATCAAATCAAGGACTTATCGTCTTTGTTTTCAGTCCCACCTGCCCTTCCTAGGCTCCTTTGTTTCCCTGATGGCTTTATTTCTAGGTCTGTGTTCTCAGGAAATACACCAGATGGAGAGAGGGTCCCCTGCAGATGTGGAGTGCAGTCACCCTCATCCCTGCCTCCCCAGGTGCTCCCCTGGACAGGCAGGCAGGGCCCAGGCTGCACCCTTGCTTCAGAGTGGTGCCAAGCTGCCTGGAAGCCTGCTCTCATAGTGCCCTCTAGTGGCTGACCTTGACCAGGAGAAAGGCTAAATGGCCTGGGAGCTGACATCCACTGAGCTGGCTAGGGGAGGCTGAGGGGCTATTGAGGGATAATGCTGGCCCACCCCAGCACTGGGTGGAGGGAGTTACATGATTTTTTGTTGCTGTGGTTCCCCAGATTTATAGAGTGTGGCGTATTCTCACAACTGAGCAGTTCATTTCTCCAATTATGTTTTTAAACCTCTTCACTGTACTGACCCTCGTGGGTCACTGCTGCCCTGCTCCCCTGAGGAATGACCTGCCCAGATCACCTGACTGGAAAAAGTCCAAGACATTTTTGCAATAAAACAGAATGTCTTCACTGCCTTGGATTAGGGAAATTTTTTTTTTTAGATGACACAGAAAGTAGTTAAGTAAAATAGAGAAAAAATTGACAAAGTGGGCCTCACCCAAATCTAAAACTTTATCATTAAAAACATTGATAGATAAGTGTGAAAACTAGAATAAAATACTCATAAAACACTTATTTCTCAGATATTTGAGAATTCTTACAACTCAATAATAAAATTGCAATTTAAAATATGTACAAAAGACTTGAGCAAACATTCACATAGGAATATCTTCAAGCAACCAATACATATAGAAACAATATTTGTGCATTTTAAAACATCAAATAGGCACAACTAATATATTACTGATGAGAAAGTAAAATGATGTTAACACTTTGGAAAATGATTTAATCACTTCTCATCAATTTAAATATATCTTCTTCTACGTAGCCTAGCAATTCCATTCTTAGGATTTTATCCAAAAATGTGAAAATTGATCTCCAAACAAAAGATTAATACCACAATATTAATAGAAGCTTTACTTTAAAAAGACAAAAACTGAAATAAATCAAATAAACATTAAAAAGAGAGTGAATAGACAATTGGGATGTACACATATGATTTAATACTAACAGGCAATAAAAAAGAAATAAACTATTGATACAGTTTAAACACAGAAGAATATCTGAACCATCTTCCTCATGCGAATAAGCCATACATCAAGGAATATGTAATATACAATTCCATTTATAAGGAAACTAACTTATGGTGAAAGAAATCAAACTAGTAATTGCCTTGGAGTTTAGGGTAGAGTGACATGGCAGAGATTAGTTGGAAAAGGAAAAGAAACATTCTGGGGTTTTAGAATTTTCTAAATATTATGAAGGATGGGTTGCAGAAGTATGTGCTATTAACAAAATATGTTGGATGTAACATTTAAGATTTGTAAATTTTGAGGCCCTCCAACCTCCGCTGAGCACAGGCAGGCCCAGGACAGCCCCGCTGACCTCTGCTCAGAGTGGGCCCAGGTTCATCCCAGCAAACACCTGCTGAGCTCAGGATCTGCCATAAGACCGCCTCTTCCAACCAGCAGACCACCACAGGAGCTCAGATTCAACCAGTTCTTCCCACACTAACCTGCTTGGGACCCAGGCCCAGGGTAAGTCCAGAGTCCGCTACACCACCCCCACCTGGGAGCACAAGCCTAACCCACTTCCATCTTGAGACCCTGCAGACATAGCCATAGCCTTCCCCACACAGTAGCCCTTACCTTCTGACAACAGACAGGGCCTAAAAGCAGCCGCATTTCAGAGCAGGCATCCCAAAGACATTGTAAGGCTCACCCTTTCAGCCCCATCTCTGGAAGATGTTGCATCCATCTTGGGGTACCTTCACTGGTATCTCGAGTTACCTCCACTTTTGCCAACACCACCTTTAGTTGCAATAGCATACATTAAGGGACACTTGCAGGGTCTGAAAGCCCAACATTAAGGTGAGGCACAGATAATCTGCACAGAAACTACAAGAATATAGGGTAGAAACTGTAATATCATAGATCCACACTGCGAGAAAGGAAGACAAATAAACAACATGAAAAAACAAGGGATGAAAGTATCCCAAACAAACCAGGATACTATAATAACAGAACCCATGCTCAGCGAAGTTGATGAAATGTCAGAGAAGGAGTTCAGAAGGTTCATAATTAAAATGATCTGTGAATTAAAGAATGACCTAAATGAGCAAATACAGGCAAAAATTGACCACTACAACAAAGATACAAGAGAGCAAATACAGGTAGTAAAAGATTACTTCAAAAAAGAGATAGAAACTCTAAAAAAAAAAAAAAAAAAAAAAAGTCAGAAATCCTTGAAATGAAGGAAACAATAACCAAATAAAAAACACAATAGAAAGCATCACCAACAGACTAGATCAATTAGAAGAAAACATCAGATAATGAAGACAAAGTATATAATCTTGAAAATAAAGTTGACAACACAGTGAAGATAGTAAGAAACCATGAACAGAACATCCAAGAATTATGGGACAGCAGCAAAAGACCAAATCTAAGAGTAATTGGGATAAAGGAAGGCACTGAGTTTCAAACCAAAGGAATGCACAATCTCTTCAATGAGATAATATCAGAAAATTTCCCAAGCATGAAGAAGGAATTGGAAAACCAAATACAAGAGTCTTACAGGACACCACGTGTACAAAATCACAACAGATCTGCACAAAGACACATTATAATGAAAATGCCTAGCATACAGAATAAGGATAGAATCTTTTTTTATTCAATGTTGTTGTATTTGTAATAGTAAAATGCATTACAATTCATAATACACATATAGAGCCTCTTTTCACATAACACTGTTTGTATACAAAGTATATTCGTACTATTCAAGTCTTCAATTATGCATTTCGGATAATGATATCCATCTTATTATACCACCTTTTCTCCCCCCCCCCATACCCTCCTAGCTCCCTCTCTCTCCTCCCTCCCCTTTGACCATTCTAGTGTTCCTCTACTCTTCCTATTCACCCCGAAACCCAACACCACTGTGAATCTGCCTCCTTATATCAGAGAAAACATTTGGTATTTGGATTTTTGAGACTGACTAACTTCACTTAGCATTATATTCTCTAACTTCATCCATTTACCTGTGAATGCCATTATTTTATTTTCTTTTATTGCTGAGTAAAATTCCATTGTGTGTATATACCACATTTTCTTTATCCACTCATCTACTGAGGGACATCTATGTTGGTTCCACAACCTATCTATTGTGAGTTGTGCAGCTACAAACATTGAGATAGCTGTGTCACTGTAATATGCTGTTTTTAAGTCCTTTGGGAATAGACCCAGGAGTGGGATGGCTGGGTCATAGGGTGGTTCCATTCCCAGTTTTCCAAGAAATCTCCATACTGTCTTCCATAGCGACTGCACCATTTTGCAGTCCCACCAGCAATGTATGAGTGTGCCTTTTTCCCCACATCCTCTCCAACATTTATTGTTGTTTGTGTTCTTAATAGCTGCCATTCTGACTGGTGTGAAATGATACTTAGGGTAGTTTTGATTTGCATCTCTCTAACTGCCAGTGATGTTGAGCATTTTTTCATGTATTTGTTGATTGATTGTATATCTTCTTCTGAGAAATGTCTGTTCAGTTCTTTGGCCCATTTATTTATTAAGATATATTTTTTTTTTTTGGTGTTGAGTTTGTTTAGTTCTTTATATATTCTAGAAATTAGTGCTCTGTCTGATGTGCATGTATTAAATATTTGTTCCCAGTTAGTTGGTTCTCTATTCACCTCACTGATTGTTTCTTTTGCTGAGAAGAAGCTTTTTAGTTTGAATCTATCCCATTCATTAATTCTTTTTCTTTTTTAATATTATTTATTTGCTTTAGTT
The DNA here is from genome assembly GCA_025594165.1 of Tamias sibiricus. NCBI lineage: Eukaryota > Metazoa > Chordata > Mammalia > Rodentia > Sciuridae > Tamias > Tamias sibiricus. The sequence goes on along the minus strand of CM046663.1, from coordinate 92,473,715 downwards.
GTACACAATGCATTGGTCTTTACATGGTACTGAGGATCGAACCCGGGTCGCGCATATGCTAGGCGAGCGCTCTACCGCTGAGCCATAACTCCAGCTCCCATTCATTAATTCTTGATAGTAATTCTTGCGCTACAGGATTCTTATTAAGGAACTTGGGGCCTAATTCGACATGTTGGAAATTGGAGCTTACTTTTTCTTCTATTAGGCGTATTGTCTCTGTCTAATTTCTAGGTCCTTGATCCACTTTGAATTGAATTTCGTGCATGGTGAGAGATAAGGGTTTAATTTCATTTTGTTGCATATGGATTTCCAGTTTTCCCAGCACCATTTGTTGAAGAGGCTATCCTTTCTCCACTGTACATTTTTGGCGCCTTTGTCTAATATAAGATAGCTGAAATTATATATATTAGTCTCTGTGTCCTCAATTCTGTACCATTGGTCTACCCATCTGTTTTGGTGCCGATACCATGCTGTTTTTGTTACTATTGCTCTATAGTATAATTTAAAATCTGGTATTGGTAGAGTTTTTTGGGTCTTCTAGGTATATTATCATGTCATCAGCAAATAGTGCTAATTTGAGCTCTTCTTTTCCTATGTGGATCCCTTTAATTTCTTTTGTCTGTCTAATTGCTCTGGCCAGAGTTTCAAGTACTATGTTAAATAACAGTAGTGAAAGGGAGCACCCCTGCCTTGTTCCAGTTTTTAGATGGAATGCTTTCAATTTTTCTCCATTTAAGATATTGTTAGCCTGAGGCTTTGCATAAATAGCTTTTATAATGTTGAGATATGTTCCTGTTATTTTTAGTTTTTTCTACTATTTTGAACATAAAGGGGTGTTGTATTTTGTCAAATGCTTTTTCTGCATCTATTGAGATGATCATATGGTTTTTATCTTTAAGTCTATTGATGTGATTTATTATGTTAATTGATTTCCGTATGTTGAACCAACCTTGCATCCCTGGGATAAACCCCACTTGATCGTGGTACATTATCTTTTTGATATATTTTTGTATTCGATTTGCCAGGATTTTGTTGAGACTTTTTGCATCTATGTTCATTAAAGATATTGGCCTAAAGTTTTTCTTTTTGGCTGTGTCTTTGCCTGGCTTTGGAATTAAAGTAATATTGGCCTCATAGAAAGAGTCTGGGAGAGCTCCCTCTTTTTCTATTTCTTGAAATAAATTGAAGAGCAATGATATTAGTTCTTCTTTGAAGGTCTTGTAGAACTCGGCTGTAAAGCCATCAGGCCCTGGGCTTTTTCTAGCTGGTAGTTTTTTGATGGCATCTTCTATTTTCTCACTTGAAATTGATCTATTTAAATTCTGTATATCCTCCAGATCCAGTTTGGGCAATTCGTATGACTCTAGGAATCTGTCAATGTCTTCAATATTTCCTATTTTATTAGCGTACAAGTTTTCAAAGTAATTTCTAATTATACTCTGTATATCTGAGGTGTTTGTTGTGATATTTCTTTTTTCATCACGGATGTTAGTGATTTGAGTTTAGCATTGCTAAGGGTCTGTCAATTTTATTTATTTTTTCAAAGAACCAACTTTTTGTTTTGTCAATTCTTTGAATTGTTTCTTTAGTCTCAATTTTATTAATTTCAGATCTGATTTTAATTATTTCCTGTCTTCTTCTGCTCTTGGTGTTGGTTTGTTCTTCTTTTTCTAGTGCTTTGAGGTGTGATGTTAAGGCATTTGTTTGTTGTTGTTTTTTTTTTTTTTTTTTCCTTTTGAGGAATGAACTCAGTGCAATGTTTTTTCCTCCTAATACTGCTTTCATAGTGTCCCAGAGACTTCTATATGATGTATCTGTGTTCTCATTTACCTCTCGGAATTTTTTAATCTCCTCCTTGATGTCTTCTTCAACCCCTTGTTCGTTCAGTAGCATGTTGTTTAGCTTCCAGTTTTGGAGTAATTTTTTAAAATTTCTTATTTTATCATTGATTTCCAATTTCATCCCATTATGGTCTGATAGAATGCAGGGTAGTATCTCTGCTTTTTTATATTTGCTGAGAGTTGCCTTGTGGCATAATATATGGTCTGTTTTGGAGAAGGAGCCATGTGCTGCTGAGAAGAAAGTGTATTCGCTTACTGAGGGATGAAATATTCTATATATGTCCGTTAGGTCTAAGTTATTTTTTTTTAGAGTGAAATTATATTTTTTATTTTTATATAATTTTATTTTTATAATTTTTAATATGTACAACTCATAGTGCATATATTTAGTATCTTTTTACATACAACTGTTTGTATACAAAGTATATTCGTACAATTCAGGTCTTCAATCATGCATTAAGGAAAATGATATCCGTCTCATTCAACCAACTTTTTTTTTTTCTCCCCCTCCCTCCCCTCTTGCTCCCTCCCTTACCCTCCCTTCCCTTGACCATTCTAGTGTTCCTCTAATCCTCCTATGTACCCCCATCCAACAATACTTTGAAATAGCCTCCTTATATAAGAGAGAACATTTGGTACTTGGATTTTTGAGACTGACTAACTTCACTTAGCATTATGTCTTCCAACTTCATCCATTTACCTGCAAATGCCATTAATTTGTTTTCTTTTATTGCTGAGTAAAATTCCATTGTGCGTATATACCACATTTTCTTAATCCACTCATTTACTGAGGGACATCTAGGTTGGTTCCACAACCTAGCTATTGTGAATTGTGCAGCTACAAACATTGAGATAGCTGTGTCACTGTAATATGCTGTTTTTAAGTCCTTTGGGAATAGACCCGAGAGTGGGATGGCTGGGTCATAGGATGGTTCCATTCCCAGTTTTCCAAGAAATCTCCATACTGCTTTCCATAACGGTTGCACCATTTTGCAGTCCCACCAGCAATGTATGAGTGTGCCTTTTTCTCCACATCCTCTCCAACATTTATTGTTGCTTGTTGCTGGAGGCCAGCTTCAGCAAAGATGTTAAGTTCTTCCCGTTTTGGTGCTGAAGGGAACGTCGACGACAGGAATAATCCACACACACAAGTCAGGTTGTAGAAAATCTTTCTACTGTTCTGATTTTACTTTTCTCAGTATGGTTTTTTATACATTCCAACAAGCACAGTAATTCACATTTTTTCTTAGGGGGGTAACATAAAGGAATTTCAGGAATTAGCCATGATAAAGAATTTCCAGTAACTAACAGTAAAGAATGTTAGGAATTAACTATAACAAAGAATTTCCAGTAATTAACTGTAAAGGATTTCAGGAATTACCTAGGGAAGATCAGTTATCTCAACTACTGATTAATCTTATCTATAGGTAGGGGAAGGTATTCTAAAAGTCTTAAAGCTAATGTTAAAAATTCTTTAACTTTAGGTGTGCCTGATTATATTGTCCTAGTATCTTCTTTAAACTTCAACTGGGCTCATCCTACCGGCTTAGCTAGTTTCTGGCTTTAGATTCCACAGGGCCATTGAACTGGTTTTATTATAGATAATTAAATATATTAGAACCTGGTGGTCATACAATAGAAATACATCAAGAGTACAGACAGAAAGCACACAAACTTAATTCTTGGTGGTCGCATAAAGTGGCATCTCATCCGCAAAGAGGAGCGGAGCTCAGACCTCCAGGCATTTGGAGGGAGCTTGGGCTCAAACTCATTTGCATAACCAAGGAAAAACCCAGATTTCTGGATAAGCAGACAGACACCTGGCTTGATTCTTGGATTGGAAGAACTAGGCCCACACAGCCCTGAATTAACAGGTTGGGGGTAAGCTCAATTCCAGGTTGGGGAGATCTCAGACTCACAGCCCCGAATTAACGGGTTGGGGTCGAGCTCAAATCCCCAGATGAGAAACACCACATCTCCCCCGTTCTTTTAATTTGAGGGCAGCGACCTCTGTAGATGTGTTTCTAAGGCCTTTCCAGAAAAGTCTGAGGAAGACTGGAAGAACAAAGCATAAGATTATAATGAACAGGATAGCAAAACCAAGATTTATCAAGTAGGACCACCACGTGCTATTAAAAACTGTAGCTTTTATATTATTAAACAAATCTTTTGCAAAGTCCACAGTGGAATCAGTAGCCAGATGGGCATGGCTAATTTCACTCACCCGCATTTGCAGGGAGTGAATATCTGGAGCCACATCTGAGTTATTCCATATTCCCAGCAAATGGGACTTAACCTTGGTCCAACTATGCTCAGATTTATTGTAACCTAATGGAGTAATGCAAATCCATTTATAGTTAGCATGACATCTAGTTGTCATACGAGTCTTAATATTTTGGATTTGATTTCCCACATAAAGGATGGCTTCTTCTAAAGCATTTATCCTAGCCTCTAACTTTCTATCTATCTTCTCTTGTATAGCCATGGCTGCAGAAATATTTTGAGATAAAGTATTTACATGATTAGCTGTATGAATTTCTCTAACTAGAGCAGTAGAAGAAATAGCAATAGAGCCTAATATTCCTATAAGAGCAGATATTCCTAAAATAAGAGCTGCAACAAATCTTTTAGGCTTAATCAATTCATTTAACTCTTTAAATATTTGGATCCCTTGATCATCATACCATTTTTCATTTAATTTGACAGGAAGCATATTACAAAAGTTGTATAATTTTTGGGTATAATACTTTGCAAACAATTAGTTAGCATACATTTTTGGCAGTCAACAGAATAGACATCATTGATTATTCTTATCTTCATAATTTTATGGTTCCCAATTAATATAGCATGGGGGGCATTTACACAAGCTATGAGGTCTTATGCAAAACCATGACATGAGAAATTCCCCCAAGTAACTCAGGAACATTGGTAGATACCTTAATGTCTGATTGTCCCCAGTCAGTTATTAAGGAGGGGCGGATCTGAGAAATAAGTCCAATAGAACCAGTCAGCAGAAGTTGTAGTTATCCCACAGGCAAGCAGAGTGATAATGGCGAGGAACAGCTTCTCCGGGGTAACAGGTGATCCTTGGCTGACAACCAGATGCTGTGCATGAGCGAGGAGATTCTGTAGTTGACTCCAAGAGGGCAGTGATGATTCTTGTTGGGCCCGCCTTTGAGAGCGAGACAAGAGAAACCGGAACTCAGTTGTTCATCCCGTTTTCGTCTTTGAGGTGTCCTCTGTGGGCATGGCCGCTGCTGGCGAGGTCTCCATCTGCGCCGTGGGGGGCTCATAATGTCTTATGAGGCAGTCCGGTATCCACAGAGGTGTGGGGGCTTCCTGTGGAAACACACATGCATACCCTCTCCCTGATGTTAATAGGACATCAGGTTCTCTCCATTGACCTGTTAACAGATCTTTTGCATAGACGTCTGTATTGACTGAGCCTGTTGCAGCGAGGGGGTGAAAGACAGGTTAGCAAAGTCAAAAGTCAGTTGTTTCTCTTGGGTCTGGTGTGTCCTCTGCAGGTAGGCTGGTGCTGAAACCTCCATCTGTGCTGGCCCTGGTCTGTGGAAAAAACATAAGCATAGCCTCCACCCACCAGATGTCAAAAGGACATTAAATCTTCTCTATTGACTTGTTAAAAGGCCCTTTTATTTTGAAAAGAGTATGTGGTAATATACGATGAAATTTTCTATTTCTTAATATAGAAATTTGAGCTTTTAATGTCTGATGAGCTCTTAAAGAAATAGCATTATAATATTTTAAGAAATTTTTTTGTTTTTTTCCCACACAGATTAACATTTAACCTTAGGGAAGAGAAAAAACCTTAAATAGCTTCATATACTTACTTAACCAACTCACACAGGCCTCTTACTTCACTTACATAAACCCTCTTACTTCATCACAAAAAGTCTCTCTTATCTTGAAACATATTCTTTTCCTTCAATTTAATATGGTTTCCATACCTGTAACCTTCTGATTACTTTCTCTCACGTGCTATCCCTTTTTTCTGTTCACCTTTAGAGACAATTTTTATAATAATTTGAATTTAGACAAATTATTTCATCTTAATAAAAATATTTTGTTATTTACAGTACTCTTAACTGGAACAGGTGAAACTTTTGAGCCTTTGTATATAGAGAAGTCTTTTATAAACCTTTGCATATAAAATTACATACATCTGGCAGCCATTTTATGAGAACACAATGCTTAAGTATATAGAATTAATTATACCTGTTGGAACTTTAACCTCCTTCAGTGATAAAAAGGCAACTTTAAAATTTCTTTTTTAATTTACCAACTTATGAAAACAACCAATAATGTCTCTAAATAGAATTTAAGGAGTTATTTAATGGCATATATAACAGTCAGCATCTTTACCTTGCAAAGAAATTAGATGTTAAACAAATAAAGTTATTTATAAATGAGTAATCTCATGTTAAATTGATTTTACCTATTTTTTCTTTGTAGAGGATGAGTCCTGCAACCAAGGGTTATTAAGGCATCAACATATTATTAGCTTTTAGACCAACTGAAGAGAATTGTGAGTTCTCATATTAGAAGCACCTTTATTATTTTTATATGTTTATTTAAGTTAAATTGAACTTATAATTCACGTGAATTAAAGGTATTTGGATCCACTTAAAAACACTTTTTGATGAGCAGCTCATTTTGTATTTGCCAATCTTTATATCATATAAATGACATATGAACATATACATATAGACATACAAACATAAAAGACAAGTGTGCACACATAACACAATAGCAAAAGCCTTGTAGCTTTTGTAGATGAATCTCCATTGCAATGGTATAGATGTTTAAAACTCTATAATTAAATAAAAAAAATAAAACTGATCAAAACAACATCAACTCAGATGTATAGAATTAAAGTTATAAGCTCAAAAAAATATTATATATATATATATATATATATATATATATATATATATATATATTGAATCTAAGAAAAAGTAAAAGTCTTTAGATAAAATGACCAGCTGGTAATGGAAAAACCCAGGTAAAAAGACACCTTTATCTTATGTTTTTTCTTTTGGGGCTTAAGCTTGATGTTTATCCATTTGCTTTTTAACGTAAGTCTTGACTGAGGTCTGGAAAGGTGAGAAAACTGCTTTTGTTAGTTTCATAACATTAAACAGTGATTTTTTAGTTAGCTGATCAGTAGAAGCATTTCCTGTGCTTAAAGAACCAAAGAGGTTAGAATGTCCCTGGATATGTTCTACAAAAGAGAAATTTATTTACTCTTTGATAAATTAAAGACTGTAATTTTAAAAGACTATATGTTATAGATAATTGTAATGATAAAGTAGAAGTCTCAATAGCAGGAAACAAATTAGCAATATATTGAGAATCAGTATATAAATTAAATGCCTGAGGCACCTTTTCAAAGGCAGTAATGATTGCAATAAGTTCAGTTTTTTAAGCAGAAGTCTCAAAAGTTTGCTGCACTATAGGTGCATTATTGCCAATAATAGTAACTGCAACTCCATTAGATGATCTATCAGTAAATATTAAAGATGATTTGATAATGGCTCTTGAGAACATTTTTTAGGAAATATAAATTTAATTTTTAGAAATAAACTGTAACAATGGATGATTGGGCAAATAAAACAAAATTTCTCCATGAAATCATAATCAAAAGCCAAGCCTTAGAACCTTTTGTAAGTAACGTCCCATAATAGTCTATTTAACTTTCTGTATTGCCTCTTTCCCCTGAGGGGTTAAAGAGATGTAGGAAGGGGATCTCCGTGGGTTTGCTTTAAATAAGATCTAATCCAATTACAACAATCAGGAAATTTTGTCTGGTAAAAAGTAAGGCATATCTACATTTTTCTGACATAAAGTGGGACTATTTTTCACAAAAGCCTGGCAGGCATGACTGAAATGTCCTGATTGACTGCAAGTGAAATAATGTTCTTTTGCCACGGTAATAAGAAATTTATCATCTATAGAAGCATTATTATATCTCTTTAAAAACTATAAACAAGTTCTTCCTAGTATAGTGGCAACAATAACAATACTTTAGATATGGGCAGGAGTTACATCTACATAGGTTTTAATGAAATTGGCTAAAGATCCTGTTTTTCTAATGGGTCTAGCAATGCTTGATAGGTTGGGTTTGCAATAAACCCAGCTTATCTTAGAGCAGCCTTTTGGTAGCAAAAATTAAACCTGTGTAAAATAAGTTTTACCTATCATAAACTTAGAAAGCATTAAGCCTGTTTTTTTTTTTTTTTTTAAATATTATAGCCAAATGACCTGTGTAGCCTTTTCTTAATAAGTTGTCTATAAAAGTAAATATTGTTTTGGAGTTAAGCTTAACTTTGTTCTATTGCCAATAAAAGGGAGTTATCTGTTTATAGCAGTTGAATTAACTAGTTACAAAGTATAAGGGGAAGTTGAATTGAAATTTTCAACTGCAGTTTTTAGCTCTTAAACCAATTTAAAGGTTGGGGGAGTGTAGGATTTTCTGGAAAATTACCGGGCAGGCTTCCGAGGGAAAAGCTTCAAGATTAATTGTCCTTGTTTATTATATTTAGATTTACATTCACGAGCCCAATGAAAACCCTTTTGGCATTTTGGACACACAGTTTTTGGCCTAGGATTGTTTTCCTCTTTATTATTATGTGGGCAGTTACAGCTAAAGTGCCCAACTTGACCACAAGAAAAACATTGTCCTTTACTGGTATTATCAAAAGATTTCTTAGGAGCAGGATTTGAGCCATATCTCTTTAAAAACTGTGAATAAGTCTGGCCCTTTAGGGCTGCAGCAAATGCTACGCCTTGAATATGGGCTGGGGTAGTATCCACACATGTCTTAATAAAATCAATTAAAGTTCCAGTCTTTCTAATTGGGCGAAGTAACGCCTGACAGGTGGTATTGGCGTTCTCAAAAGCCAGCTGTTTGGTCAGCAAGTCGACTGCTTCTGCATGAGGAATTACTTTAGCAATAGTGCTTTCCAGCCTAGCAACAAAATCCTCGTAAGGCTCAGAAGCTTGTTGTCTGATATTTGAAAGAAATGCCTGTTAGATTCAGAAGCAGGAAGATTTCTCCATGCTACTAAAGCACATTTGCTGACCTCTTGCAATGCATGTTGCGGTATTTTCATCTGGTCTTCAGTTGAATAATATTCTCCAGTCCCCATCAACATGGAGATAGTATATTTATATGCCCCTCTTCTAAATGCTGTTTCTGCAACAACTCGCTTTACATTATCCTCATAATCAGCCTTCCATAATAGATACTGACCAGGAGGCAGACAAGACCTTGCAGTTTGTTGCCAATCATAAGGAGTCATCCATTCGGCAGATAAAGAGTCAACCAGTTGTAAAGTATATGGGGAAGTAGGGCCAAAATTTCTAACAGCCACCTTCAACTCTTTTAATAACTTAAACGGGAGGGGCTCCCAATGTGGGGGAGCTTCAAAGTTAGGATATACTGTATTTTTTTTAAAGTTGCCACCGGGCAAGTCAGGGAAATATCTCCTAATTGCCTGGGCTATAGCTGCTGCTCCCAAAAATCCACCATGATGACAGGGAGGTAATTGTGGTCCCATAGTTGGCCCTCTCCTTTCAGAGACTTTAGGTGGGGACGGAGGGGCAAATGGAGTAGCAGGAACAGATGACATAGGCCCAGGAAGCTGGTTCTTACATGTTGCTTCCTTTAAATCATTTTGGTCATCACTTAAATTGCTATCAGTTTTATCCTCAGAAACATTAGTTGCAGATTTGCAGTCTGACTTATCTGCGGCAGGCTCTGCAAGAGGAGTTTGTTTTGGCTTCTTTATCCTATTTATAAGGCAAACTGCTCTATGAACAGAATTTAAAGCATCTTTAAATAAATTCCTTAAGGGAAAGACATCTATTGGGGTCCTTTTTGACCCATAATGGTTATAACAAGGTTTTATCTCTTTTCTTAACCCTTTCCATGTATTTAAACTTAAAGTTCCTTCTTGAGTAAACCAAGGGAAACACTCTTGATTAAAATAAGAAAACTGTTTCAGCTGCTTAGAAGTAGCAGCGGCACTTCTCTTATTTAACCTCTGTTTAACTACATCTATAAAGAGCCCCTCTCTCTCGGGACTCGATATGGCCCATGACTTCTCAAAAATAAAAATAAAAGTTCTTTGGTTACTTACTCTTCTCTAAATTGGCCTTTCTCTGCCAACGGACCCCGGACGTCCTTGAGTAAGAAATCTAGTTCCCTCCCGAGTATCTAATATTTCTCTCTATAATATAACGCAAAAGGCAGCTTACCAATCGGGAGTCCCTGTTCGGGCGCCAATTTGCTGGAGGCCAGCTTCAGCAAAGATGTTAAGTTCTTCCCGTTTTGGTGCTGAAGGGAACGTCGACGACAGGAATAATCCACACACACAAGTCAGGTTGTAGAAAATCTTTCTACTGTTCTGATTTTACTTTTCTCAGTATGGTTTTTTATACATTCCAACAAGCACAGTAATTCACATTTTTTCTTAGGGGGGTAACATAAAGGAATTTCAGGAATTAGCCATGATAAAGAATTTCCAGTAACTAACAGTAAAGAATGTTAGGAATTAACTATAACAAAGAATTTCCAGTAATTAACTGTAAAGGATTTCAGGAATTACCTAGGGAAGATCAGTTATCTCAACTACTGATTAATCTTATCTATAGGTAGGGGAAGGTATTCTAAAAGTCTTAAAGCTAATGTTAAAAATTCTTTAACTTTAGGTGTGCCTGATTATATTGTCCTAGTATCTTCTTTAAACTTCAACTGGGCTCATCCTACCGGCTTAGCTAGTTTCTGGCTTTAGATTCCACAGGGCCATTGAACTGGTTTTATTATAGATAATTAAATATATTAGAACCTGGTGGTCATACAATAGAAATACATCAAGAGTACAGACAGAAAGCACACAAACTTAATTCTTGGTGGTCGCATAAAGTGGCATCTCATCCGCAAAGAGGAGCGGAGCTCAGACCTCCAGGCATTTGGAGGGAGCTTGGGCTCAAACTCATTTGCATAACCAAGGAAAAACCCAGATTTCTGGATAAGCAGACAGACACCTGGCTTGATTCTTGGATTGGAAGAACTAGGCCCACACAGCCCTGAATTAACAGGTTGGGGGTAAGCTCAATTCCAGGTTGGGGAGATCTCAGACTCATAGCCCTGAATTAACGGGTTGGGGTCGAGCTCAAATCCCCAGATGAGAAACACCACAGCTTGTGTTCTTGATGGCTGCCATTCTGACTGGAGTGAAGTGAAATCTTAGAGTAGTTTTGATTTGCATCTCTCTAATTGCCAGCGATGTTGAACATTTTTTCATGTATTTGTTGATTAATCGTGTATCTTCTTCTGAGAGGTGTCTTCTCAATTCCTTAGCCCATTTATTGATTGGGTTATTTGTTTTTTTAGTGTAAAGTTTTTTGAGTTCTTTATATATTCTAGAGATTAGTGCTCTATCTGATGTGCATGTATTAAATATTTGTTCCCAATTAGTTGTCTCTCTATTCACCTCACTGATTGTTTCTTTTGCTGAAAAGAAGCTTTTTAGTTTAAATCTATCCCATTCATTAATTCTTGGTAGTAATTCTTGCGCTACAGGATTCTTATTAAGGAACTTGGGGCCTAATCCAACATGTTGGAAATTGGAGCTTACTTTTTCTTCTATTAGGCGTATTGTCTCTGGTCTAATTCCTAGGTCCTTGATCCACTTTGAATTGAGTTTTGTGCATGGTGAGAGATAAAGGTTTAATTTCATTTTGTTGCATATGGATTTCCAGTTTTCCCAGCACCATTTGTTGAAGAGGCTATCCTTTCTCCACTGTACATTTTTGGCACCTTTGTCTAATATAAGATAGCTGTAATTATATGTATTAGTCTCTGTATCCTCAATTCTGTACCATTGGTCCACCAGTCTGTTTTGGTGCCAATACCATGCTGTTTTTGTTACTATTGCTCTATAGTATAATTTAAAGTCTGGTATGGTGATGCCCCCTGCTTCACTTTTCTTGCTCAGGATTGCTTTGGCTATTCTGGGTCTCTTATTTTTCCAGATGAATTTCATGACTGCTATTTCTATTTCTTTGAAGAATGACATTGGGATTTTGTTTGGAATTGCATTAAATCTGTATAATGCTTTTGGTAGTATGGACATTTTGACAATATTAGTTCTACCTATCCAAGAGCAAGGTAGGTCTTTCCATCTTCTGAGTTCATCTATAATCTCTTTCTTTAGTGTTCTATAATTTTCGTTATAGAGGTCTTTCACCTCTTTCATTAGGTTGATTCCTAGGTATTTTATTTTTTTTGATGCTATTGCAAATGGGGTATTTTTCATCATTTCCCTTTCAGAGTCTTTGTCGCTGATGTACACAAATGCCTTTGACTTATGTGTATTGATTTTGTATCCTGCAACTTTACCAAATTCGTTTACTAGTTTGTAAAAGTTTTCTTGTAGAGATTTTTGGGTCTTCTAGGTAGATTATCATGTCATCAGCAAATAGTGCTAATTTGAGCTCTTCTTTTCATATATTGATCCATTTAATTTCTTTCGTCTGTCTAATTGCTCTGGCCAGAGTTTCCAGTACTATGTTAAATAGCAGTAGTGAAAGGGGGCATCCCTGTCTTGTTCCAGTTTTTAGAGGGAATGCTTTCAATTTTTCTCCATTTAAGATAATGTTAGCTCGGGGCCTTGCATAAATAGCTTTTATAATGTTGAGATATGTTCCTGATATTCCTAGTTTTTCCAGTGTTTTGAACATAAAGGGGTGTTGTATTTTGTCAAATGCTTTTTCTGCGTCAATTGAGATGATCATATGATTTTTGTCTTTAAGTCTATTGATGTGATGTATTATGTTTATTGATTTCCGAATGTTGAACCAGCCTTGCATCCCTGGGATAAACCCCACTTGATCGTGGTGCACTATCTTTTTGATATGTTTTTGTATCCGATTTGCCAGGATTTTGTTGAGGATTTTTGCATCTATGTTCATTAAAGATATGGGCCTGAAGTTTTCTTTTTTGGATGTGTCTTTGCCTGGCTTTGGAATTAATGTAATATTGGCCTCATAGAAAGAGTCTGGAAGAGCTCCCTCTTTTTCTATTTCTTGAAATAGTTTGAAGAGCATTGGTATTAGTTCTTCTTTGAAAGTCTTGTAGAACTTGGCTGTAAACCCATCAGGTCCTGGACTTTTCCTTGTTGGTAGCTTTTTGATGACATCTTCTATTTCTTCGCTTGTAATTGATCTATTTAAATTATGTATAGCCTCCACACCCAGTTTAGGCAAATCATATGACTCTAGAAATCTGTCAATGCATTCAGTATTTTCTATTTTATTAGAGTACAAGTTTTCAAAGTAATTTCTAATTATATTCTGTATATCTGAGGTGTTTGTTGTGATATTCCCTTTTTCATCACGAATGTTAGTAATTTGAGTTTTTTCTCTTCTTCTTTTCGTTAGCATCGCTAAGGGTCTGTCAATTTTGTTTATTTTTTCAAAGAACCAACTTTTAGTTTTGTCAATTCTTTGAATGGTTTCCTTAGTCTCGATTTTATTAATTTCTGCTCTGATTTTAATTATTTCCTGTCTTCTACTGCTCTTGGTGTTGGTCTGTTCTTCTTTTTCTAATGCTTTGAGGTGTGATGTTAAGTCATTTATTTGTTGGTTTTTTTTCCTCTTAAGGAATGAACTCAGTGCAATGAATTTTCCTCTTACTACTGCCTTCATAGTGTCCCAGAGATTTCTATATGAAGTATCTGTGTTCTCATTTACCTCTAGGAATTTTTTGATCTCCTCTTTGATGTCTTCTTCAACCCCTTGTTCATTCAGTAGCATGTTGTTTAGCTTCCAGTTGATGGAGTAGTTTTTCTTATTCCTTGTTTTGTCGTTGATTTCCAATTTCATCCCTTTATGGTCCGATAGCATGCAGGGTAGTATCTCTATTTTTTTATATTTGCTGAGAGTTGCCTTGTGACATAATATATGGTCTATTTTGGAGAAGGAGCCATGTGCTGCTGAGAAAAATGTGTATTCGTTTACTGAGGGATGAAATATTCTATATATGTCCGTTAGGTCTAAATTGTTAATTGTTTGGAGGAGGCTTAAAGTTTCTTTGTTTAGCTTTTGTTTGGATGATCTATCCATTGGTGAGAGAGGTGTGTTGAAGTCCCCTAGAATAACTGTGTTGTGGTCTATTTTACTCTTGAACTTAAGAAGCGTTTGTTTGATGAATGTAGGTGCTCCATTATTTGGGGCATACAGATTTATGATTGTTATATCCTGTTGATGGATGGTTCCCTTAAGTAATAAGAAATATCCGTCTTTGTCCCTCTTGATTAATTTTGGTTTGAAGTCTACCTTATTTGATATGAGAATGGAAACCCCTGCTTGCTTCCGCCGGCCATGTGAGTGATAAGACTTTTCCCATCCTTTCACTTTCAGTCTGTTGATGTCTTTTTCTATGAGGTGTGTTTCTTGGAGACAGCAAATTGTTGGGTCATTTCTTTTAATCCATTCTGATAATCTGTGTCTTTTGATTGGCGAGTTTAGGCCATTAACATTCAGGGTTATTATTGAGATATGATTTTTTATTCCCATCCATTTTTATTTGAATTATGGTCTTTAGCTTGATTTGGTTTCTCTTCTGGTTGGTATTTCCTTTAGTTTAATATCTCCCTTTTGTGATTTTCGTTATCATCTTTCTCTTCTTCTTCATGAAAAATGTTGCCCAGGATGCTCTGAAGTGCTGGCTTTCGAGTTGTGAAATCTTTTAACTTTTGCTTGTCGTGGAAGGTTTTTATTTCATCTTCGAATCTAAAGCTTAATTTTGCTGGATATAAGATTCTTGGTTGACATCCCTTTTCTTTCAGAGCTTGAAATATGCTATTCCAGGATCTTCTTGCTTTTAAGGTCTGGGTTGAAAAATCTGAACATAGTCTGATTGGTTTCCCCCTATATGTAATTTGCTTCCTTTCTCTTGTGGCTTTTAGTATTCTCTCCTTGCTCAGTGTATTAGGCATTTTCATTATAATGTGTCTAGGTGTGGATCTGTTGAGATTTTGTTTGTTTGGTGTTCGGTATGCCTCTTGAACTTGGTTTTCCATTTCATTCCTCAAGCTTGGAAAATTTTCTGTAATTATTTCATTAAATAGATTACTCATTCCTTTGGCTTGAAACTCTGCCCCTTCCTCTACTCCGATCACTCTTAAGTTTGGTCTTTTTATGCTGTCCCATAATTCTTCGATGTTATGTTCTTGATTACTAACAAGTTTTGCTGTATGGTTTAAATTCTTCTCTAGGACATATATTTTGTCTTCATTGTCTGAGGTTTTTTTTTCCAGGTGGTCTATTCTGTTGGAGATGTTTTCAATTGAGCTTTTATTTTGGTTTATTGCTTCTTTCATTTCTGGAATTTCTGTTTGGATTCTCTTTAGAGCCTCTATTTCCCTATTGAAGTAATCTTTTACTTCCTGTATTTGTTTTTGGAGTTCTTTGTCAAAATGATCTTTTGCCTCCTGTACCTGCTCCCTCATCTCATTTTTGAGTTCATTCTTAAGTTCCATAAACATTTGGCATATGTAATTTCTAAATTCCATCTCTGGCATTTGACCAACTGTGCTTGCCATGACATTTACCACTGAGGTATCTTGATTTGTTTGTGTCATTTTCTTTCCTTGTTTTTTCATGTTGCTTGTGTGTCTATTCTTCTTGCACTGTGGGACCTTGACTGTTTCGATTTTACCTTAAAGCCTTATGTTGTTCTTGTAGTACAATGCTATCAGATCACCTTATAATTCCTTTACACTTTTAAAACCTAGCACTTTCTATTCAGAAAATCCAAGTTTGGTCACAATGTACAGATTTTGTTAACCCAGATATTATTTCCAATTTACTCTGTACGTTTCTGATAGGGTTTTATAGCTTCAAGTATTGGATACAGAGGTGTTATGTTTAGGAAGAAGGAAGTGTCTTGAATTGTTCTTTCTTGGAAAGTATGAAAAGAGATATCTATTGAAATGGTTTAGTGGAAGTGGTTTAGTATCATTAGACGATGGAAGAAAGAGAATGGGGTTGACAATTAGGTAAAAAGATCAATTTATATATATAGTAAGTTGGAAAAGAAAAAAAATGATAAAAGAGTAGGAATTGGTGTAAGAGAGAGGAGAGAGAGAGTCAAGGAAATAGAGAGTAAACTATATATAACACCACTTTGCTACCCAGTTCAATTGCGCCGGTTCTAGAAATCCCAAGTTTTGCGTATAACTTGTTTTTGCCTCTGTTTAGTATGCACTGGCAGAATGTAAACATGAAAGATGAAGGAGGAAGAAAAGATACAAGAGTGAGAAGGAGGAAAAGAATGAAAGAAAAAAGGAGCGGAAGCAAATAAACACACTAACAATCAATGCGGAAGGAAAAAAAAAAAGCAGAACAAAACAAAGCCAAAAAAAGGAAAAGAAAAATAAACAAACAAACAAAAAGAAACCCTCCCTGCAATCCAAAAACTCAAGCAGACCAATAAAAAGAAAAGGAAAAAAAAAAAAGTCAAACCCCAAGTCTCAGACAAAACGGGCCCTGGGAAGCCCCCCTCTTTTTTTCCTTTCCAGTTCAAACCAATTGCTATTGGATCACAGTCTGTGATCCTGTTAGTGAAATCAAGGCTGCATCTTAGGCCAGTGGCTGCACGGTTCAGTGAAGGAGTGGCCCAGGGGGATTGTGTGTGTCAGCAGATGAATGGTGCCGGGAAGGGGACCTTCCAGAAGGCACCCCCTCCCCAAGCCCACCCACAGTTGCAGCCTCTTGTGGCCGCTGCGCTAGCCTCAGAAACACCTTCCCCTGCTGACCACCCAAGTCTCACCCAATTGTGCGTTGTCTTCAGAGAGCTGGAGATTCCCTGGATGGATGCACCCATCGCTCTCCATCTCCTCCCCTTTGTCAGGACCAGCCCCTGCAGCTTTCAAAGATGGCGGTGCTCTCCTTCCAGTCAACAGCAGCTCCGCAGACTCCCGTATCCTCGCCGATCGCACTGGGAAGCCACACCTGTGACTGTGGTGCAGACAGCGCTGCTTCGGACTGTAGCCCGCTCCACTCTGCCCCTGTTTGCTGATCGCAGATCTCTGCGCGGCTCTGTCCGGGGCCCCAGTACTGAGGGTCGGGTCAGGCGGAGTGTGGATTTGAACTGGTGTGTGGACCCGCGGTCTCCCGTGGTTCCCCAGCACCAATCCCGCCGGCTGTTATCGCTGGTTTTTATCGCCGGTTTCACGCTGGTGTGCTGTGAGTTTGGCTGGGGTTGCAGTAGTAGTAGCGCGGTCTCCCCACACTGACTTTGTTTGGCAGGGCCTTTGCACCACCCAGGCGGTTTTGCAGGAGCCTCGCGGCTCCAGCCGCTGCAGACAGCTTGTCTCTTTCTCTCTCTGGTAGTGGTAATCAAACCATCCAGGAGATCGGTATTTTCAGCCTATATATATATGATGAAAGGCAATTTATCTGCTTTGTTGGATTCTTTCCATGGAGCTGTCCTGAAGTGCGGCTTCCTCTAATCCGCCATCTTGGATCCCAATCCACTATGAGGTCTAAGTTATTAATTGCTTTAATGAGGCCTAAAGTTTCTTAATTTAGCTTTTGTTTAGATGATCTATCCAGTGGTGATAGAGGTGTGTTGAAGTTCCCTAGGATAACTGTGTTGTGATCTATTTTACTCTTGAACTTGAGAAGGTTTTGTTTGATGAATGTAGGTGCTCCATTATTTGGGGCATATAGATTTATAATTGTTATATCTTGTTAATGAATGGTTCCCTTAATCAGTAAGAAATATCCATCTTTGTCCCTTTTGATTAATTTTGGCTTGAAGTCTACCTTATTTGATATGAGAATGGAAACCCCTGCTTGCTTCTGTGGCCCATATGAGTGGTAAAATTTTTCCCAGCCTTTTACCTTCAGTCTATTGATGTCTTTTACTATGAAGTGGGTTTCTAGGAGACAGCATATTGTTGTGTCATTTCTTTTAATCCAGTCTGACAATCTGTG
This sequence comes from Tamias sibiricus, assembly GCA_025594165.1. NCBI lineage: Eukaryota > Metazoa > Chordata > Mammalia > Rodentia > Sciuridae > Tamias > Tamias sibiricus. Next base: position 92,455,845 of record CM046663.1, on the reverse strand, counting down.
TCTTTTGAATGGTGAATGTAGGCCATTAACATTCAAGGTTATTATTGAGATGTGATTCATATTCCCATCCATTTTTATTTGTTTATGGTATTTAACTTGATTTGGTTTCTCCTCTGGTTGGTAATTCCTTTAGTTTAATATCTCCCTTTGTTGATTTTCATTGCTATTTTTCTTTTCTTCTTCATGGAATATTTTCCCCAGGATGTTCAGAAGTGCTGGCTTTTGAGTTGAGAAATCTTTTTAACTTTTGTTTGTTGTGGAAGGTTTTTATTTCATCTTCAAATCTAAAGCTTAATTTTGCTGGGTATAAGATTCTTGGTTGACATCCCTTTTCTTTCAGAGCTTGAAATATGTTATTCCAGGATCTTCTAGCTTTTAAGGTCTGGATTGAAAAATCTGAACATAGTCTAATTGGTTTCCCCCTATATGTAATCTGCTTTCTTGTTGGGACTATGTCTGCCAAGGGGCAGGGCTTTGGCTGCTTACCACGCCCTAAAGGACCAGGGCTAAGCAAAGGGGTGTGGCTGTGACGTAGCGTGAGAGACTGGACCGCCCTGCTGGCTGATTGGCTAGTTATAGGCCTATTTAAGTTCAGTGCCTTGCCAATAAATCTGAGTTTCTGGGTTCTCGCTTGCTATACAAAACTCCCTGGGTGTGGCGTGGTTTTCTGTTCATCAGACATAGGTTCACCCACCTATTTTTGCCCTTATGTCCACCCTCGCCGGGTAAGTTATATTTTCCCTCTGCGGGCAGAGGGGAAACTCCCTTTTAGGGCCCAAAATAGGGATAGCTTAGAACTCGGCCCTATTCATAACTCAGCAACCCCAGCACTTCCTTTCTCTTGTGGCTTTTAATATTCTCTCCTTGTTCAGTATAGTAGGCATTTTCATTATGATGTGCCTTGGTGTGGATCTGTTGTGATTTTGTACGTTTGGTGTTCGGTAAGCCTCTTGAACTTGGTTTTTCCATTCATTCCTCAAGTTTGGAAAATTTTCTGCTATGATTTCATTGAATAAATTATTCATTCCTTTGGCTAGGAATTCTGCTCCTTCTTCTACCCCAATTACTCTTAAATTTGGTCTTTTTATGTTGTCCCAAATTTCTTGAATGTTTTGCTTTTGATTTTTGACCATTTTTACTGTGTTCTCTGCATTTTTTTCCAGATTATATATTTTGTCTTCATTATCTGAGGTCCTTTCTTCCAGGTGGTCTAATCTATTGGTGATGTATTCAATACAGCATTTAATTTGGTTTGTTGCTTCTTTCATTTCCAGAATTTCTGTTTGGTTTCTCTTTAGAACCTCTATCTCCCTATTGAAGTAGTCTTTCGCTTCTTGTATTTGTTTATAAAGTTCTTTGTCAGAGTGATCTTTTACTACCTGTATTTGCTCTCTCACCTCCTTCTTGAATTTGTCCTTGAGCTCCATAATCATTTGGATTATGTATTTCCTGAATTCCTGTTCTGTCATTAGATCTACTGTGCTTGCCAAGGAATCTGCTAAGGAGGTATGTTGATTTGTTTGGGACATTTTATTCCCTTGTTTTTTCATATTGTTTATGTGTCTTTTCTTTTAGCACTGTGGAACCTTTACTTTTTTTATTTTTACCTTGAGGCCTAATGATGCTCCTGTTGTACAATGCTATCAGCTCCCCTTATATATACTTTACACCTTAAAACCAGACATTTTATATTCAGTTAATCACAATTTGGTCACAATTTACAGAGTTAGAGAATTTAGATTTTGCCTCCAATATATTCTGAGTGATTGTAATGGGGTTTATAATTTCAGATATTGGGTACAAAGGTGATATGCTTAGGAGAAAGGAGGGAAGGATATTGCTTACCCCCCCCCTTCGGGAGTGTAATAATAGAAATCTATGAAAGTAGTTTAATAGCAGAAGAGGGAGGAAATGAATTGGAGTGTACAGTTAAGTGTGAAGACCGATGTGTATTTCAGCTAGGCTTATGCAAACGTTGAGAGAAATTAGAAAATGTCCGGGTAGTAAAAATTAATGAAAGAGAGAAGACAGGGTGAGTCAAAAAAGAGAGAGGAGACTATATAAAACACCCATTTGATATACTATTCAATTTCCCCAGTTTTAAGATTCCAAGTTCTTGTATACAACTTGTTTTCTTCTCTTTTGAGAATGTAGGGGCAGGGTGTAGATAGGAAAGATGAGAGAATAAAGAATGAGAGACAAGAGGGACTGAAAATGGGAAAGAGGAAAAAAGAAGAGAAAAAGAAAGAAAGAAAAACAAAATAATACAAAACAAAAACAATAACTACGACAATGACATCAACAACAAAAACCCCCACCAAGTCAAATTCATAAGACTCAATTAGGCAGCTTATTCTCTTCCTCTCTCAGTTTGTTAAATTAGCTGTTTGACAGATCTGCCCTGGCTCTGCAGAGAATTTATGGATGGGGTCAATTCTGTGTATCTAGGTAGCGAGGAGTGATACTGGAGATGGGTCTTTGTGTAGAGTCTACTTTCCATACTCTTCCTCAGTTGAAGGGTCACAGAGGGTCGTCACGCTGGACTTGCATTCTCCTGCTGTCTGTAGAAGGTCCTCCCAGTCGCGGGTTCCTCCTTGCCTGTTCACCGGTCTCCACGCCGCTTTCTCTCGGGCTTTACTGCTGAGGGTCGTGTCCGGCCAAATGTGGATTTGAACTGGCATTGCTGTCCCACAGTCTCCCGGCAGTCTCCCAGCACTAATCCCGCTGGCTGTTTTCGCTGGCTTCACACTGGCGTGCTGAGTGTGGCTGGGGTTGCAGTCGCAGCCTGTGCTCCAGGCGGTGCTGCAGAAGCCACTCAGCTCTAGCCGCTGCAGACAGCTTGTCTCGCTCTCTCCCCAGTCGCGGTATTCAAACCATCCAGGAGACGGGTATTTTCAGCCTATATATATATATATATATATGCTGAAAAGCAATGCATCTGCTTTGTTGGATTCCTTCCATGGAGCTGACTTGAAGAGCAGCTTCCTCTAATCCGCCATCTTGGATCCTCCCCCCAGGATACAATCTTAAAGGCCGCTAGAGAGAGGAAACAGATCATATATAGGGGGAGACCAATTCATATCACAGCAGATTTTTCAACCCAGACTCTCAAGGCCAGGAGAATATGGAACAACGTATACCAAGCTCTGATGAAAAGGGATGCCAACCAAGAATCTTATATCCAGCAAAATTAAGCTTTAGATTTGAGGATTAAATAAAAAACTTCCATGATAAACAAAAGTTAAACAAATTTACAACTAGAAAGCCAGCATTACAGAACATCCTTGGCAAAATATTCCATGAGGAAATGAAAAACAATGATGAAAATCAGCAGAGGGAGGTATTACACTAAAGGAAAAACTAATCAGAGGAGAAACTATGTCAAGTTAAATACCCAAAATAAATAAAAATGGCTGAAAATACAAATCATGTTTCAATAATAACTCTGAATGTTAATGGTCTAAACTCACCAATTAAGAGACATAGACTAGCAGATTGCATCAAAAAAAGAAAGAAAGAAAAAAAAAACAAAAAAAAATATGCTGCCTCCAAGTGACTCATATCATAGGAAAAAACATCCACAGGCTGAAGGTGAAAGGTTGGGAGAAATCATACCACTCACATGGACTGCAGAAGCAAGCAGGGTTTCCATCCTCTTATCAAATAAAGTAGATTTCAAGCTAAAGTTAATCAAAAGGAATAAAGAAGGACACTACATACTGCTCAAGGGAACCATACACCAACAAGTCTTAATAATTAAAATTTGTATGCCCCAAACATTGGAGCATCCACATTCATCCAACAAACTCTTCTCAAGTAAAAGAGTCAAATAGACAACAACACAATAATTTTGGGTGACTTTTAACACACACCTTTCACCACTGGATAAATCTTCCAAACAAAAGCTAAACAAAGAAACTATATAACTCAAATATACAATAAATAACTTAGACTTAACTGACTTATATAGAATATTCCATCCTTCAATGAGCGAATACACTTTGTTCTCAGTAGCACATGGATCCTTCTCTAAAATAGACCATATATTATGCCACAAAACAACTTTTAGCAAATATAAAAAAATAGAGATAATACCCTGAATTCTCTTAGACCATAATGTAATGAAACTAGAAATCAATGATAAAATAAGAAATAAAATCTATTCCAAAACATGAAGACTAAATGATATGCTACTGAATGAACAATAGGTTGCAGAAGACATCAAGGAGGAGATTAAAATATTCTTAGAGGTGAATGAGAAAACAGACACAACATATCAAAATCTCTGGGACACTATGAAGGCAGTACTAAGAGGAAAGTTCATTGCATGGAGTTCATTCCTCAAAAGAAGAAAAAGTCAACAAATAAATGACTTAACATTACATCTCAAAGCCTTAGAAAAAGAAGAACAATCCAACACCAAAAGCAATAGAAGACAAAAAATAATTAAAATCAGAGCTGAAATCAATAAAATTGAAACAAAAGAAACAATTGAAAAAAACAAAAAGTTGGTTCTTTGAAAAAAAAAATAATAAAATTGACAGACCCTTAGCCAGGCTAACAAAGAGAAGAAGAGAGAAAACTCAAATTACTAAAATACATGATGAAAAAGGAAATATCACAACAGACACTACAGAAATAATAAGATAATTAGAAATTATTTTGAAAACTTGCACTCCAATAAAATACAAAATATCAAAGGCCTTGACAAATTTCTAGAGTCATATGATTTGCCCAAATTGAAGCAGGATGATATACATAATTTAAACAGACCAATTTCAAGGGATGAAATAGAAGATGCCATCAGAAGCCTACCAACCAAGAAAAGCCCAGGACCAGATGGATACACAGCCAAATTCTACAAGACCTTTAAAGAAGAGCTAATACCAATACTCTTCAATTTATTTCAGGAAATAGAAAAAGAGGGAGTACTTCCAAACTCATTTTATGAGGCCAATATCATCCTGATTCCAAAACCAGACAAAGACACATCAAAGAAAGAAAACTTCAGACCAATATCTTTAAAGAACATAAATACAAAAATTCTCAATAAAATTCTGGCAAATCGAATACAAAAACATATCAAAAAGATAGTGCATCACAATTAAGTGTGGGTCATTCCAGGTATGTAAGCTTGGTTCAATAAAGGGAACTCAAAGTATATAAGTACCAATATACAAACAGTTGTATGTAAAAAGATGCTATATATGTGCATTATAAATTGTAATACATACTACTATTATAAATTAAAGAAAGAAAGAAAAAAAAAAGAACTCAAATAAAAATGCCATAATTTTACTCTTCTTTAAAAATATATAGGGAAATCAATAAATGTAATTCATCACATCAATAGACTTAAAGATAAGAACCATATTATTATCTCAATAGATTCAAAAAAGCATTTGACAAAATACAGCACCCCTTCATGTTCAAAACAATAGAAAAACTAGGGATAACAGGAACATATCTCAACATCATAAAAGCTATCTATGCTAAGCCCAGGCCAACATCATTCTAAATGGAAAAAAATAAAATAAAAGCATTTCCTCTAAAAACTGGAACAAGACAGAGATGTTCTCTTTCACCACTTCTATTTAACATAGTTCTTGAAACACTAGCCAGAGCAATAAGACAGATGAAAGAAATTAAAGGGATACAGATAGGTAAAGTAGAACTCAAATTATCACTATTCGCAATATGATTCTATACCTAGAAGACCCAAAAAATTCCACCAGAAAACTTCTAGAACTCATAAATTAATTCAGCAAAATAGCAGGATACAAAATCAACACCTATAGATCAAAGGCATTTCTATATATCAGTGACAAATCCTCTGAAAGGGAAATGAGGAAAACTACACCATTTACAATAGCATCAAAAAAATAAAATAAAATACTTGGGAATCAACAAAAGACACGAAAGACCTCTATAACAAAAACTACAGAACACTAAAGAAAGAAATTAAAGAAGACCTTAGAAGATGGAAAGATCTCCCTTGTTCTTGAATAGGTAGAACTAATATTGTCAAAATGAATATACTACCAAAAGCACTATACAGATTTAATGCAATTCCAATCAAAATCCCAATGACATTCCTCAGAGAATAGAAAAATCAGTAATGAAATTCATCTGGAAAAATAAGAGACCCAGAATAGCTAAAGCAATCCTTAGCAAGAAGAGTGAAGCAGGTGGCATCACTATACCAGACCTTAAACTATACTACAGACCAATAGTAACAAAAACAGCTTGGTATTGGCACCAAAATAGACTTGTAGACCAATGGTACAGAATAGAGGACACAGAGATTAACCCACATAATTACCGTCATCTTATATTAGACAAAGGCGCCAAAAATGTACACTGGAATAAAGATAGCCTCTTCAACACATGGTGCTAGGACAACTGGAAATCCATATGCAACAAAATGAAATTAAACCCCTATCTCTCACCATGCACAAAACTCAACTCAAAGTGGATCAAGGACCTAGAAATTAGACCAGAGACACAGCACCTATTAGAAGAAAAAGTAAACCCTAATCTCCAACATGTTGGATTAGGCCCCAAGTTCCTTAATGAGCCTCCTGTAGTGCAAGAATTAATATCAAGAATCAATAAATGGGATAGATTCAAACTAAAAAGCCTCTCCTCAGCAAAAGAAACAATCAATCAGTGAGGTGAATAGAAAGCCTACTACAAATTTGGGAGCAAATTTTTACCACACACATGTCAGATAGAGCACTAATCTCTAGAATATATAAAGAACTCAAAAATCTTAACACCAAAAAAACAAATAACCCAATCAATGAATGGGCCAAGGAACTGAACAGACACTTCTCAGAAGAAGATACACCAACAAATACATGAAAAAATGTTCAACATCTCTGGCAATTAGAGAAAAGCAAATCAAAATTACTCAGAGAGAAAAGTTATCAGAATAAAAAGCTGTTTGTCTCCAGTTTGCCTCTGAACTTCTTCCCGCGGCTCCGTTGCTCCAAAAAAATTAAAATTCAAAAAAAAAAAAAAAAAAAGATTTCATTTCACTCCAGTCAGAATGGCAGCGAGTAAGAACACAAACAATAAATGTTGGAGAGGATGTGGGGAAAAAGGCACACTCATATATTTCTGGTGGGACTGAAAATTGGTGCAGCCAATCTGGAAAGCAGTATGGAGATTCCTTGGAAAACTGGGAATGGAACCACCTTATGACCCAGCTATCCCAATCCTTGGTCTTACCCAAAGGACTTAAAAACAGCATACTACAGGGACACAGTCACATCAATGTTTATAACAGCACAATTCACAATATCTAAACTGTTAAACCAACCAAGATGCCCTTCAGTAGATGAATGGATAAAGAAAATGTGGTATATATACACAATGGAATATTACTCAGCAATAAAAGAGAATATAATAATGGTATTCACAGGTAAATGGATGAAGCTGGAGAATATAATGCTAAGTGAAGTTAGCCAATACCAAAAATCCAAATACTGAATGTTTTCTCTGATATAAAGAGGCTGACTCACAGTGGGGTTGGGACAGGGAGCATGGGAGGATTAGAGGGACACTAGAAAGGCCAATGGGGAGGGAGGGGAAGGAAGGGGGCAAAAGGTTAAAAAAATGATGGTAGAATGAAATGGATATCATTACCCTAAGTGCATGTATGAAGACACGAATGGTGTGAAATACTTTGTATACAACCAGAGATATGTAAAAACATGCTCTATAAGTATAATATGAATTGTAATGCACTCTACTGTCATATATAACAATTAGAATTTAAAAAAAGATTTGTAAATTTTGTTTTGTGTAAATTATTCACCAATAAAAATAGTGCAAATAAATCAACTATGAACATGAATGTGCATCTTTCTTTGGGGACTTAGTTTATTGGATAAATGCCCAAGACTGTTGTTGCCAGGTAAGTGCATGTTTAGCTTTTTGTTTGCTTGCTTTAAGAAATTGCCATCTATTTTTCAGAGTGGCCATATGTACCATTTCATAGTTCCACAAAGTATTAAAAACACAGTTTCTCTACATCCTTGCTGGCATTTGCTGTTCTCATTGCTTTTAATTTTAGCTGTTTTAATAGATATATAGTGATTTCATATGATGATCTTAATTTGCATTTTCTCAATGTTAAGTGTTGTTAAACCTCATTTCACATACTTACTTGCCTCTGCCATAAAAAATCTCTTAATCTATTTTCCATTTCTGATTAGATTTCTTTTTACTGCTGAGTTTTGAGTTTCCTTTACATATTCTAGATAAAAGTCCTTTATCAGATATATGCTTTGCACATAATTTCTAATATCTGTAGCTTGTCCTTTCATCTTTGTGGCAGAATCTTTTGCAGAGACAAAATTTTCTGTTTTGATAAAATCCAACTTATCATTATTTTTCTTTCATAGAGGATATTTTTAGTGATGTCTCGAACTTCTTCACCAAGTTTTAGATCTGGAAAATTATCTCCTGTGTTTTCTCATATTAGCCCCAAACTGGATACCAACCAAAATGTCCTTCAGTTAAATGAGTAGTTAAATAAACTAATACAGCCATGCAAGATTCAGCAATAAAAAAGAAACATATTGTTGATACATGGAATAGATCGGATGGATCTCAAAGACATTGGGCTAAGTGAAAAAGCATTCTTAAAAGGTTGATTACTATAAGATCCTATTTATGAAGAATTCTTCTAATGACAAATTATAAAATTGGAAAATAAATCTGTGGTTACCAGGCTTTAGGGCTGGTGAGGAGGCAGCATGAGCCCAAAAGCATTGCCCAAGGGAGATCTTTATCTTGATGGAATCATTCTATAGCTTAATGGTAATGCAAATCTACATGGGACAAAAAGTTATAGAATGGCCCATATTGTACCTGCGTCAAGTTTTCTGATTTTAAAGTTGTATTGTAGAAGGTAAAATGTAAACATTCAGGGAAAGTGGGCAAAGGATACCACAACCTCTTTGCAAATTCCTACAAATCCATAATATTTGAAAAAAAAAATTTTTTTCATAAAAACAAAAAAAGGCAAAATAATTAATGCACATGCTTGATAAAAATTTAACAGTACAAAATGGTAAATGGTAAAAATATATCTCTATACCACTCCAGAATCCCAGCCAAATTCTCTCCAAAAACTTTCACAATTTATTTATTTATTTATTTATTTATTTATTTATTTATTTATTTATTTCTGGTACCAGAGATTAAACTCAGGGGTGCTTACCCACTGAGACAAATCCCCAGCTTTTTATATTATATTTAGAGACAGGATCTCGATAAGTTGCTTACTTATGTGTAAGCTGCCTGTCGTGGCCAGCCACAAACACCGCGGGGAGAAAAACTCTCGGAGGCAGAGTAAAGCTATTACTACTTTTACTTCTACTTTCTTAGAGAGAGCTTAGAGAGAAAAAGAAAGATTTTTCTTCTTCTTAGAAAGAGCTTAGAGAGAAAGAGAGAGAGCTTGAAAAGAGAGAGATTTCTTCTTTAGAGAGAGAGAGAGCTTAGCTTTTAGAGCTTCTTTCTTCTTTGTTCTTTCTTCTTTCTTCCTCGGGAGCCTCGGCCTGACTCTGACCAGGAATTACTTCTTCTATCTGGTTTCTCTTCTGTAACCGCTCTGCCTACGTTCTGGCCGCTCTGATTCTTTTCTTCTTCTCCGACCCGAACTCTTCTTCCGACCAAGCGACTGCATGACTGACTGAGTGAATTCATTCTTCTCCTCACTCCGACCGCTTTCACCGGGTTATATACATTTAGCTTTGCAGGTGCCTCACGTGCATTTACAGGTGCATCACATACATACTTATTATCAGGTGGAACTTATGGCTTCCAGCTGACCGCAATAGCCATCTCCCTAATTGGGGCTCCTTCATATTCCTCCCTTTTAGTTTAAAAGGTGCTTTTTAATTCTATTTTCTATATTTTATTTTCTCTATTTTCTTTTATTTTCTTGTCCCTACCTGGCTTTTCACCTTTTGTTTTAAAAGGGTGGATATTTGAGCCCTTTTTGAGGAGCTGCTGCGGCTTTAAGGAAGCCTACTGCTGAGGAGCAGCTAACGCACTTAGTTAAGCACAATTGCATAAGCGGCTTTGACTTTTTTTTTTTTTTTCCCTTGTCTCTTCTTTATTTTTATGGCTTTTTTGCCAAAGCTCAATGGCCTTTTCTCTGCGTGGTTTTCACCGTGCTTTTTAATTCTCTTATTTTCTTTTAAGCTCATGGCTTTTTTCTTTATGGCTTTTTGCTAAAGCTCAAGGCTTTTTCTCTGCATGGCTTTTACCATGCTATTACTTTCTGGCTTCTTTATTTTTTATGGCTTTTGGCCGGCTACTCGCTTCATGGCTTCGGCTTCTCGCCAGCTCTCGCCGGCTCCTCGCTTCGGCTTTTCGCTAATTCTTAACTGGCCTCAACTGAATACTACTCTTTTTGCTGGTCTCAACTGAGTCAGAGGCTATGCTTTCTTCTCCTCTCTCCTCACTATCTTAGCTTCTTGTTCTTATATCTTATTTTTTCTTCTCTGCCTGCCGAGCCCCGGACGGGCCACCATTTGTAAGCTGCCTGTCATGGCCAGCCACGGCGCAGCGGGAAAATTCTCGGAGGCAGAGTAAAGCTATTACTACTTTTACTTCTACTTTCTTAGAGAGAGCTTAGAGAGAGAAAGAAAGATTTTTCTTCTTCTTAGAAAAGAGCTTAGAGAGAAAGAGAGAGAGCTTGAAAAGAGAGAGATTTCTTCTTTAGAGAGAGAGAGAGCTTAGCTTTTAGAGCTTCTTTCTTCTTTGTTCTTTCTTCTTTCTTCCTCGGGAGCCTCGGCCTGACTCTGACCGGGAATTACTTCTTCTATCTGGTTTCTCTTCTGTAACCGCTCTGCCTACGTTCTGGCCGCTCTGATTCTTTTCTTCTTCTCCGACCCGAACTCTTCTTCCGACCGAGCGACTGCATGACTGACTGAGTGAATTCATTCTTCTCCTCACTCCGACCGCTTTCACCCGGTTAAATACATTTAGCTTTGCAGGTGCCTCACGTGCATTTACAGGTGCATCACATACATACTTATTATCAGGTGGAACTTATGGCTTCCAGCTGACCGCAATAGCCATCTCCCTAATTGGGGCTCCTTCACTTATGGCCTTGCTAAATTACTGAGGCTGGCTTTGAACTGCACTCTTCCTGCTTCAGCCTCCCAAACCTCCACAATTAATGTTTCTTTTATAGTCTTCCAAAACTTCTATTAGGAATGTGCAAATATATGTGTTTCTCCCCAATTTTTAGCTTTGATTTTATACTATGATGTATAATAACCTAGAAAATAAATCTACTTTTTTTTAACAGTGGCAACAATTTCCTTGGGAATATGTCATACTTTTTTTAACCAGTCTCTGTTCAGTTTGGCTGTTTTTGTTCATGTGCTATTGTAAATCATGTTGCATTAAATCAAGTTGCATTCAATTTCATATAGTACAGTCATAGGAGAGACTCCTAAAATACAGTTTGTAGTTAAAAGGGCATGTGAATTGTAGCTGAGACAAATTTTGCCTAATTACACCCTAAATAATATTCCAAGTAACAATAAAGTACCAATTTTCTAAATTTTTCACTGAGTAAACTTTGAAAATTTGATCATCAGTTATCTGGTGAGTAAAAAAATGATTCAATGTTTTAATTTATCTTCCTATGATGACAAGTGAAATTTTAAACATATCCATATATTTAAGTCTTTGGCATTTGTTCACCTGTGAATTGTGGATTCTGGTCCCTCCACTTGACAGAGCTTAGTGAACCTGCTGTGTTTTCCTAATCAACTCCCTCTCCCACCACAGGAATGGAATGGAATACTACAACTGCTCATCCAATCATCAGTTCACATTGGGTTGCTTCTACCTTTCAACTATTAAGAATAATGCCATGGAGCCGGGCGTGGTGGTGCACTCCTGTAATCCCAGCACTTGGGAGGCTGAGGCAGGAGGATCGTGAGTTCAAAGCCAGCCTCAGCAATGCCGAGGCATTTAGCAACTCAGTGAGACCCTGTCTCTAATGAAATGCAAAAAAGGGCTGGGGATGTGGCCCAGTGGTCGAGTGCCCCTGAAATCAATCCCTGGTACAAAAAAAAAAAAAAAAAATAATGCCACTACCAATATGCCTGTGGCACATTTTGTGTGGACATGTTTTGGTTATCCTGAATTTGTACTGAGAAGTGGAATTGCTCGGTCACATGGTATTTCCACAGTTAAATTTTTGAACCTCCAAACTGTTTTCCAAAGTGACTACACCATTTTACATTTACACCTGCCTTCCACTTTTTCTATATCCTCACAAACACTTGTTATTATCTGTCTTTTTTATTAAAACCATCCTACTGCTTGCATAATGGTATCTTCTTGGAGTTTCATTTGTATTTTCCTAATGACTAATGATGGTGAGTACCTTTTCATGTTTTTATTTTATTTTATTTTTATTGTTTTGACCATGTGTGTATCTTCTTTGGAGAAACCTTTATTCAAATCCTTTGCCTATGTTTTAATCAAGTTATTTGCCTTTTATTGTTGAATAATAAGAATTTTTTAAAAAATATGTTGTAAATACAAGTCCCTTATGGAATTCCCTTGCAAGTATTTGATTAGCAAATAGCCTCTTCTCATTTTGTGAGTTGTTTGTTGACATTCTCAGGCCGTTTTTAATAATGTCCAGATTGGTATTTGTTTTGTCACTCATGCTTTAATGCTATATTCAAGAATTCTTCATCAACTCAAGGTTATAAAATTTACCCCTTCATTTTCTTCTAAGAGTTATAAAGTTTTAATCTTTACATGTATCGTTTTCATGCAATTTGAGTTAATTTTTCTTTTGCATTGCATATCTTGTCTCAGCACCAATCATTGAAGGCTTTTTAAAATCCCATTAAAATATCGCCTTGATAACTTTGTCAAAAATTAACTAATTGTAAATGTGAGAATTTATTTTTGGATTTTCAATTCTATCCCCTTTCCAATACCATACTGTCTAAATTCTTCAATATTGTCCTTCTCTTTCAAGATTTACTGGCTTTTCTGGGTACCTTGTAGTTCCATATGAATTTCTGTGGGGAAAAAATGCAGGTTATCTTTGGGACCACATTGAATTTGTAGACCAATTTGGAAAGCATTGCCATCTTAACAACATAAAGTCTTCCAAATCTTTGAACACAGGATGTCTTTTGTCTTCTTTATTTTTTGTCAGTGGTATTTCATAGTTTTTAGTTGTGCGTGTTTTGCATTTCTTTTGTTAAATTTATGAAGCATTTTCTTCTTTCAGTTGCTATTGTAAATTGAATGTTTTCTTAATTTGATATTCATATTGTTCATTGCTAATTTATAGAATTACAAATGATTTTGGGCTTGCATAATTGCTTAACTCATTTATTAGTTCTAATGGATATTTTGTGAATTCCTTGGATCCTGTCATCTATGGATACAGTTTTACTACTTCTGATCCAATCTGGATGCCATTTGTTTCTATTAATTTATTTCTTTGTTTATTTACATAATTGCTCTAGTTCAAACTTTCAACACACTATCAAGGAGAACTGGTATCAGTAGACTTCCTTTCCTTCTTCCTCCTCTTAGGAAAAAAATAATTCAGTCTTCCACTCATGAGTGTAATGTCAGTTATAGTTTCTTATAGATGCACTTTATTAAGTTTTACAAGTTCCCTCTGGTTCCAATTTGATGAGTGTCTTTGTCATGAGAGGATGTTAGTTTTGTTGAATGCTTCTTCTGCATCTTTTGAGATTATGTGGTTTTTTGCTTCATTCTATAATGTGGCATGTACCTTTAACATTCTTCCATTAAACCAAATTTGGTTTTCTAAATTCCACTTAGTCATGATGTATAGTCACTTTCATATGTTGCTGAATTTGGTATGATAGTATTATCTTGAGAATGTTTGTATCAATGTTCCTAAGAGGTATTGGTCTGTTGTTTTCTTATGATGTCTTTGGTTTGGGTTTCATAATAAGAATGATGCTATAGAATGAGTTGGGAAATGTTGCCTGTTCTATTTTTAGATGAGATCATAAAGAATTGATGATAATGTTTCCTTAAATTTTAAATAGAATTAACTACTGAAGCTATCTGGTGCTGAGCAGTTCTTTGTTGTAAATATGTTAATTATTAATTCAATCTCATATTACATGTCTTTCAAAAATGTATATTTGTTCTTCAGTCAGTTTTGGTAATTTATATCTTTCTAAAAATTATCCCACATCACCTAGAGTATAAAACTTACTGCTATACAATTATTTATAATATTCTTCCATAATACTTATATTGCTGTAAGCTTGATAGTGCTATTCCTTCTTTCATTCCTGATATAGTAACATTTTTTTCTCTTTTTTTAATTGATTTTTTAACATTTTTTTTTCTCTTTTACTTGGTTAATATAACTAAAAAATTCTCAATTTTTATGATCTTTTAAACGAAACAACTATTTAGGCTTTCTCTTTTCCCCCCTTTCATTTAGGGTTTTATGATCTCCATTTATTTTACTCTAATCTTTTTTTTTAATATCAGGGTTTATTGAAAAAAATCACCAATCATCTGAAAAATAATGCAAACTGCTGCTGACTTGTGTCAGGTATCACCTAATTCTTTGGGTAAGGGTCTTGCCTGAGTAATGTGTGGCCCAATCTCAATGGTGCCATAAAGGGACTTATTGACTCCAATCTTTATTATTTCATTCCACAGTGGTTGGACAATACATTCAGTATTGATTTTAACATAACAATTTATCACAAACTTAGAACTTAAACAAAACAAATTTCTTGTCTTATAGTTCTATAGGTATGATGTATGGCATGGGTCTTACTAAGTTAAAAAAATTTGCATTCCTTTTGGACACTCTAGGGGAGTTCCTTTGCTCATTCTGGTTGTTGGGAAAGCTAAGTTCCTTGCAGTTGTATGACTAAATTCCCATTTGCTGGCTGTCCGTGGATGGTTTCTAATGAAACAGCCAGAAGCTAGCCACACTGCATTGTTTATAGCCCCCTTCCTTATCTTCAGAGCCAGCAATGGTGGGTCAAGTGCCCCTTTCACTCTGTCTCCTGTTAATCTCAAGTCTAGACTTGATAAGGGTTGTGTTTCTCTTGATGCTTTCAAGATTCTCCCTTTGCTCTTGATAGTTTAGATCCTAATATATCTACATAAGGGGTTTTTGTTTGCTTGTTCAAATTTACCTGGTGCTCACTGAACTTCTTGAGTATGCAAATTAATGTTTTACAAAAGAATGGGAAATTTTTGGCAATTATTTCTTCAAATATGCTTTCTATGCTTTTCTATTCTCTCCTTCTAGTATCTTCACAATGCATCTGTTGCTAAGCTTGGTGTCATGCATAGGTCTCTGAGATGCTGCTCACTTTTAAATTTTTTTTTTCTTTCTGTTCCTCACACTGAAATCTCTAATGGATCTATTTTCAACTCATTGAGTCTTTCTTCTACTTACTCAAATATGCTGTTAAGCCCTTCTGGTGAATAATTCACTTCAGTTGCTCTTTTAAACTTCAAAATTTTATATGGTTCTCTTTTTATATAATTTCTATCTCATTTATATTTTCCATTTGGTAAGGCATCATTTTTATAGTTTTCTTTAATTCTTTAACAGGTTTTCCTTTAGTTCTTTGGACATTCTTAGAAGAGTTGATATAAAGTCTTTGATAGTAAGCCAATATCTGGGTTTCCTCAGGAAGAGTTTCGATTGACATAAGTTTTGTTTGTTTGTGTTTTCTTCCCTGTAAATGGGCCATATTTTTCTGTCTTTACATATCTCGTGTGTTTTTTTTTTTTTTTTTTTAATGGACACTTTAAATAAACTAACGTGTCATCTCTGAAAATAAGACACAATGCTCCTTCAGGGTTTGTGATTGGTCTTATTGTCATTGTTACTGCTGCTGCCGCTGCTGCTACCATTTCTGTTGGTCTTTGACTTTTCCAGACCAACTATCTAATTACTTTTCTAATTAGCTAATTATTATCTGTCTGTCAGTTATCTACTTCTTTGTCATATGCAGGCATGGGATTCTTGCCTTGGTTAGTTTAGTGACCAGATAATGATGCAGTTCCTTTTACCACTAAGTCTCCCTCCCTTTGTTGAAAAACTCTTTTTGTGTTGAACCAGGTCTTCAGTGCTCCAGCAAGTACCTTACAAAGCCTCAAAGTCCATCAAAGTCTCCCTTCCTAAGCCCTAGATAGGTGTGTCCTGGGTATCTTGTGACTGTTCACATGGATGTGGACTTCCAGATTCCCAGGAATATTTTGGAGCTTTTACAGGGCCCCTTGAAAATCTCATTCCTCAGTTTGTCCTCTTGGTAGCCCAGGTTGGTATTGCCTCTCAGGGAGCTGCAGTGTCAAACAATTTCTGCAGATTAGTTTTAGGGTTTTTGTTCATCTGTTCCTTAGAACCTTTTGTCTGTTTCCTTTTGTTTTGTTTTGTGGTGCTAGGGATGAAACCCAGAGCCTCACACATGCTAGGCAGGCTCCCTCCCACTGCTGAATTCCCCTGAGCCCTAGCTGATTGTTTGTGACAAATGCCCTCAGGATGAGGCGGTTCACACAGAATAATCTCTGAACCATGTCAAATAAATCCCTGAGAATGGAGCTTTTCCAGGGAGCTGTCAGACAGATAAAGTAGTGAGAGTTCCCTGGGGATGGGATTTTTAAAGGAGCTCAAACCTGTTCTGTTCTCTGCAGTGGCTGCCAGGCTGCTGGACTGCACAGCAGCCAGGTCTATGAGGCCTTTTGTTTTCAAGTCTACTGTGGAGTCCAGAGAGAAGGGTAGGATAATTCAAGTTAAAACACCATAACGCTTGGTGTTCTTGCAGAGATTCAGTAATTTTTCTTGAATAAATGCTACTTGAATTGTTGATAGCTCTCAGTTAACTTCCAAAGCTCTGAAAGAGTTAATTTTAATGAGTTTTGACAATGTTTTTGATGTTCAAGAGGAGGATTTTCAGAATCCTTATTCTGCATCCTTCAAATGCTTCTCTAGATGTGGGTGTCCATGAAGCTGTTGTGGAAGGTGGTTGTTATGGTCATTTTGATTTTTGTTTTGTTTTTTTTTTAATTAATTTAGGAGTGCATTTTGATTCATTGTACACAATGGCAGCACAACTTTACATTTCTGTGGTTGTACACGATGTAGCGTCACAGCATATGTGCAGTCATACATGTACCTAGGGTAATGATGTCCATCTCATTCCACCATCTTTCCTGCCTCATTTGCCCAATCAAAATTCCTTCATTTTACCTATGCCTTCCACCTCCCCATTATGGAGCGGCATCCACTTATCAAAGAGAACATTCAGCCTTTGATTTTATGGGATTGGCTTACTTCGCTTAGCATGATATTCTCCAACTCCATCCATTTACCTGCAAATGCCCTAATTTTGATACCACTGGTTATTGGTGACGAGTTCTGCTCCCTAACATGTTGAAGTCTGAACATTAGAGAAGCATGCTGAGGCAAGCATATAAAGCAGGGTTTATTTTAAAAGGAGAAGGGGGCTATAGCTGGTATCCTGGCATCCCAAGAAGTGAGGTGTTCTGCCTTTTTATATGTCTTAGGCTTCCTTTGTTCTCCTGCCCTCCTCCTGTTATCTTTCTCCTTCCTGTGAATGTGATGAGGCCCAGGAAATTCTCAGTGGGATGGCCAAAAGGTGAGAACCAGGTGGGTTGAAGGGGAAAGGCCAGGTGGAGCAGCCCAGGACACATCAATTAACAACTTTATAACCCCCTGTAGGGAGAGGCAATTCCTGGGCAGGTTACCTTAGCAACAGGTTGGAGCAGGGGCAGGTTATCTTGATAGGGTGGAAGAAAGGCTCTGAAGGCACTTTAATCCCTCAGGGAGCAGTCTCCAACTTCTCAGACTCACTCAAATTGGCCTCCTTGATCTGACCTGTCTCAATTTTCCTATCTATACTGACTGCCTGTCTAATTCAATTTTATTCTCTTTTAATGCTATGTAATATTCCATTGTGTATATATACCACAGTTTCTTTATCCATTCATCTATTGAAGGGCATCTAGGTTGCTTCCATAGTTTAGCTATTGTGAATTAGCTGGTATGAACAGTGATGTGGCTGCATCACTATAATATGCTGATTTTTAAGTCCTTTGAATATAGACCAAGGAGTGGAATAGCTAGGTCAAATGGTGGTTCCATTCCAAGTTTTTTAAGGAATCTCCATACTGCTTTCCAGATAAGTTGCAGAAATTTTCAGTCCCACCAGCAATGTATGAGTGTGCCTTTTCCCCCCATATCCTTGTCAAGATTTATTGGTATCTGTATTCTTGACAGCTGCCATTCTGACTGGTTCTCACCATGCATAAAACTCAACTCAAAGTAGATCAAGGACCTAGGAATTAGTCCAGAGACCCTGTGCCTAATAGAGGAGAAAATAGGTCCAAATCTTCATCATGTCAGATTAGGCTCTGACTTCATTAACAAGACTCCTAAAGTGCAAGAAATAAAATCAGGAATTTATAAATGGGATGGACTCAAACTAAAAATTTTCTTCTCAGCAAAAGAAACATTCAATGAGGTGAACAGAGAGCCTACATTTTGGAAGCAAATTTTTGCCACACACACATCAGATAGAGCACTAATATCTAGGATATATAAAGAACTCGAAAAACTTAACACACACACACAAAAAAAAAAAAAAAACAACCCAATCAATTAATGGGCTAAGAGCAGAACAGACACTTCTTAGAAGAAGATATACACTTGATCAACACATATGTGAAAAAATGTTCAACATCTCTAGTAATTAGAGAAATGCAAATCAAAACTATGTTAAGATTTTTTTGTATTTTTGAGACATAGTTTTTTCACTGGAAACCCTTAGGAGGATTCTTTTCTTTGTGTCAAACATTCATTCTATTTAGGTCAGACTCAGTGTTGACCTTACTAATCAATTCACCTTTCAGTCAGTAAATTCAAGTCTTTGAATTTTATTAAAAGTTATTTTGAATTTTGACCCTAACTATCTTCTTTTCTTCTGTTCCATACATCAGTTTTCCCTAACCAGAAGTGGGGCAGTATGTTTTACTTCGTGCTAAATGGCCTCTGTGCTTTTTACTGAAGGCCCCCTGAGAATCACTTGGAATTCAAACTAGAGCCTTATTGTGGAGTCTTCTCTGTACCGAGGACAGTATAGAAGTCTGTGTTTGTACTTCTATGCCAGTACCATGACTAGGAGAGAGGCATCTAATGCTTCAATATCTGATGCCATGCCATGACCACACTGCCCTGAGATGGGGGTGTTATCTTCATTTTACAGATGAAATGTCTCAATAAATATCTGAAATCATGCTGAGTGTCCCAGCCCGCAGGAGCAAGAATAGCCTGTATCCTCGAGGGATAGTTCCAACATGTGTGTCTGTGGCGAGGAGTCCAGGAAGCAGTTTGCTCTGCAGACCTCAGGGAGCCTTGAGTCAAGAAGAAGGACAGTAGGAACCAATGCAAGGCTGCAGGAGGGATGAGAAATGATGCAGCCCCAGGCCTAATTGGATTCTAGGTTTCCGTGGGTGTGCCATTGCTGATTACAAATGGGGCCCAGCCTTAGAATTGAGTTATCAAATAAGCAGATTCCTGAAGCATCCTGTCCACCGCAACATGATTAAAGACTTCATGCTGCTCACAAAGAGCTCTGCAACTGTGGGCTTGGAGGAATGTTTTTCTTGCTGTCGTTTTTTTTCCTGCCAAAGCATGAAAAAAATGAGATCAGCATGTATTACCTAAGGACCCGCAGCATCCTTAGTAGCTTTACCAGTTTGAGGAGTTAGATATATACATGTGTATGTGTGTGCACACATATACAATAATCTCAAGAGGGTGGGTAGGTGAAAATTGATTACCTTTATACCTTCTCCCCAACCGAGTGTATGAAGAAGTTTCTTTGAGATGAGAAAGCAGGAGGAGCACATCGCTATACTTCAGTGTTCATGTAAGACAAACAGAAAACTTCAGGAAAGTGCCAATAATGCACAGGGGTCCACGCTCAGCAAGAGAAGCTAGCTGTTATGTCCTAAACCATGCAACGGAGGGATAGGTAGCAGCCACTTATGAAGGGTTTACCACATACCAGGTGTGTGCTAGCATTCATGCTATGCCACTAAGTTCACGACAATGCCACACACTTCTTTCACTCCCATCTCCTATTCCATTACACCATCAGTGACATGTTCCTTTGGGTCTCTGTAATTTCCCCTGGTAGAGGTCTAACCACAGCAGAAGAAATAGCACCACGGGAGTCTTCAGAAAACTCTCCAAGTCAGCTGTGTGACTGAAAAAAATAATCCACCCTCTTTGAATATATTTCCTCCATTATAAATCAAGAGGTTGGTGTTCTTCAAATCTCTTTAAAAATACAACTTATCTTTAGTCATCTTTTTGCAAAGGGCACATCTTGCCTCTTAATGCACCAGAGAGGAGTCATCAAAAGGCCATGGTAGTAGGAAGGGGAACAAAACCCTTGACTACGAGAGTCATTTCTTTGAAAGTTGAGCCCAGAATGCTCAGGTTCTGTCCTGCCTGGAGTCCTTTAACCTTCTCCACTGGGGACACACACCCTTTTTTAAAAAAAAAAAAAAAAAAAATTATTTATTTACTTTAATTGTACATAATACAATGCATTTACATTTATGTGGTGCTGAGGATTGAACCCGGGCTGCTCACGTGCCAGGTGAGCGCTCTGCCGCTGAGCCACAACCCCAGCCCTGACACACACCCTTTACTGCAGTGTCTGCTCTGCTCAGACCCTGGTCCCAATAGGTGGACATGGTGAAGAGGGCAAAGTAGAGAAGTATAGCCTGTGAGCTGCTCTGACCAGTAGGTATCCCTGGGTCAGTAGCATCACTTCTCTAAGATTAGTTAACACAAGAGCAAGTTGTTCTAAAGCAAGGAAGCCCCTCTAGCTTGTCTCTGTTCCTGACATGTTCATTTGCTTTTCTACTTTCCCACCATGTTACAGCACAGCATAAGGTCACCACCAGATATGTCAGCATTATATTGAACTTCCCAAACTCTAGAACTGTGAGCCAAAGAAACCTCTGTTCTTTATAAATCACCCAACTCGGGTATTCTGTTATAGCAACAGAAAATTGACTAAGAGTTATCTTCTTTCTTCTCACTCCTTCTCAAAAACCACTTCTCATTTACCCTTCTAAAATCTCACTCCCACCATCATTATTCTCTCTCCTCCCTTTGTTTTTTTCTTCAGTCCAGTTACTGCATTTGACATGCACTGTTTATTAAGGAAGGAGGTTCTTGCCTCTTTTCCTGGAATGTGAACCTCATTAGGGAAGAGACTTTCCATGTGCTTCAAGTGGCATCTCCAGTGTTTTTTCTCATAGAAGTCCAACACTAGCAATGATACAACAGCAATAGTACTTGTCATATTTCTGTATAGCTACACATCCTGGATGCATACCTGGACCTCACTTTCAGGAGAGCAATAATCCCTAGTTTGGACTTACCCTTTGGGAAAGGGTGGCCATGCTATCTTGAACTCTGACTCCTATTGCTGTACCAGCCTGGTCATTGCCCTGAGCTGAATGCTGGCAGTATCCAGTCTTCTTGGGCATCATACTCCCAAGTCCCCCACTCCCACCTGCCACATCCCTCATAAGTTCCAACTGGACCAGCTCATAGCAAATGGCTGAACTCACATCCTTACCTCAGTTGCCCATGATAGGTCCACCAAAGTGCTCCCTGGCTGGTGCCTGCCCCTTTTGAGCCTGATAGTGGGTTTCTGGATGTATGCCTTTTGGCCTTTCTGTTCCTTTTCCCCAGGGACCATGTCAATCTATTCACCCTCATCAGTATGAAGGGCAGGGATCAGGCATGAGGCTTTTGCGATTCTAGGGTTGCAAATGGGAAGATAAAGAGCTTAGTAATGTGTGCTATTTAGGAAAAGGTACAAAATCCTTACCCACAAACTGAATACTTTATCTCTTCTCTCCCCTTTGCCAAGAAGAAAAATGCATATCTAACACATGTTCTCCCTAGTCCTTCTGAACTTTCTTATGGTCTCAAGATCAAAATGGGGGTGAACATAAGAGCACACCACTTAAAGAAAACCCTATATCATATATTTGAGAAAGGGGTAAAGAGATAGAAAACAACAAACAACAGCCTGATGGTCACTCTGTTCCTTGAGACTCTAGAAGTCAAAGGACCTTTGTTGTCCCCTGAAGCGATGGCCGCTTGGAGCAAAGAAGCCGCGGGAAGAAGTTTAGAGACGAACTGGAAACAAACAGCCCTTTATTCTGATAACTTTTCTCTCTGGCTCTAACTACACCCCGACACGCCGCCCACGCTCCTCTAACCTCCAAAATGGCGCAGACCTCATCCGCAATCTCTCTCAAGTCCCTCGAGCTCTCCGGCCAAGTCTCGCAAGATCCCGGGCCAAGTCCCATGAGACTACGGAAGGCGCCAATGCCCAAACATGTCCAAAGCCCGTAGTCAACCGCAATTTAAGCCATCTCCCCAAACAGGGCTCCTGCAGACCTTGGAACACTGAAGAACCATAAAGAGCATTGAATTGGTCTGAAGTCACAAAATCCACAGGTATCAAGGCCAGGTTTGTACCTGCTGTCTCCACAGGAAGTAGCCATCTGTGGGCCTGGGGGATCATGCCTGCTTCTAATTGTAACCTGGAAATCATGCCTTTGTTGTGACGAGCATCCTGGCTGACATCTCCCTCAGCAATTCTGGCCTCCACTGTCCAACCAAAAACACTTCTCATGGCTGTTTTGTCTATTATTGGGTCAGAATACAGGGCCTTCTGTTTTTTTCACACACACCCCCAGGGCTAGTACACACTTTCAAAACATGAAAAATCAGTGAGTACTTTAAATACACAAAACTGCAAAAGTGTCTTATGAATTGAATGCTTTGCAATATGTATGCATCTATGACATGCCAGCAATTAGTCAAATGCCTATAACATGTAACATTATATCATCTAGTAAACTGGTTGTTGCATGTCACTTACATGTATAACTTTTGCAGTTACATATACA
Organism: Tamias sibiricus; assembly: GCA_025594165.1. Taxonomy (NCBI): domain Eukaryota; kingdom Metazoa; phylum Chordata; class Mammalia; order Rodentia; family Sciuridae; genus Tamias; species Tamias sibiricus. The sequence continues at coordinate 92,432,790 of CM046663.1, read as the reverse complement.
CTCATTTAAGGATGTTGAATGTGGTATGTTTTATTTGAAATGGGATGACTGGTTAAGGACTTCAAATGATAGAGTGTTGGATGAACAACTTTCTTAAAATAGCCCTGACCCACCTCTTTACCATCAGTTCAGCCACCAGGAAGCTGTCTCCTTCAACAGGGACACACTCCTTTCCTGGAACATTTCTTGGTGCCACCTGCAGCTTAGTCAGATCCATTCCCAGGACTGCTGGTGAAAAAAAACAAAGTGTTGGGCTGGAGAGACAGCTCAGTTAGTAGAGTGTTTGTCTCACATTGACAAAGCCCTGGGTTCTATCCCCAGCACCACAAAAAAAAAAAAAAAAAAAAAAAAAAAAAAAAAAGCCACAGCGCCCTTTCCCAGGGGATGGGCCACCTCCTACCAGCACTCTGCTTTGACTATAGTATTGATAACATGTTGCAAGAGCAGTTTTTGGAAACCTGCTCAATGTGAGGAGGATCTAGAGATCAGTGTGGGCACATGCACACCCAAGGCCACACAGTGAGGGAGGGAGTGAGCCATGAGCAAGGGAACAAATGTCAATTTGATTCCCTAGGCACCCCCCCAGAGCCACGGTCCAGGTCCTTCCCCCTGTATAATTCTCAAAGCCCCCTTGAGCTTCCCGTTCCATATGTTATCCATTTATTCCTCACCTCCTGTTCTCCTGCAAAAATCCCTGAAATATAAGCTAAGAAACTTAACATGGCATAAAGTATAAGGCAAAATCAGAAGAAAGGAGGACTTCTCAGAGATGAGAGAGTCCAACATAGGTCTAGGAGACAGACTCTTCATGTAACATTATCCTGGACAATCCTGAGGGCCTCATGTGATCACAAGAGTCCCTGAGGGGAAGAGAGAAGCAGAGGAGGAGGTCAGAGCAGAGCCATGCAGGAGAAATGCAACTTGCTGTTTCTGGCTTTGAAAGAGGAGGAGATGGGGGAGCTGCCTCCAGAAAACCAGAAAAGCCCAGAACACAACTCTCCACCAAAGCTTCCAGCAGAGCCTCCTCTGGTCCTGTATGCATAGTGATTTTAACCCCATTAGACCCATTTGAGACTTCTGATCCCAAAATTTGTAAGATTTGTTATGTTTTAGGTAAACAATGTGTGGGTAATTTTATACACAAAACTAGTAGTAGGTGTTAATTCTCATTGCATATGAGGTGGAATGTTCAGTAAACCACTATCATTCCTGTATTGTTCAGAAAGCTAATACAATGCATTGACACTGATAATGAAATTTCAAGCTCATGTAACTGTGAAGCTCACTAGACCTCAGTGAGGTGGATTCAGCAGTCTTTCTCACCACAACGACTTGCTTTCTCCCACAGGCTTCTTCTCTCACCTCTATTTGCCCTCTGGGTTTGTTTGCTAAGGCACATGTGGAGGGCCCTGGAGGGGACCCGATAAGAACCAACTTTGCATTTCCCTACTCGAAGTAATTTTGCAGGAAAATAACAACGTTTGTAGTGAAAGTTTTGGAAGGTTTGATTCTTAACAACCCAGACTGGGGAACATGCCCAGTATCCAGCAGCGGCTGTGGTCAAGAACACAGTATACACCAACTGGCCAGCCAGCAGTCTAGGTCCACATGGGCAACAGGAAAGAGACCTTCCAAAAGAAAGCTGGAGGGGATGGGAACAGACCCAAACTCTCAAACAGTCCACAACCCTGACTGAGGCCAATGAAACTCAGAATTACAATTACACAGTTTAGAATTTTTAAGGTAAATAACAGAAGAACTTAAAATAGTTATAATAAAATTTTAGGAAGACAGAAGGAGAAAGGAGATATGTACGTGAAGCTTTCTCTTATTTCCCATTGTAGAAGGGCAATAAACTTTCTGCAGATGAATCAAGAAATAAGAGGGTATGCTGTTTGGCATTCTGGAGAAGGGCTATAAATGGACATGTTTAAAAGAGGTGGACTCTGCAGGAGGAGGCCAGGATGGGGAGGGGTAAGGTTGAAAACTGTTTCCTTTCACCATAAACCTTCTCTTTGATTTGATTTGTTCCTATTTTCTTGCATTCCATTGACCACAAGACATCTGTCAATGATTTTTAAATATTTGGATAAATGTCCTGAGCTTTGAATGGGAAATGCTGATCTGATCAATATTTACTATTGGGACTCCATCTGAAATAAAGTCTTAGGGTAATGGAGAAAAAAAAAATCTAATTGGAAGCAATGTTTTAATGTTCAAGTTAATACCTTTTAGAGGGAAACAATTTTTTTATCAGATATAAATAAAAAAAGGTGTCCCAAGTCTGTTTAAAAATCCATCATCAATAATATTATATGTATTTTTAAAATTTTTTTAGCTGTAGATGTTCACAATAACTTTATTTTATTTATTTATTTATTTTTTAGTGGTGCTGAAGATCAAACCCAGTGCCTCACACTTGCCTCATACTGATCCACAACCCCAGACCAACAATATTATATTTTTAATTCAAAATAGCTAAAAGGGAAGATTTTGAATGTTCTCATCACAAAGAAATGATACATGTTTTAGATGGACAATCTAAATATACTGAATTGATCACTATTCAATGAGGAAAGGTACTGAAGTATCTCAATGAGCTCATAGATGTACAATTATTATCTGTCAATTAAAAACAATTTTTAAACTCAAAATGTACAAACAATTGACAAAATTCATGTGCTTTAATCAAAAAGCAATTACAAGTGAATGAGTGAAAGAACAAATGAAGGAACGGATCTCCTGCTTCTCTCTCTCTCTCTCTCTCTCTCTTTCTGCAAGAGACTCTAAAGTGTCTGTGTTTTAAGGAGAATGCCTGCCTCTGCCCCATCCATTTCCCACAATGGGGGACTCACCCTACTTGGTCCCTGATTCTTTCTCCCTACATAATCTTGGCCTGCCAGCTTGGCCTGGTAGGTGACTAGAGCGTATCTGAGGGACATTTGCCTGAATCCCATTTTTCTCTTCTTCCTGGGGTTCTAGGCAGGTGCTCAAGCTCTTTGCCTAGATCCTAACATCTGCTTACAAAAAAGTCCTGGTCTAGCTTCCTCGCGTGGAATTTCATGTTGACTCAGGGCATAGCCAACCAGAGCCCAGGCCAAGAAACCATCTGCTTCCATCAATAGCCATCTCTGACATCTGTGCCCCTTTTCTAACAGAACCAGTCTTCCAGATGGTCCTGAGCACCCACAGTGATAGACTCCACCCCACCCCTCAGTAGGCCCTATTTCCCTTGTATCTCCAGGTAAATCAGTATTCACTTCTCCAAGGGGAAGCACTAAGTCCAGTATATGAAGCCACCAAAACCAACTTCAGTGCCCCCAGCCATCTGACCCTGAGGCAGATAGCTGTAGCCCTGGATGCTGACCAGCCTGTGCCCCAGAACTGCTCACGACCAGGCCTGATGTTCATTGCAGAATACTCCTCCAGTCTGGCTTAGCTCCCTGACATGAGACTCCTAGACCTAACATCCCAGCAGGATTTTCCACCACCCTCCAAGAGGCCTGGGTCATTGACCAAAGCAGGGAGGCATAAATAACCCTCGTTGAGCCCTTTTCTGAGCCATCCTTGCAACCCATGGTCACTGACCCAAGAACAAAATCAAGACCTGGTCCCTCCATGTCTCCCTGCCTCACACTCCATTTTGCTGCAGGACTCTTGCCCTTCCAGTTCTTCCATAATTACGACACCATGCTATGGTCACTGCATATTTGAGAGTCTAATTTCAGAGTAAACCCTCTGACTTGGCTCTTCCTGAATCTCCCTCCTCTGGGTGCTCTCTGAAGACACTTTGTTCTTTAGGTCAGGGGCTTTTCACTCGCCCACATCCAAGTGAGTGGAGAATCAAACAGGGGTGGGGAGCATTTCCTCATGCTCTTTGTCCTTCTGCAGCACTATGGTCCACTCTCTGAAAGCCAGTCAGACAATTCAAGGCCCTCAGTCCTCCTGCAAGGTCACAACCTCCCACTTTACCCAGGAAGTGCTCTGTACTAGAGGTCACCAGTACCCACGGGACAGCCTCTCCCTGACTGACCCAGCTTCGAAGCTCCTAGACTGCCCCAGATGCATGCCTGTCTCCTTAACCAGGATCCTCCATTATTCTTGGCTGCAGTTCCTCTCCTTGGAGAATCCTGCATGAGAAGCCTCAGTCAAAAAGTGGATTTTGTAATCTTAGAGTAGTTTTGATTTGCATTTCTGTAATTGCTAGAGATGTTGAACATTTTTTCATATATTTGTTGATTTATTGTATATCATTCTGAGAAGTATCTGTTCAGTTCCTTAGCCCATTTATTGATTGGGTTATTTGTTTGTTTGTTTGTTTTGGTGTTAAGATTTTTGAGTTCATTATATATCCTACAGATGAGGATGTGCAAATGGTAAAAATTTGCTCCCCAAATGTAGGCTCTCTATTCACCTCACTGATTGTTTCTTTTGCTGATAAGTTTTTTAGTTTTAATCCATCCCATTTATTGATTCTTGATTTTAATTCTTGCACTATAGGAGTCTTATTAAGGATGTCAGGGCCTAATCTGACATGATAGATTTCAACCTACTTTTTCTTCTATTAGGTGCAGGCTTTCTGATTTAATTCCTAGGTCTTTGATCCACTTTGAGTTGAGTTTTGTGAATGGTGAGAGATAGATTTTATCTCACTCCACGCAGAATGGCAGCTATTAAGAATACAAACAACAATAAGTGTTGGCAAGAATTTGAGGAAAAAGGCACACTCATACATTGCTGGTAGGACTGCAAATTGGTGCAGCCAATATGGAAAGAGTATGGAGATTCCTTAAAAAACTGGGAATGGAACAACCATTTGTCCCAGCTATCCCACTCTTCAGTCTACACCCAAAGGAATTAAAAACAGCATACTACAGGGTGCAGCCACATCAATGTTTATAGCAGCACAATTCACAATAGCTATATTGTGGAACCAACCTAGATACCTTTCAGTAGATGAATGGATAAAGAAAATGTGGTGTATAGATACACAATGGAATAAAATCATGGCATATGCAGGTAAATGGATGGCGTTGGAGAATATAATGCTAAGTGAAGTTAGCCAATCCCAAAAAAACAAATGCAGAATGTTTTCTCTGATTTAAGTATGCTGATTCATAATGTGGTTGGGGGTCATGGGAGGATTAGATGAACTCTAGGTAGGGCAAAGGGTAGGGAGGGGAAGGGAAGAGGCACTGGGATAGGAAAGAAGGTGGAATGAGATGGACATCATTACCCTAAGTACACATATGAAGACGTGAATGGTTTGACTCTACTTTGTGTACAACCAGAGACATGAAAAATTGTGCTCTATATGCATAATATGAATTGAATTTCATTCTACTGTCATATGTAACAAATTAGAATAAATAAAGTAAAATAAGTGGTATCTTCTTTATTCAGGATCATGGCAGGAAATGATCTTCATCCCAGATGGTTCATATACAGATAAGTTAATGCCAATATTCCTTACAGAAGTGTGGGCAGTTAAAAGAAAAAAACAAGGGATGTGAAGGAACACAGAAACAAGTCATGTAACTCTAAGATGCATTATCATCTATGGGGACAAAAGGCTCAAAGAGGAAATAGTGTACACAGAGCAAGAAAAACCTGGAAAGGTAGAAGAGGAACAGGAACAGGAGCTAGAACTTTAGAGGGATGCATCTTGGGTGAATGGGGGAGCTCTGACCTCTATCTTTTCTATAGTTTTGCCTTCCATCCAGAACTTTCCATTGGCTAATTCCAGCATTTCACCAGCCAGTAAGAAAGCCCTAGAGGCAACCAAAGGAGCCAGGTCCCAAGGTCAAACCGTGGGTAGACACACATGAACAAAAGCAGAATAATACCAGAGTTCAGGGCTTCTAAAAACAGTTCTTGGAGACCAATTTTCTCTCTTTTTTTTTTTTTTTTTTTTTTTTTTTTGCAAATGGGGAAACTGAGCCTGAGAAAGATTGGTGATTTGCCCAGTTCACACAGAGAATTTGTGGGCACCCTGAGCCCTGACCTCTGATCACCTTGTCCCCTGTGGCCCATCACATAACAAAGTTCATGACTGCAAAACTCCCTTTTATGTAGTCCCTTGAAATGTTTATGCACTAAAAATAATTTTTAGACCATTTTAATCTTGTACATTGCTTTGAATTCCTTCCCAGACAGGAAGCATGCTGGCTGGCTGGCAGGAGGCTTAGCAACTGGCCTTGAACTCTCTTGACCTCCCCAAGCTGAGGTTTTCCATACAATGCTACTGCGGAGCTCAAGCAGAATGGAGCTGGCTGAAATAAAATAAAAATAGCCCTTTCCAGTTATGGCTCTGTAGCCAGCAGCTGGATTGATATTCAGAGAGGATTGAATTCAAATATAATTGAATTCAAAGCATAATAAATTGAAGCCAACTCATTCGACTTATGGCAGTGTCTTCTGGCATCTTTTAATTTTGCGTCACATTCATTTGGAGGCAATCAAATTAGGGTGCTCATTAGTAGCTGAGGTAGGGGAGGCTGGAGCCACATTCCCAGCGGTAATGAGATCTCTGCGGTGGGATAATTCAGGAGGCAGCTGGGGGGTGGCCAAAAGGGCATACCAGTCATTACTTAATTATAGGAAATTTTATAAAAGGAGCAAGAGATGGGTTTTAGGAAGGGTCAAGTGTGGACTTCAGCTTCAGCTACTTTGGTGCCTTTGGTTTTCACCTCCTGCAGCCTGAGACTCCTTTTAAGATAACAGCAGCAGCATATACCTCTGAAAGCTCAGTAGACACAAATTAAATGGAAAGGTACTACCCATTTTCTCCCCCAGATGTTCAAGACCCCAACTTTTCCCAATGACTCATCAGCACCCCATTATTACCTATGCACCTCTGGTTTGGATAACCACTTTGGACTGAATGCTGGCCTCATCCTGACAGCTTGGCCTACATATAGCCTTGCAGTTAGAGTCATTCCAGGCTTCTCTAATCCAGCCCATGAGACTATCATGGGAGACCTGATCTGGGACCTGAGAAGGGCACCTAGGCAGGACCCAAAGTTATACCTGGCACATATAAGCACATAGGAAATGTGGGCTCCTTCACTATCCCCTGCACAGGACAAAGAGGACAGGCAGTTCTCTTGGCACTGTTTGGTGAAACCAAATATTTACTTGTTGAACACCTTATATGCCCATAGTACCAGGTATCACATAAAATATAATCTCATTCCATCCTTCCCAGACCCGCAGAAAGCAAAAGCACTTTCCAAATTGCAGATGAGGAAACCAAGGCCTAGGGAGAAGAGGCAATTTCCCACAGTCACAGAGCACATAGGAGACAGAGCAGGTAGGAGATGGTGCCAGGGGTCAAGGCCAGGTCTGATGGATCTAGAGCCTACACTCTCTAACAAGCATTTCCACAGAGCCATGGCTGCCCAAGCAGGTGACTCCATAGAGATTCTGGAGTTTCCAGGACCTAGACAGGGAAGCAGATTGCAGACCTACTGAGAATTCCATCTATGTTAATGTGAGTAGTGAGGGCTTTCCAATCCCACATTCTGTTGGGGTATTTTGCTGTTGGAAATGAACAAAGACAGCCACTTCTGTTTATTCAGGCAGGAGCACCAATGACCAGACCCTGGCTGTTCACCCCAGTGGTCAGAATTCCAGCTCTACCATAGGAGTATCAAAGTGTCCTGCTGAATCTCTGTTACTCCCCCCTCGGAAAGTCTGTGTGTCAAAGCAGGTCAGCTTGCCAGATGCCCTGTCTAAGGCATGTGTGTGCGTGTGTGTGTGTGTGTGTGTGTGTGTGCGCGCGCGCGTGTGTGCATGTGCACACACACATGGGAGTAGGAACGGAAGTACAGATATCACAGGTTTGGGGCCCCAAATGACACCAGCTGCATTCTAATGCTACCTGCACTTCTGAGCAATTGGCTATGAATTTGGACTTCAGGTTCAATTCACTGGAACGATATCAAACTCTTATAATTAGGATTATCATTTTATCATAAAAGATACAAATTAATCTGGGCGTGGTGGGGCACGCCTGTAATCCCAGCACTTGGGAGGCTGAGGCAGGAGGATCGCAAGTTCAAAGCCAGCCTCAGCAATGGCGAGGCACTTAGCAACTCAGTGAGACCCTTTCTCTAATAAAATACAAAAAAGGGCTGGGGATGTGGCCCAGTGGTCAATGCCCCTGAGTTCAATCCGTGGTACCAAAAATGAAGATACAAATTAGCCAAATGAAAGACCCATAGACAAGGTTTAGGAGGATTCTTAAATTCAAAGTATCCGTGTCTATGAGATGACTTATACCCCCTGGAACATGTATGTATGATTCCCTAGGAGGGATGCTCAAGTAAGCTTCCAGAGTTTTTTATTAGGGTTTCATTATGTAGGCAAGATTTTTGACTCATTGCTCACGTGATTATACTCAATTTTCAATTCCCTTCATCTCCCCAAAGTTTGGGCTGATACGAGGTGACCCAACCCTCTAATCACATGGTTTGTAAACCACAACCTAAAATTATCTAGGGTCCTACTATGAATCACTACCTCATTAGCATAAATTGAGCAGTGGTCCCAGGGACCCACTATGAGTAACAAAAATACTACTACCCCTCTGGAACTAGCAAGGGTTTGGAAGCTCTTGCTGGAAATCTGGGACTAAGAGCAAACAAATTCTTTATTTCATAGCACTGTGGGAACCCTAAGATATTCAGTGTTTCCACATTATCTCTGAGTAAGTTAAAACTTCAGTCTTTCCAGGAAAGGCCTTTCCTCCTTCTCTTTCCTCAACTTCCACCTCACTGGGAATCTTCACTCTCCAGACATGCAGAAGAACCAGGCCTTTCCCCTCTCTTTGGTGACAAGCTAAGCTTTGCATCCTCCTCAAGATCTTCTCTATCCTTTCTTCTTTGATGCTTCCGTACTACACTGACACTTGTGATCATATGCTCACCTTTCCATCGCCTAATAAGGACCCTCAGCTGTTAGCTGCATTAATAGTCCTCCCCTCATCGACAGATGAGGTGCACCGTTGTCAAATCCTAAAGCATGGAATGGCTACAGTATTCAAATTCACCCTCCTTTCTAAGTTCAAGTCACAGGTTGTAGTCACCTGAAGCGATGGCCGCTTGGAGCAAAGAAGCCGCGGGAAGAAGTTTAGAGACGAACTGGAAACAAACAGCCCTTTATTCTGATAACATTTCTCTCTGGCTCTAACTACACCCCAACACGCCTCCACGCTCCTCTAACCTCCAAAATGGCGCAGACCTCCTCCGCAATCTCCCTCAAGTCCCTCAAGATCTCCGGCCAAGTCTTGCAAGATCCCGGGCCAAGTCCCGTGAGACTACGGAAGGCGCCAATGCCCAAACATGTCCAAAGCCCGTAGTCAACCGCAATTTAAGCCATCTCCCCAAACAGGGCTCCTGCAACAGGTTGAGCCAGCCCCTGACTCAAGGGCCAAGGATTCTGCAGAGGTCTGCCCACAGGTGCTCCCAGAATGCCTGCTAACCTGGAACATGGCAACACAGTGCCTATAACAGCAAGATGACAGGTCCCCAAGTGGCTCCACCCAGAGAAGATTCCAGTATCATCCACAGCCATGTGGGTGGTTCCCATTCAGTGGTCATAACTGGATTAGAGCGTGGGTGGGTGTTTTCAGTGATTGCAATATTTAGTTCTTCCATTTGGATGCTGGTTATGTGGTTCACTTATCAAAAATAAGACATATACTTGTAATTTGTGTGTATTTTTGTTTCTATATTTAATTGTGTAAAATTCTATGAAAAATTTCCTATTTGAAAAGAAAAAACTTATCTTGTCCCAGCTTCTTAGGAATATGTATATATTCATAAGCCATCTTATTGATCACAAGAGTATGGCAGATGTTTAGAATAGGCTCTCAGAGAGATGTTTGCCTTCAAAAAAATATGTCCACATTCAAACTCCTGGATCCCTGAGAAACTTAGCATATTTAGACAAAAATCTTTGTAGATGTAATTAAATTAAGGCTTGCCAAATGAGGTCATCCTGGCTTATCCATGTTTAATCAAGTCATTTGCCTTCCTATTATTAAATTGTAGGATTGCTTTTTTATTATTATTTTGGATACCAGTACTTTGTCAGATAAAAATTTGAGCACAAAGTGTCCTTGCAAGAGATGGGAAAAGAGAGGTCCACACCCAGAGAAGGTCCTGTGATGATGGAGGAAGAGACTGATCAATGCATCTATAAGCCAAGCCTGGAGCCACCCAAAGCGGGAAGCCTCCTAAAGCCTCTGGAGGGAGCACAGCCCTGTGACACCTCCTCTTTGGACTTCTGGCCTCCAGAACTGTAAGATTAATTTCCATCCTTTTAAACCATGATGTTTATGACAATTTATTACCTCAGTCCTGGGAAAATAATACAAATTCCCTTTTACTTTTAAATTTATCTGGGTTTGGGTGATATATTGTGTGGATCCCACTAGAGGGGCATGGGGTAAGAAAACAAGAAGCAGGTCCTTGACCCAGGGACTCAAGAGGGGCCCCAGAGATCAGCTTGAATTCTAGCCCAGTCAGCAACAAAAGAGGCAGAAATAAAAACATATGTTGGAGGGAAGTGTCTCAGGTCACAGGTCTTCAGGCACCTAGCACCATGGAGGTTAACTATTGTCTTGGGTTCTGACCATTTCTTATCCTCAGAGACACAATGGCATTTATTTTGATGCATTCTTGTGTTCAAAGCCCTGAAATTCTTCTCCTCTGGGAAATATTTAGAAGCTGAAGGCAATGGCTCATCCACTGAGAATCCACCAGACCCAATAAAGCCTGCAAAATTAACAAATTGCGGCCTAAGGACACTTGTTAACATATTCATAGACCAAAAAAGCCTCTCTTCAGTTGCTGAGATACCAGGGGGGAGAAACTGAAAATACGGAAAAGTAACAGTATTTTCTACTTCATTCTCTTAGAGGGACTGCCCCTGTCCCTGTATGTATCTAGGGTACACAGGTGAGTTAAAGCATGGGGCAGATGCAGAGAGTACCCAACCTGTAATCTCAGAACAATTCCAGCCCCATCCTCCAAAGCCCAAGCAGATGTGAGTACCAAACCGCAGGAGGGAGCATCAGGTGCTTGTCTGTGCAAGGAAAAGAAGTTAGAACACAGAAAACTTGGGAAGGTACAGGGTAAAACAAAAATCTTGAACACATTGGCACAGAGAAGGACTCCAGGTATATGGAGTGGGGCTATCAGTGGGGATGGGAAGGAATTCTCAAGTCTGAAAAAGAAGGTAGCATATACAAGGCATTAAGAAATAAATCACACTTGAGAATAAGATGTTCCCCACCTCATCTATATGAGTCTGGGTTCTCTATATGTATAAAAATTGTATGAAAAATGTCCTTTAAAAAAAAAACCCTTATCTTGTCCCAGCTTCTTAGGCATATGTATAGAGTTATATTCAGTCCCAGATTTTTAAACTTTACAATGGTGCAAAGGTGATATGTGTTCAGCAGAATCCATACCTCACATTTTGAATTTTGATCTTTCTTTAGCCTAGGTGTATGGAGTACCATATTCTTTTGATGCTGGGCAGCAGCAAAAGAGATAAAATAGCCAACATTATACATTGTGTTGTGTTGCTAAATTGGGATGTTTGCTACATTGAAAGTAGTAAACACATTTTTTAATTATATTTTAATTGACACATTAATTATGCATATTATGGGGTACATTGTGATATTTTAATACATTCACACAATGTATAATGATCAGATCAGTGCAATTTCATATCTATCACCTCAGACATCATTTCTTTGTTTTGGAAACATTCAAAATCCCCTCTATTAGCTATTTTGAAATAGTCAAGTAATTGTTGCCAACCCTGGTTATCCTGATGTGCTATAGAATATTAGAAGGGCTTCCCCTCTGTCCAATCTTTACTCACTAGCCATCCTCGCTCCATGATCCTTCCTTACATCCTTCCAAGGTTCTGATAATTCTTCTATTCCCTTCGTTGACATCAACTTTTTAGCTTCCACATATAAGTGAGACCATGTGGTATTTGTTTCTGAGTCTGGCATTTTTAATTTAACATATGGCCTCCAGTTGAACCCATTTTGCTGTAAATGACAGAATTCCATTATTTCAAATCTAAATAATAATCCATTGTTATATATATTATCCAAACAAATGGATATATTAAAATACATGTATTTCAATTTCAAATGAAATGTATATATTGCACATTAAATATATATATATTAATGTATTAATAAGTATTTAATGTATTAATAAATATATATTTAATGTGAAATGTATATGTATGTATATATTATCCATATTTATACTTTATCCATTTGTTTGTTGATGGTCACATAAACTGATTCCATAGCTGAGCTATTGTGACAAGTGCTAAAATAAACATGGGTGTGCAAGGTGTCTCTGACCTGCTGATTTTCTTTCCTTTGGATATATACCCAGTAGTGGGATTATAGAATTATATGGTAGCTCTGCTTTTTGTTTTTGAGGAATTTTCATACTGTTTTTGACAATGTCTGTGCTAATTTATATTCTTACCAACAGTGTAGTGTATGAGAGTTCCCCCTTTTATGCATTCTTACCAGCATTTGTCATTTATTATCTTTTTGATAATAGCCACTGGGGTGAAAGAATACTTCATGGTGTTTTGGATTTATATTTCCCATTCTAGATCCTCTTTTGTGAAATGTCAATTCAGGCCAGATGCCCTTGTTTAAACCAAATTATTTGAAGTTTTCTGTTATTTGGAAATTACTTAGAAATTAATTCCTTGTCCAATGAATAGTTTGAAAATTATTTTCTCCTATTCTCTAGGATAATCACCCTGTTGATTGTTTCTTTAGCCACACACCAGCCTTTAATTTTGATGTAATCTTATTGGTCAACTTTTGCTATTATTGCCTGTGCTTTGGGGGTGATATCCAAAGAAGTATTCCTGCCCTTCTATTTCCCTGAAGCATTTTCTGTGTGTTTTCTTCTAGGATTTTCATGGTGTATGGCCTTACATTTAAGCCTTTTCTCCATTTTGAGTTAATTTTTGTACATCATGAGAAGTAGGGAATCTTAGTTTCTGTCTTCTGCATATGTGTATCTAGTTTTCACAGTATATTATTAAAGGAATTTCCTTTCTCCAATGTTTATTCTTGCTGCCTTTATAAAAACTCAGTTGGATATAAATACATAAATTTATTTCTTGGCTCTCTATCTGTTCTTTTTTTTTTTTTTTTTTTTTTTGTGGTGCTGGGGATTTTAACCCAGGGCCTTGTGCATGCAAGGCAAGCACTCTACCAACTGAGCTATATCCCCAGCCCCTCTGTTCCATTATACCTTTGTAGTATGTTTTGAAACTAGGTATTGTAATGCCTACAATTTTGTTCTTTTTGCTCAAAATTTTTTTCATAGTTTAGGATCTTTCATAGTTCCATACAAATTTTCAGAGTATTTTTTTTATTTCTGTGAAAAATGTCATTGGTATTTCAAAAGAATTTTCAATGGGGCTGGGGATATAGCTCAGTTGGTAGAGTGCTGGCCTTGCATGCACAAGGCCCTGGGTTCAATCCCCAGTACCACAAAAAAAAAAAAAAAAAAAAAAAAAAAAAAAAAAAAAGAATTTGCACTGAATCTGTAGATGACTTTGGGTATTATGGATATTTTAACAATCTTAATCCTTCCAATCCATTGTCATGTGATGTCTTCTCATTTTTTTCATGTGTATCTTCTATGATGTATTTTATTAATGATTTTATTTGTTCTTTTTAGTTATATATAACATTAGATTCATATTGACATAATTATATAAGCATGGAATATAATTTGTTTTGGTTCAGTCCCCAGTATTTCTCCTTTCCCTCCCTTCTTGCTCCCTTCCTTCTACTTTACTACTTTTAGGTGTTTTCTTTTTATAATTAGTGTCCTGCAGATGTACCTGATGATGATATTCACTGTGGTATATTCATATATGTACATAGGAAAGTTAAGTCAGATTCATTCTGCTGCTTTTTCCTTATCCCACCCCTCATCCCTCACCCTCAGTCCCCTTCATCTAATCCTTTAATCTTTCTTCTAATATGATGGAATCCCCCCTTTTCTCTTTCTTTCTCTCTCTTGCTCTTTCTCCCTTCCACCTCATTTTCAACTAGCTTCCACAAATCAGAGAAAACATTTGACTTTTGGCTTTTTGAGTTTGGCTTATTTCACTTAGTATGATATTTTCCAGGTCCATTCATTTACCAGCAAATGCCATAATTTAATTCTTTTTTTGGGGGGGGGGGGTGGGTACCAGGGATTGAACTCAGGGGCATTTAACCACTGAGCCACATCCCAGCCCTATTTTGTATTTTATTTAGAGACAGGGTCTCACTGAATTGCTTAGCACTTTGCTGCTGAGGCTGGCTTTGAACTTGCTATACTTCTGCCTCAGCCTCACAAATTCTTCTTTATGACAGATTAATATTCCACTTCGTATATATACTAAATTTTCTTTATCCATTCATTTGTTGAAGGACAGCTTGGTTGGTTCCTTAGCTAGGCTAGTGTGAGTTGTGATTTTATAAACTTTGATGTGGCTGTATCTCTATAGTATGTTGATTTGAGATCTTTTGGATATATACTGAGGAGTGGGATAGCTGGACCATATAGTGGTTCTATTGTTAATTTTTTGATAAATTTTCATACTTCTTTCCAGAGTGACTGGTTACACTAATTTTCCTTCCCACCAAAAATACATGGGTGTACCTTTCCCTTACAAAGTTATATATGACAAACCTAAAGTCAACATCATACTGAATGGAGAAAAACTGAAAGCACTTTCTCTAAAAATAGGAACAAAACAAGGATGCCCAATCTCACCACTTGTATTAAACATAGTCCTTGAAACTCTAGCAAGAGCAATCAGACAAGATAAAGAAATTAAAGGGATACAAATAGCAAAAGAACCAAGTTATCTCTTTGCTGATAACATGATTCTCTATTTAGAAGGCCCAAAAAGCTCCACCAGAAGACTTTTACAATTTTATAAAAAAGCACTATATAAGATCAGCATACATAATTAAATCTTTCCTATACTCCAATAATGAACCTGTGGAAAAAGAAATTAGGAAAACAATTTTATTCACAATAACTTAAAAAATAAAATACTTTGGAATAAGTCTAATGAAGGATGTCAAGGACCTTTACAATGAAAACTATAGAACACTGAAGAAAGAAATTGATAAAAAACCTCAGAAGAGGGAAAGACCTCCCAAATTCTTGGATATGGAGATTTATGATCATTAAAATAGCCATACTACCAAAAGCATTATACAATGTAATTCCCATCAAAATGTCAATGAGATTCTTCATTGGAATAGAAAAAGCAATTCTTAAAATTCATTTGGAAGAATACAAGACCCAGAATTAGCCAAAGCAATCATCAAGGTTTTATAATTTTTTATTTCTTAGGTTAATTTATTTCTATTTTTTTGTTATATTTTTGGTAACTATTGAGAGCAGGGTTTCTTTTTTATTTCTCTTTCAGACAGTGAATTATTGTGTATAAAAATGCTACTTGTTTCTTGTACATTGATTTTGTATGCTGCAATTTTAGTAATTTGTCACTTAAAAAGTTTTTCAGTAGAGCTTTTATGTTTTTCTATATTATATACAAGATAAAGTCATCTGTAAAAAATAATAATTTTATTTCTTATTTTCCAATTTGGATGCCCTTTATTTCTTTCTCTTGCTCAATTCATCTTGCAAAGATTTCTACTTCTATGTCAAAAAAAGGATGGTAAAAGTGAATATCCTCAAATTGTTTCAGATTTTAAAGAAACCGTTTTTGGGTTTTCTTCATTTAGCATGATGTTGGCTATGGGTTTTCATATGAAGCCTTTATTGTCTTGATAGATGTTTCCCTTACACCTAGTTGATTGAGGGCTTTTATCATAAATAGATGTTTAATTTTATAAAATGATTTTTCTATTGAGATCATGTTTTTAAAAAAAGTATATTTGTTTTAATTAGTTATACATGACAGTAGAATGCATTTATGCACTTTGTATATCATACATAAATGGGATGTAATTTCTCACTTTTCTGAGTGTATATGTTGTAGAATCACATCGGTCATGCAGTCATATATATGCATACGGTAATAATGTCTGTTTCATTCTACTATTCTTCCTATCCCCATATTCCCTTCCCTCCCCTCACTCCCCTCTACCTAATAGAAAGTAACTCTAATATGGTTTTAATCTTTTGACCTATTGATGTGAGGCATAATATTCAATGATTTGCATATATTGAACCTTATTTACATCCTTGGACTAAACCTCACATGATCATGGTGTGTAATTTTTTTAATGTGCCATTGAATTCAGATTCCTAGTGTTTTGCTGAGAAATTTTTGCATCTGTATTCACCAAGGATATTGGTCTGTAATTTTCTTTTTATTGTGTCTTTGATTTTGGTACCAAGGTAATGCAAACCTTGTAGAATGAGTCTAGCAGAAACCCTTCCTATTCAATTCTTTGAAATAGTTTGAGAGGAAGTGAAGTTAGTTCTTCTTTAAGTGTTTTGTAGAATTCAGCGCTGAAGCCATAGGTTCCTGGTTTGCTGCTGTTGTTCTTCTTGTTTTTATTTCTGATTCAACCTTGCAGTTCATTATTTATCTGTTCAGGTATATTCTGTCTTCATATTTCAGTTTTGGTAGGTGATGTGTGTCCAGTCTCTTCCAAATTCTTCAATTTGTTGACATGTAGCTGCTCATAATAGTTTCTAATGATCCTTTATTTCTGTGGCATCAGTCTCCTTTTTCATATCTGATTTTATTTGTCTTTTGTTTTCTTGTTTAAAAAGACTAAAAATTAGTCAATTTAGTTTATCTTTTCAAAAAACTCTTCATTGATGAAGGATATGGTTACCTACCTGTCCTCCTGCTCCATCCTAAACTCCTCCCAATACCTGGCCCTGCCGATCAGGAGGGCCCACCAAAAATAACTAGCTCCTCCCATGACCTGGCTTTGCTAAGGCCCTATAAAAGCCAGACCCTTGTGGTCTGCCATGATTTTGCCCTTGAAGAGGTGCCCCTCAGGTGCTAAATAAAGCATTGCTGGTCTGTGAGGTTGGCCTCCATTTTTCTTTTTCTTTTCATATTCCCTTCCATGTGCTTTTAAATGACATTTTGTATTGTTTTCAGTTTCTTTCATTTACTTTTTCCCTAACCTTTATAATCTCTTCTGCATATCTTACTGTTTTTTTTTTTTTACATGAAGCCTTATTGCTATAAACTTTCTCCTTAATACTACTTTTTCTATATTTAACAGGCTATCATATGTTATATTTTCATTTTTATTTATTTTTAATTACTTTATAATTTCTTAATTAATCCAGTGATGATGCAAGATTGTGCTACTTAGATTCCTATATTTATACACCTTCTAAAGTTATTCTTGTTGTTGATTTCTAGTTTTATTCCATTATAGTCAGAGAAAATACATGATGGACTTTTAATTTTTTAATAATTCTTTGAGGCTTGCTTTGTGGCCCCAAATATAGTTACTCTAGAGAACATTCCATGGGCTGAAGAGAAGAATGTGAATTTTGCAGCTGAATGAATGTTTTTGTGAATGTCCCTTATCTATTTAGTCTATAGTATTGTTGACCTTTTTTATTTCTTTGTTACTTTTTTGTCTGGATGAAATGTCCATTGGTGAAAGTGGGATGTTGAAGTCCCTAGTCCCAAATTATTATTGTGCTGAAATTTTATCTCCCTTTAGATCTAATAATGTTTGTTTTATATGATTGTGGGCTCTAATATCAGGGGAATATGTTTATAATTGCTATTTTACAACAATGGAACACTTATCAATACATAATGTCTTTCTTTCTCTCTTTTTAGATTTTATTTCCTCTTGACAAAATTGTAGCTTACTCAGACTTGCTTTTGGTTTCTGCTTGCATTGAATAGCCTTTCCCAATCCTTTGCTTTTAGCATACGCATGTTTTTTTTTTTTTTGTTTGTTTGTTTAAGTATAAGCATTCCTTTATTTCATATTGCCAACAAACCTATGTTTTTTGTTTGTTTGTTTTTTTAGATTATTTATTTACTTATTCATAATGCACAAGTATATCATCTTTTTACATACAACTGCTTGTATGCAAAGTATGTTTTTAATGGTGAAGTGAGTTTTTTTGTAGGCAATATACAATTGAGTCTTTTTAAATTTAAGTTTTATTTTTATTTGTTCTCTTTTGTTATATATAACAGCAGTATCCATTTTGATATAATTACACAAGCATGGAACATATCTTATTCTAGTTAGATTCCCATTTTTACAGATGTACATGGTGGTGAGAGTCACTGTGTTGTTTTCACATATTTACATGGGAAAAAACTATGTAAGATTTATTCCACTGTCTTTCCTTTGCTTATGCCTCCTCTCTTCCTTCCATTCTCCATTGTCTAATCTACAGCGTTTCTGTTCTTCTCCCCAGGCTGCCCCCTTATTGTGGGTTAGTTTCCACTGATTAGAGAAAACATTCCACCTTGGGACTGGCTTACTTCACTTAGCATGATAGTCTATAGATCCATCCATTTGCTGGCAAAAGAAAATGTGGGTCTCTTTTTAAATCCATTCAACTGCTCTATATCTTTTTATTGGAGATTTTATTCTATTTACACTTAAGGTTATTACTGATAAAAATTTACTCTTGCCATTTTCATAATTTTTTGTTGTTTTGTATATTCTTTGTTCCTTTCTTTTGTGTGATTTGGTGGTTTTCTGCAGTTTTAAGGCTTGATTCTTCTCTCATTTTTGTATCTGTCTTATCAGTGAGTTTTGTTTTTTACATGTCTTCATGATGATAGCTGCCATCCTTTCACATCTGGATGGGGTATTCTTTTAAGCATTTCTTGTAAGGTTGCACTAATGATAAATTTGCTCAGTTTTTTCTCATCTTGGAAATTGTTCATTTTTCTTTCATTTCTAAAGGACAGCTTTGCTATGTATGTTATTTTTGACTGACTGGTTTTTCTTTTTCAGAACTTTGAATATATCGTTCCATTTCTTCCTGGCTTGTAAGATCTCGACTAAGAAATCTCCTTTAGTCTAATGAGGTTTCCCTTAAATATGACTTGGCACTTTTCCTATTTCTATAGAATTCTCTCTTTGTCTTGGACTTTTGGCAGATTGATTATAATCTGACATGCTGAGGATCTTTTTGGGTCAAATCTGTTTAGGTTCTTTGGGTCTCCTGGAGATGGCTATTCATGTATTTCTGAAGATTAGGAAAGTTTTTAACTATTATTTTATTAAATAGGTTTTCTATGCCTTTTCCATTCTGTTCATCTTCAGAATCTTCTGCAATAATTAAATGTTTTAATATCACCCCATAAGTCCTAGAAGTATTAGAGGCTTTTTTCAGAGTTTCTTTTTCTTTTATTTTTTTTTTTCTTCAGTTTTTGTTTTGTATTGTCTGGGATATTTCAAAAGATTTATCAAATTTGTAAGTTTGCTTTTGTTTGATTTAATAAATTGCTGGAGCTCTCAAGTGTACTTCTTAATTTGATTTATTAAGTTTTTCAATTCCAAGATTTCTGTTTGATTCTTTTTCATGATATTTATCTCTGCTGAATTTTTATGCTTTCCAAATTTCACTGAGCTCCCTGTTTGTTTGCCACTATCCTTTTCTTTGGGGGGGGGGGATATTGCTGAAGATATATTGTATTCCTTTGGAGGTAGTGTGTTATCTTGATTTTTAATTACGTTTTGCATTCCCACATTGACAATTGAACATTTAGGGTGTCAGTTGTCTCTATACTTGTATACAATTGTTTTGTAGTAAAGGTTCTGTCCTAAAGATGTGCCTCAGGATATCAAGTTGGTAAGCTACATTAGCTCTAGTTCCATTTGGGCACTATAGAGTAGTGTCCCTTTGGCTTCTTCAGCTGTAATTGATGGCAATAGCCACAGGAGCTTGAAACATGTATCCTCATTCCAAGCAGCAGCACAAAGATGTCCAGCAGCTGGGCTCAGGAACAGAGACATGAACCACATCCCATAGGCTGAACAGCGGTATGCAGGCCAAAGAAGCAGCACACAGAAAGGGGAATATGAAAAGATAGGCCTCACGACCCAAGGAAAAAGCAGCCCAGCCTCTCAATTCTGCAGGGCAGCATTTTCCTTACTGTGCTAAACCACTAGTTCCCTGAAGTATGGGGTTCTGCATAGATGTGTGTGCTCAGGTACAAGTTATATTACTGGGTCTAGCCATGCTGCAGGAGCTAGCGTTCTGGGTTGGAGATGGGAGATAATATAAGTACATTCTCTAAAGCAAAGCTACTGTGTGGATCCAGGTAGCTACCTTACTGGGATACAAGCCTGTGCCAACTTTAGAATTCTTCTGTCACTAGGATTGCCAGCATCTATGGCTTTGGGGTCCACTGGGACTCTCCTGGTTATTCTTTTACTTTCATGGAAAGTCTTTCAGGACAAGGAGCCAGGGCATGGTTACTTTGTTCTTCCCTATGCTACTATCCCAGTTCTTCATGTCTTACAGTGTTCCTGGATCTCCCTTGCTGAGGTCCAGTGCTCTCCCTCAATCATTCAACTTGGAATAAAAATATTAATTTGCAATTTTTGTCCTTCCTTGTTAAGGAGGAGGCAAGCACTGGGTTCCACTATTCATCCATCTTAGAATCCCTCCTTTTCTGATTTTACTTTTATTGGCTGGGTTTTCTCCCTAAGAGGGGTTGCATTTTTATGTATATTTGCATGCATGTTTTTAATTTGATGCTAAATATTTCAAACTATATATTGTTGAATGCTAGCTTTTGTTGTTCTCCTTTAAAGAATGTTAGATATTTTCCTGGCAGGCAAACGAGTTTCTTGAAAATCACTCTACTCCTTTTGATACTCAATATTAAGCTTTGACTGAAGGAGAGTGTTTAGAATAGACTTTATTTCAGGGCTGATTGAGTCCTACTAGTAACACATAATTCACTGGGTTTTTGATAATACTCTCCATTCTGCATGGTAGACATGCAGGTGTTCCCTGACCCTGTATGAGTTTTGGACAGTGTTCAGGTCATTGCTCTCTAGCCATTCTTTTCCCATTCTTTTGGAGTCTCACAATATAACCACACACATTAAGTTTTAGAATATATCTGAGAGGAAATTTAGATGAGGAATGAAGGCTTCAAAAGACTGATTCATCCACCACCACTCCTGAGCAGAGACAAGACTTATTGATGTGGCATTCTGTAATGGTCATTGACCCACACCTGTCCACTCTGAATAACAGAACCTTCCTTGAGGAAGTGTTACTCAATTTTCCTCTCCTGTTCCACTCTCCCCTAAAACTCTGGTGTGTGTACTTCAGGTGGGCCAATGCGGCCCCAATTTTGCCCACAACTAGGACAGACTCTCCTGGTTCAGGCTGAGTCAATTCTAGTCCCCCATCTAGGCATTTGCATCTAGAATTCTATTAACTATTGCCCGTCTCTGTTTAACATTCAAACTCTAAATTGTAAGATTTGCTGACTCAGGAAAGCCAGAGTACAGGAAGAAAGAGTAAGCACAAAGAGAGAGAGAGCAGTGAAGCAATGGCAGAACAGAGGAAAAAAGAAAAAATACAAAGTTTAATAGTGGCGAACCTCAGCTTCCAATTATCCAGTTCCCACTTCCATTCTTCATGTAGCCAGTTCCATACTTTTCACTCTTTGCATCATGGGAGGTCATTGCTCCCTTCTAATAAATGTCTCATATATTCTTAACTGGGTGTGAGTGATGTCCCATTTGTAATTTTAAAAATTTCTGATTAAGGGAAATATCTAGGGAGCCCTTTTTATCCCCAAAGCATCTCTTAGCATGACACCAAAGGTTGTCATCCAGAAATTTTCACAATGATCAAGGAATTATTTAGCCCGACTTACATGATCACTGTCCCTTTGCTCTAATTCAGTCTCCAGTGTCCATCAAGCCAGTCAATGGGATCTATACTTAGTTCTTATGTGTCATGTCTAGGAAATTTGAAAAAAAACATTTAATAGATGCAGAAAAGAGATCTCAAAACTCAGTGCCCCTCCTCCCAGGATGCCCAAGGACCTGGATCATGGCCATAGGACACAGGAGGGCTGAGATAAACCATTCCTTCCCCTACTTCCTATCCCATGAGGAGCCTTGATCTTCTGTTGGGCATCATCTAGTTTCTCCATGGCTCTTGATCCTTTTCAGGCAAGAAGCACTTACCCCTCCTTGGACCTAGACAGATGTCTTCATCATCACATGTTTGAGAAATCACACTCAGAGTCCAATCAAATCATAGACAAGGACCCATGAGTTGACGCCAGCTTGCTCTTGAAATTAGTGGGAAGGGAGCAGAGTGGTAGGAGGAGCTCTGTGCAAGAACTGGAGGAGACTCAGGCCTCCAAGTGACATTGGGGTCCTTCCAGGTCCATTTGCTCTTCTGTAATTTGAGATTTTTGATCTGGATAGATTCCAACCCTAATACTTTGAGCTCAAAATACTTAAGATCCTAGGTCCAAAAACAAAGAAACACTTCAAATGACACTGAGAAAACACTGTAAGGAGTTTATCCAGGTGATGGAGTCACCCTGAGAGTTCACCTGGTGCCTATTACCTCAGGACATGCAGAATGGTTGGACATTCAAGAGAAGGACACTAGAATGCATGTCACAGGTAAAGATTTTGTGGCCCAGGACATGAGATCACATTCAGGGTCACTTGACTCCCTGGCTGCCCACTTACGTTCCCACTACCTCAGCCCTTTACTTTCTATCACCTGTATTCTTAGTGCCATCTTAGTAATGGGGAACAGCAGATGGAGTGAGGCTTCCTGAAGATAACAATCAATTCAGACACATTCAAGCCCTTCCAGCTAACGCAGACAAGGGTCCCCAGCAGGGCATCAGGACTCTCAGAAATAATGTTGTTGATGATTGATTTGAAATGTGCTCCAGTCTCCTGTCCAAGTGCATGTTATTTCTCATCTCTTAACCAGGTGCTATGGTTTAGATGTTAAGTGTCTCCCAAAAGCTCAGATATGAGACAATGCATGAAAGTTTAAAGGTGAAATGATTGGCTTATGAGAGCCTTAACCCAATCAGTGAATTATTTTCTTAACAGGGATTACCTGAGTGGTAACTGAAGGCAGGTGGGGTATGGCTGGAGAAGGTGGGTCATTGTGGGCTTGTCTTCAGGGTATATATTTTGTATCTGGAGAGTGGTGTCTGTCTCTGCTTCCTAATGTTGAAACCGCTTTTTACCGTGACAAGTTCTTGCTCCCTGAACGCTGAAGAATAACGCCGAAGAAGCACTCCGAGGCAAGCGTAGAGTGGAAAGTGGACAGCTTTATTGAAAGGATAGCAAAAGACTTCCCCCAGAGGGAGAAGGGGACCCGGAAACCAGGAATCCAAAGGGAGGAGAAACTTTCTCCCTATTATATCTGAAATCTTTCTTTTGTCCCTTTCATGTTCCCTATCTCTGTCCTTCCTGGGACAGGGGACAGGAATGTCAAAAGATGTGACACCGGAGGGCCCATGGTGGGTGTGAGATTTACACCGGAGGGGTTTAGGGCTAGTTGATTAGCATCTCCGTTTGCTGGAGCTGTTTCATTAACATTCCATAAGATGGGTCCTAAACTTGGGAACATTAACCATCTTATCTCTCTTGGAGTTGCTCTGTGATTTTCCAGGACTCAGGCTGACTCCATTTTCCTTATGGGCTCCATGTTCTTTATGAAACTCGATGTTAGACCCGATTTGTCTGACTACACTCACTACCTAGCTTTAAATATGGCTTCAATGTGATGTCTTGAGCTGATTTCCTCCAGTACACCTTTCCACTATGATGTTCTGCCTCACCTCGAACTCTGAGGAATAGAGCCAGTTGTCTATGGACTGAGATCTCTGAAACTATGAGCCCCCAAGTAAACTTTTTCTCTTCAAAAATTGTTCTTGTCAGGTCTTTGGTCGTAGCTATGACAAAGTTGACTAAAACATCAGGCCTAATTGTCTGAAGACCTAAACAGGAGTCTTGGTCACTGGATCAGCCAGCATCCTATAGGAAAGAAGTGGGCTGCCACCAAATGCCCTCTCAGATTAAGCAGTCTGCTCTAAACCCTATGCCTCTCATGCTGGGGGGGGGGGGGGCGGAAGATGAAGGCGGCGCAGCCTAGTAGGAAACTGATTTTGGGAAAGGTATCAGAAGCTAAGAAATATGCATATCCTATTCCATTCCTCTTCATTTATCTTGTAGGAATGATTAGAACCAGGCTCTAATGGCAGAAAGCAAGAACCCAGGAGAGCCAAAAAAAAAAAACTTCCTGAATAGGCTTTTATATCCAGCCATGAAGAATTTTTTAAAGTAGCTGTTTTGGACCAAACATGTAGCATTTGCTTATTATAGAAAATTTGGAATATGTGCAAATTATATATGGAACAAAACAAACTAGAATATGACTGTAATCCCATAATCACTGGGGTATTTCCATACAGGGTGGTGGTCATGGTTGTTTACCATGAATGTGTACACTTACAAATAGTTAAACATATACCCTGTGATTTACTGTTCTTGAAAAATTTTTTAGTGGATCATGAACATTTTTTTGCTATTAAAAACTGTTCAGTATCATCACAATAGCCTGTCATGCCACAGATTAGTTACTCTTTTCTCATGGTAGGACATTTTATTGTTTTTCTATTTTACTGTATGATACAGCACATGGAAAAGGGTTTTTGTACAGAAATGTAATGAGCAATGGGAGCGGGGATGTATCTCAGTGGTAGAGTGCTTGTCTAGCATGCACATGGCCCTGGATTTTAATCCTCACACTGCAAAAAAAAAAAAACAGAAGAACAAAATCTAAATGTTCCAGACACCAGACATGGTCTGACTTTTCCAGGGTGTATTTTCCATCTTTATAGCCCTGTCTTCAGCAGCCCCAGGGCCTGGCAAGGCAGACATTTGGTGTTGACCCCCATTCACTGATGACACACAGAATCTATTACCTCTCATTGTTAAGTGAGAGAATGAATTTATATAGCAGAGCATAAGCATTAAAGAAGATGTCAGCTTTAATGACAATGACCCCAAAACAATGATCATAGAAACGACCATAGCACAGCAGGGCAGTACTGAGAAGAGAAGGGACAAGGCACCTGGCCCCCTGGAGGAGGGAACAGCAGCTTGAATCTCATCTGGAGCAGTGCTTTTTAAATATTTCTAAATTCAATGCCAAATGCCTGCTTACCCCTTTCAGCAGAAGGAAGTTTGTGTATTTGCATAGTAACACAAGCCTTGATTAATTGTTCTCTGTACTGATATATACAAATTTTGTAGATTGTTCTGTCAACAGTTTGCCTAGGGAAAAGTAAGTACATAAGATCAATTGATAAAGTACCAAGCCAAAGTCAGAGAAACTTGCTTCCACCAGGATCTGCTGGTCCTCCGAATCCCTCTTTTCCTCCTCCTCCTCTTTCTTATTCCCCTTTCTCTCTATATTGTCTCTCTGTCTCTCAGTGTCTCTCCTTCCTCACTTAATTTACAGCACAACATTCTACTTGCTTAAATACAGGTGGACAAGCCTCATTTCCCTAACCCCCAAAGTCTAGTTCAAATGCTTTGTAAGGAAAGTTGCCATTTCAATACAGTTGTTCGTAACAGCTAGAGCCTGATTAGTGGTTCCATAGGGCAGGTGAAGTTTCTAGCCTGACTCTTTCTGTTCCCCTCTTGTAGGCCTAGCTTGTCTCCAAGTTTCTACATCTATTTTTCTGTTCTTCATGGTATAAACCAGCACAATGTCCTTTCATGGGTATTTACTCTGTGCTGATGGCTGCCCAGGAGACAAATGCCTAATCCTTTGGCCTGAGAGATCGAGAGCCAGGTGAAAAGACAGAGGCATCCTTTCTTGTTCCCAGTTCTAAGACTTCCTAAGTGAACAATGCAGATATAACAGAGTGTTCTAGAAATGCAGACAAGAAGTAAGGGAACCGGAAAAAAATTCCAAGGAAGATAAACTTAGAATTAAAAGAAGTACAAGGATTCTACAGGCACCAAGCTGGGAAAAAATGTGCCATATTTGAGGAGCCAAAAATAAGGAATATGGTAGAATGGAGTTAAGAAGGGAGGTTGGAGCAAAGAGAATGGGAAAGTCAGCTGGAGAGGGAGACGTGCCTAAAAGGCCCCAGACACCACCGTGCAGCTATGACCATGCCATCTGTGATTTTATGGAGGGCACTTTCAGCAGCAGTAGAAGTCAAAATGCATTTTTGAACTTGCCCTTGAGGTTTGGGATACCCATGGTTGTCCCATCAGCAAGTAAACAGGGTGTGGAACAAATGTGAATCTAGGAACCTTAAATCTGTAAATGACAACTAAGGCCACAAACATATGTGCAGTTTGCTCACAGGAAGCATGTGAGGTGGGAAGCAAAAGCCAAGGCACACCCTGGAACAGTCTACCCTGGTACCAACTAAAAAGATACAGGCAGAGTCTAGAGGACTAGCCTGGAGTCATGTCATGAAGTTAGTAGGCCTAATTTGCATTTTTTTTGTTAAGTCCCTGAGGATTATAAGCGATACCTGTTTTGTGGATAATATTGAACTTTGTACAAAATTGTTTGAAGGATGTGGATGTATATGCAGGGCCATTATCTGTTTTAAGCATTTTGGGGGATGCCAATGCAGCAAAAGCTTGCAGACAATGAGATATAGTATCTTTAACTTTTTCTCCGGAATGTAAAGAAGCAAAAAATCATGCCTGAGCATGTATCTATGGTGACATGAATAAATCGTAATTTTCCAAAACTTGGCTCATGTGTGACATCCATCTGCCACAAATGATTGGGCATCAAACCTCGTGGGTTAACCCCATAATGTGGATTGGGCAAGAGTGTTACACAAGATGGACATTCTTTTACAATTCTACGAGCTTGTTTCTTTTGTGATTTTAAATTTTTGTCTTAAGGTAGTGCTGTTAACGTGGAACTGGGAATGAAATAAAGTAGCTTGTTGTACTGTAGTAAATATAAATATTGTTTTAGTGAGGGCGTCAGCTTTTTGATTACCTTCATGGAGAGGACCAGGCAGATTAGTGTGAGCTCTTATGTGACCTATAAATAAAGGTTCTTTTCGTTGCCATAGGAGATTTTGGATTTGAGAAAACAATTTAAAAGCTGGAGTATGTGGTGCTATTGGACCTGCTAGCTCCAATTTTGGGACAGCATGTACAATATAATGGCTGTCTGAAAAAATATTCATAGGCTGTTCTTTAAAATTTTCCAGAGCTATTATTATAGCTTCGAGTTCCACTAATTGACCTGATTTTTGATTAGTGATATGAATCATTTTTTCATTTTGAGTGACTACTGCAGCAGTACCGTTAGAGGATCCATCTGTAAATACATTAAATGCTTTAGGAATGGGTTGATTTTTTATTACCTGTGGGAATATGATAGGATGATTGATACAAAAGGACAGTATAGGAGATTTAGGAATATGATTGTCAAAATTTGCAGAAGTAGAGCATCTAGCTATAGCCCAATCATTATCATTGAAGCACAAATATTCAACCTGTGACGATGAATAAGGAGTAATAATAATAATAGCGGGATGAATTCCAAATATTTTAGTAGAGGTTTTAAGTCCTTGAAGAATAAGTTTAGCCACCATGGAGGTATAAGACTCAATTGTACTTTTAGGAGAGACAGGCAAATGTATCCAAAGGTCCCTGTTGCCAAAATACTCCTGTTGGAGTATATTGTGAAGGAATATAATAATCAATATTAGTGGTTGTGCAAAATCAAATCTATCGCAATGGGATCTTTCAATGGCCTGTTCTACTAATTTTAGAGCTCTTTCAGGAGTTTGTTCGATATGGGTCAGGGTTCCCACGAAGGATGTCAAATAAGGGTTTTAATTGTCCCCAAAGTGAGGCTTAGTTAGCGAAGCCAATTATGGTATTTTTCAAAATTGTTTTCTCAGAATTTTTGGGGGCCCCTAAAGAAAAAAGGTGATCTGCTTTGCCTTTTTCTTCTGCTATATATAATCCATATATTTTTTAGATTTTTTGTTATTTCACTAAATATATTAAATAAGATTTGTTGATTAGGGTGAGCTAATAAAGTAGGATTTTTTCCATTGATATCATTATTATTAATAGAAGGAATTGAAAAAGCAAACCTGCAAGGCTTGGTCGCTAGGTGTAGCCCATTTGCTTCTAATTGTTCTTTAATTAATTGATGGGCCGCTTGCAATTTTTCTTTGGATAGGGGCCACTGAGGGACCCAAACTGGCTTATTAGAGAGCTATGGTATTTTTTTAAAATGTAAGATATCTCTTCCCCATAGGGTAACTGGCAAGCTGTTTAAAACATAGGGTTTGAATGTTCCTGTATGGCCTTCATTGTCTTGCCAATTTAAGATTACAGCACTTTGAGCTGGGGTATTACTGTATCCCAAGCCTCTTAAACTGGTTGAGGCTTTCTGTAGAGGCCAGTGCTTAGGCCATTGTTGTAGATTTATGATGGAAGAGTCAGCTCCTGTATCAATCAGCCCCTCCATCTCTATACCTTGAATTTTTAATTTGCACATAGGCCTCCGTGAACAGTCCTGGACCCAGAAAGCCATAGGTCCTGAACCAGTGGAACCGAATGCTCTGCTATTTCTATTTTGTGGCATGCTTTTAAAAGAATTATGGAGACTGGGAATGAGGAGCAGCTGTGCGATTCTGTCTCCTTGATTTACGGAGATGATGCCCCTGTGTGTACTTAGCATTATTTTAATCTCTCCATTATAATCTGAATCAATAACCCCTGGTATAACATTAAAGCCTAATAAACTTTTGGAACTACGCCCAAGGATTAGTCCCACAGTTCCTGAAGGGAGAGGTCCCCTGATTCCCGTAGGAATCAGCTGAACCCCCATTTCAGGTGTCAGGACCATCCGGGCAGTAGAACAGAGATCTAATCCTGCACTTTCCTCTTGTCCCTCTGATAAGGGAGTTAATGGGTAGGAGGGACTGTGACGAGGAATCATTTGAATCTGAGGGCCTTCCTCCTCTAGTGCCTCGTACATTTGTGGGCCCCAGGGCATTGGGCCCCGTGCCCCGTTTTTTGAAATCCTTGATAAATCATTTCCATATATATCATATCTAGAATGGCATTGATTGGCCCAATGTATACCTTTTTTGCATCTGGGGCATCGGCCTGGAGCACGGTATGAATTTGATTTTATTACCCTTGGGGGATATTGCTTAGCATATCTTGGTTGATTATAATAATTTTGTCTGGAATATCCTGTTCTAGGTTGAATCCTTTGGGAATTTTGAGGGGAGGAATTTTTCATCACTGCAGCAATTACGTTGCCTGTGATAACAGCCTCGTTAATGTCTTTGCACAGTCTGATATAAATTGATAAGTCTTTTTTACTTCTCCATGGCCTTATTGCATCCTGGCAATATTTATTAGCGTTCTCGTATGCTAATTGGATAACTAGGGGCATAGCTTGCTCGACTTCTCCAAAAACTCTAGATGTTGTTTTTAAGAGCCTATCTACAAAATCAGCGTAAGGTTCGTTAGGCCCTTGTATAACTTTTGATAGGCTGCCTTGCAGATCCCCTGTGCCTGAGATTGTCTTCCAGG
Organism: Tamias sibiricus; assembly: GCA_025594165.1. Lineage (NCBI taxonomy): Eukaryota > Metazoa > Chordata > Mammalia > Rodentia > Sciuridae > Tamias > Tamias sibiricus. The sequence continues at coordinate 92,403,158 of CM046663.1, read as the reverse complement.
CTTTCACAGCTGCAGTGTGTATCTGGGCATACACACCTGGATCATATTGTAGCTGATTTTGTAGTTCGGCGAACTCACCCTCCCCTGTGAGCATATCTATATTGCGTTGAGGGAAACCTGCTGCAGCATTTCTCTTTGCTATTTCTGAACAAAGTTCCTGGAATTGAGTTTTCCAGATTAGGTATTGTCCCCCACTTAGTACCGCTTTGCATAGACTTTTCCAATCTGAGGGGGCTAAGGTTAGGGTGTTAAGTGACTCTATCATACTTAATGTGAACGGAGCTTGAGGCCCATAGGTCATTACCGCCTCTTTAAAATTCTTTATTGTTTTAAAGTCTAGGAACTCGTGATATCTTTGTCCCTGTTCATTTTGAAATACTGGCAGTTCTAGGTGCTCCTGCGGTTTATGTTGTTCGAGAGCGTATAAGCGCTCTGAAAGGCCGCCAATTTCTACCTCAAGGGCACGTATACTCTGATCAATACTCTTTATTGTTTCTGTTAGGGATTCTATCCATGAAGGAGCAGAGGGCGCTAGTGGTTCCTCTATTTGACGGTCTTTTCTCTTTTTTAATTTCTTTTTGTTCTTTTTATTGGAGACTGTGCTCTCCGAATCGCTTTTTGATTCCTCTTCACTACTAGCTTCATAATTCCTAACCGGCTCAGTAGAGGAGACTGTACTTTCATGGTTTGGCTCCTTGTTACTATTATTACTTTCACTAGTATCCTGAGTTTCAGTTTCTAAGGAGAGTACATACTCCTCAGCTAATTTTATTAAGCTTCTGATGGCTTTTGCAGATCTTACTTTTGAATTTACATTCCTACTCTCCTTGCTGGTCTCCACTGAGTCAGAGGATATGCTTTCTTGTTCACTTTTCTCACTATCCTCTGAGTTCTCAATATCAAAAATTTCATTCATGGCTTTTATAAACCGACTTTTTGTTATATTTGCTCCCATCTTTTTAAATTTTCTTTTTTCTTACCTTGCCGCCGAATTCCCCGTACAGGCCACCACCTGTCGCTGCCTGAAGCGGAAGTCGCTTGGAGCAGCGAACGCCACAGGAAAATTCGGAGGCAGGATGAAAATGAAAAAATGTCTTTTATTCTTCTCCTCTCTCCAGCTCCAGCAATCACTCCAAATGCTCTAACTCCAACCACCACCTTCTTCTTCCCCACACACACTAACGGACCTCACCCAGTTATATACATATAGCTTTAACAAGGACACGTGCTTACAGCTCGAGCTTACAGGTGCGTCACGCAGTGTTCACGGGCATACAAAGATTCTTTGAATAATGTATTAATATCAGGTGGAAACTAGAACATCTTTTATGGCTCTCAGCTAACCGCAATCTTTAGCTATCTCCTTGATTATAGGCTCCTTCAATCCATGATAAATTTCCGCAGCCATAGAAGTCAAAATGCCATCAGTTGAGAAATAAAGGGTAAGCGAGAGTGCTGGCTGCGAATAAAGAATGATTTCAAGGGCCATGGTTCTGAACAGTGTTGGCAACTCATGGGATGTTTTTGTTTGTTTGGTTGGTTTTTTTTGTTGTTTTTTTTTTTTTGTTTTGTTTTTTTTGTTTTGTTTTAAGTATGGTTCCTCACTAAGTTTGAAGGCTGCAATGACAAAGACTGAAGAGACTAAAAGAATGCAGATTTCTTTGAGGATGCAAAGCTGGGAGAGTAGGGCACTGTGATGCCATGAATTATGGAATAACTCTCCGTGAAGTAGGAATGCTCAATTGCTTTAGATATGTCACTTCCCCAAGGCTTAAACACTTTGACACTGCCCACTCCTGAGCACCAGGCCAGCTCAGGCAAAGCAGGTGGGAGGAGGAGGCTAAGAGTCCCCTAGAGAAACTGCCTGGGAAGGCTCAGCACTGACATTCTTCTGATTCAGGGACAGTGTCACAGAATACAAGGTTGGGCCTGGGATCCAGGACCCAGTGGCAGGCTGGCAATGCCATAATGTGGGTCACTGAAGATCACACATTTTTTCTCAACATTTTGTATATTTATGGCTCGTTATTTAGTACTATTTGCCAGTCAATGCTTATTAGTATTTGGAAACAATGAAGCTGTTGTTATCTGGCTTTTATCAGTCAAATGCACAGCTCTAACATGCAGTGACTACTGTTAACTTCAATGAATAAATTAACTAACTGAACCATGGCCTGGGTGTGCAGGGCCAGAAATCAGGATGGTGCTCATTAAAATGAGACTATGAGCTTAACAAAAATTATGGACCTTCCATTGTGTACTGGGTATTCTACCTGCTAGACCTGGCACTGATTGTGTCATCAAGGGCCTTTGCTTGATTATGAAATACCAGGGGTCTACAAACTTATTCTAGTTCCCATAAAGATAAAGAAATGGGCTCTAAGAATAGCACAGTTTCCTGAAAATATTCTTCTCCAAACACCCCACTTGACTAATATGGAAACTTTGACTCAGAGAGAATTAGTGACTTCCAAACATTTCTCAGTGAAGAGGTGACAGAGAGCTCATTAAACAAGAAGAAGATGGCGAACAGGCCCAACAAGTTTGGTTGAATGGCCAGTCCCCATTTCTGGAAAAATGTTGAAAATGGAACTGGATGCAGAGCACATAACTTCTGGGTTGTGAGCATACCTAGAAAATGCATTATAGGACCACAATCAGGACAGTGAGAGAAGGACTTGGAGGATGCAGCCACATCAGAGTTCCCTATATAGCTCATCCTCTTCCAGATCCCTGCATTCAACAGGACTCTGTGCTTGTAGATGACAGCAGCCTCCCTTTAGCAAGCTAAAGCAAAAAGTTATAGAATTGGCTTTAGGGCCCCAAATTCCTTATATAAATAAGGAAGAATTGCTTGACAAACCACACACTGCCTGCTGGAGCAGGGTTTATTGGCAGAAACCCACAGAGATAAGCTTGAACAAGTATGTTAACCCACTCCAGGGCAGTGTACAGAGACCAAGCTGGGCTGAGGTCAGACTCCAGGAAAATGATTCTGCATCTTGGGCTTGTAATGGTCATCAGGTGGGGCCAGGAGTTGGGATTCAGTTATGGTGAGGTGTGCAGAAACCTGGCTATCTGCCCCATTTCTCCAGCTCTCTACATGGTCAAGGAATAGCAGCCACACTTTTGTGTGGTCAAGGGTTGGGGTTCCAGCTGTGTCCTACCGGAATTTATCACCTTCTGGACTCAGCTAGAGCAGGCTCCCATAGAATCCCACAGGAGATGAGCTTCTCCCTGAGGCCAGCCTGCAGAGAAAAATGAAAACCAGGAATCAACTGAATGTTTTAGTTATCACTGCCGCTGAACTCCTTCTCCTCACTGCAACCAAAGGCAGCTTTACAAACTTCAAAACTAACTGTGGCATGCCCTGCAGGAATCCCTTGGCGTCGTCTCCTGAATCAAACTGCTTAACCTGCGATGGGAGAATATCCGCACCACATCTCATGTGTCTCTCTGGCCTCACTCTCAGCCACCTTCACATCCCTGAAGGTACCAGATCCATTCCCTCAGGGTGCCCTCCTGCCCCAGCATTGCTCATGATGTGTCTTCTGTCTTTTCCTAGCCTGCTAACCTGGTTAACACCTAAACATATCCTTCCACACACCCTCATGGAGAATAACTGGCTCTTCCCCAATCTTCTGGCTCTATAATTGAATTCCTCATTGTATATTGTAGTTGTTTTGGACCTGCCCATCTGCAAGTGGCACCAGGCACAGAGGAAGTGCCAATGAACAATGAGGTTGAAGTGCACCAGCTGCATACACCCCTGCCCACAAGGCTGGGTTTCAGGACTGTTGGCCCCTGATCTCATAGGTGGAGAAAGACTCAGTTGCTTGAGATGAGAGATGAGTAGCCAATATGCTGAAAGCTGAAAGGGCTCGCTTGTTCAGTTCATACCACATGGCTAATGAGTGGCTCCACAGCAGCACTGTCCAAAGAACGGAACACAAGTCACAGTACAATCATGAATCATCTAGTAGCCAAGTTTTAAAAGGGAAACAATAAGGCTCTATAATTGAGTATATTGTAGTTGTTTTGGACCTGCCCATCTGCAAGTGGCACCAGCACAGAAATGCCAATGACAATGAGGTTGAAGTGCACCAATAACCCCTGCCCACAATCAGGACTGTTGGCCCCTGATCTCATAGGTGGAGAAAGACTCAGTTGCTTGAGATCTGAGTAATATGAAAGGCTTGTTCAGTTCATACCACATGGCTAATGAGTGGCTCCACAGCAGCACTGTCCAAAAACGGAACACAGTCACAATGAATCTCTAGTAGAAAGGGACTCAATGAAGAGAATAAAAACAAAATACAGACTGGGAAAAAAGAAAAACATCTAAATTCCTCCAAAATACACAAAGGAAAACTCAACAATAAGAAAAAAAATTTTAAATGGGAAAAGACTTGAATAAACACCTCACCAAAGAAGGTGTACAGAGGCAAATAAATATATGAAAAGACGCCCCATACCATACATTGTTAGGGAACATAAAATGTTCCACGCCTACTAGAATGACCAAAATTCAGAACAATGAAAATTCCAAATGCTGGCAAGGACATGGAGCAACAGAAACTCTTGTCCACTGCTAGTGGCAATGCAAAATGGTACTGACACTTTGGGAGAATGTTTGGAAGTTTCTTCCAAGCTAAAAATATTCTTACCATATAATCCAACAATGGTTCTTCTTGATATTTACCTAAAGGAGTTGAAAGTTTATATCCACACAAAATCATGCATGTGGATATTTATAACAGCTTTATTCATAACTGCCAAAACTTGGAAGCAACCAAGATGTCCTTCAGTAGGTGAGTGACAAACTTTAGTATATCTGAAAAAATGCAATATTATTCAATACTAAACAATGAACTATCAACCCCTGAAAAGACACAGAGGGAACTTAAGTGTGTGTGTTATTACTAAGAGAAAGAAGCCAGTATGAAAAGGCTACATACCGTATGATTCCAACTATACAGAGTTGTTGGCTAGGGTTGGGAAAAAAGAGGATAAATAGGTGGAACATACAGGAATTTGAGAGCAGTGAAAATACTCTACATAATACTGTATATTTTGTCCTAACTCATAGAATGTACACAGCCAAGAGTGGACCCTAATGTTAATTTTGAACTTTGGGTGATTATGATGGGTGGTTAAGATTGTAACAAACATACTACCGTGGAGGGACATATTGGTAAATGGGGGAGGCTGTGTGTGAGGGGGTGGGGGAATGTGGGATAGTTCTACTTTCTGCTCAATTTTCCTAGGAACCTAAAGCTACTCTAAAAATAGTCTATTGTTTTTAAATGTAAAAGAATAAAGTGACATAAGTTTTCATACTTCAACCTGATACATCTAAAATATTACACTTCAACACATTTAAAATATTTTTTTAAAAATTAAACGAGATGATCCCATTCTTTTGGAGGGTGCCATCTTTGAAAAATTGGTGAAATTTATACTTAACACCTCTCAATTTGTATGAATCACATTTCAAGTGCTCAGTAACCATACACATATGGGCAGAGGCTATACTACACCAGACAGCTCCAGAGTCTGTGTTAATTAAAAGACACACTCTCAAGGAAGTCTGAAGGCTAATGCCTGGTAGTACTTTTTTGGAAAACCCCAGATATACAGCAAGGAATGGGATCAACCAGAAGACTCTGGACCCTAAAAAGTGCTCTACCAGCATGTTCAGAATATATCACAAGGTTGAGAGTCTGAGAGGATAGACTCAGATGAGAAATATATTTCCTTTCCCAAAGTCACCAGAAGACTCCAGAAATTCTGGAGCACTCCCATATCCCAAGGAAATATATTGGAGCTCACACCTGGTAAATTGTCCAAGATATGAGATAAACTTACCTAGAAAGTAGCACATCCCAAATTCCACTGAACCTGGAGTCTAATGGTCTAGCTTCTGCCTGAGCACTGGGCAGGCATCAAGTTTTCAGCAATCTAACATGGTGTCAAGCAGAGAGTAGCCACAGACCAAAGGTTGCGATCTAAGGCTGCACCATACACCAGCTCTGTGGCCTTGAGGCAAATGCTTAAAGAGGTCTTGTCTGAGTAGCACCCTGCCAGAAAGGAAGCTACTGTCCTTCATCTCCCAACACCCTGTTACAGATCCCACTTCATGATCGAGAAGTGAGTTTCTGCAAACCACTTTCAGTGTGGCCAGCTGCTCTCTAGTAGAGCCTGCCAAGACAGGGCACTGGAGGGGAACCGTGAGGCTGAAGGAAGGTAGGGCTTGTCCCTCCCTATTGCTCCCCTGGCAGCAGGACCTGTTGGGGGTCCTTGCTCCAGAGCTGGCTGCTCCTTCTCACAGCTGTAAAGTCATCCTGTTTGCAGTTTTCCAAGACCTCCAGAGCCAGCCTGGAGGTGCTCCCCTGGAAGATCCCAGTACACTGAGGCCCTCCTCCAAGTTCCCAATTTAATTATCCCAGACTCTTTTTGATTTTTCCCTAGCCTTAGCATGGAAGCTGATTCCCATGTTTCATCCCTATGTGACAGCTTAGTATTTTGTCTTTGCATCTTTGCACTCACCTAGACAACAATTTTATGACAAGTTTACAAGTTTTTCACGTGATATGTTCTTGAAATAACTGATGAGTGATAAAGGGCTTAGCATGCTAGTCTCCATTATTGTTATTGCTATTAGGCCTGGAAAAATGGCTTATATGTTTACCACGGATAAAATGCCCTATGCTATGCAGATACTACCTTGTTTAATCCTCTCAAGTTGCCCATGAACTCTCTCTGTTATTATTGCCAAATTTCAGCATCCTTGTAGCAAAAAACCTCTTCCCCATCACACCCTCAGACAACTTAGCCAGAGAAAGGGCTGCCATGTTTGAATAAAACCCCACTTGTCCTTCACCTCCACTAAAAATCCAACTTCTGAAAACCAGCCAGTTGGAGGCCTTTCTTTAACATATCAAATAGGAGTTGAAAAAAAAGTTAGCTCATCTTCAATTGTGGAAGTCATAAAAAGTCTAGCTCAGGGAGAATTGGTGACCATATGTGCCTTCATGGGAAATTGGCCAGTTTTTAATGTGTCCAAACTACAAGGAAGTTACTTGTGACTCAAGAACTGCTTGTTTCTTCCCCATTGTCTCACAGGTTCCTTGTCCACTCATTCTGTTCCTTGGATTCTAGAGACCTAAATTATCACAATTTTTGGAAAGACCCCTTCTAAGAGAGCTTCTTGCTTAGGTATAATACTGCATCATCATAGAAATGTAGAAAATGAAACATTAAGAGAAAGACCTTTTAAGACTTCAGGAATATCTAACTCCCAAGTTGGCACTTCTTTGAGAGTTCACACTGCCTCCTTTATAACCAAAGATTAAAAAAAAAAAAAAAAAAAAAGATTTAGGAAATGTTAAATAAGTTCATAATCAAACTTGCACAGAGAATCTATTGAGAGATCAGACTGCACAGCAATCCTTCACCCTCAAGTTAATTGGGAGGTCCACTGGGCTGTCTTAAATGTCAACTCAAGAAAAGGGATAAGCTTTAATTACAAATAAATTATTATTTTCTGTTTGTTTCTCCAGAGAAATGAAAAGATGGACCATGAGTACCATTTCTGGGAGGCCAAGAATCAAAATGGTGGAATGGAGCAATTTTCCCGATAAGGAAAATGCTGGGATACAGGAAGAATAATGAAGGATGAGTGTATCTATCTCCATATCCAGGTTATTCATATCTTGCTCTAGAAACTCTCTCTCTCTTTCTTCCTTTTAAAATTTGTTTTAAAGCTACATACTAAACCAAAGGTGGAATAGGCCATTGCCTATGAATAGTTAAATATAGCAAAATGAAAATCCAGTGGCTGAGGCCCCACTGACACATGGCAGCACACTCTGACAGTGCCCAGGAACCTGGGGGAAGAGATCAGTGCTCACAGCTGACACCTGTTGTGAAGCTTTAAGAGACAAACTCTCACCTGCTGAAGGTATGAGGGTTGAAGAGATGGTCAGTCCATAAAACAAAAGGTACTTAAAAGAGCCTTCTCTTCAGGAAAGACTGAGTAGATCAACCTCGCACACAAAACCAAGAAGGGGCTACCCATGACATTTACAAGGAGGCACAGGCAGCTGGCCATCACAAAGCAGACTCCCTGTTAAGGAGATATGGTATCTCAGGGTTTTCATCAGTGAGCTGGTGTTCTTTGTTCTGAAAACGTGCCCTATTTTCAGCCTGGTTTCCTTGGCAGTCAAAAGAATAACTAATCAAATGCCTCATTCAGAGCTTTATGAATGAAAGCATATGTATTTTAAGAGCTTTGGCCTAGCACACAATTACCCTGATAAACCTTTTTCAGAGTTGGAGGGAATGAGTTTTAAGTAAGTGGTGACATTTAAACAAGGAGGAACTTCCAGGCCATGATTACACAGCCACACTCTCCTAGAGCCCCAGAAGACAGGCGAGGGGCAAATTACCTGGGCTGGGGGTTCTCTAAAATTGATGGAAGTTCAGGTTCCCCATTGATTGATCCTACACAGTTCATGGAGAATCTTCAGACTTAACAAATAAGCTTCTTTAAAATTAATTATTCATTTAGCAAATGTTAGTTGAGTGCCTGCTCTATCCAAGGGCATATGATAGGCCACAGGGATGTTTTATGAGCCTCTTGGGTTTGCCCTCAGGAGCTTAGAGATCTGCGGGATGGTGGATGTGTCCATTCAAACACACATAACAAGGTAACTCTCCAGCACATCACTCTGTGCCCATCCCCAGGACCAGTGATTACAATTACATGAATTAAAGTTCCATGAAAAGTAGAATTTTTTCAGCCTTGTCTACCATGTGCCTGACACATAATAAACTATCACTAACTATTTTTTTGGATGAATGTGGTAATAAATTGTGACAGTGGATTTGTGTTTTGAAGGAAGGGTAGGATTTATAGCAACATAGACAGGTAAGGTGAAATTACAGACTTGGTGGGAGGTTGGGGGTGGGGTGGGGTGGGGAGATGGAAATGGCAGGAACAAATGTGCTGAGAGAATAAAGCCCGGGTATTCAGAGGAACTGCAGGTTCACTGTGATTAGACCCTATGACAGGGTAGGGATGCAAAACAACCTTGTAAAGGTAGGTGAGGCCAGACAATGAAGGGTGCTAAATTCAAGCTATGTAAAGAGATTTAGGTTTATCTACAGTAGGACTGCCTCAAGTTTCAGTTTCTGGGGTGGTTTTGCCTGTTGTCCTAGTGTGATTATTGATAGTGTCCCTTTCATACTCAAGTATTCTTGTTTAGAGGATGTTTAGACCACATAGGGAGACGAGCTGGCCTTGGGAAGCTCAGTGCCCACAGGGCTTGGTGGAGCTTGCAGGTAGGTAATGTGACATCCTCCAGTCCAGGTAATTCAGGACAGAGAGACTTTTAGCTAATGGTAAATCCTCAACAGTGGCCAGGGTACAGTGAAATTTACATCTGGGAATGCAAACTGTTCCAGCCCCTTCAGAAATCAAAAGCCTTGAAAATGTCTATGTCTCTTGGCCTATTAACTCCAATTTTGTAAATCACTCCTAAGTAAATCATTCCAAATGCAGAAAACATTCTCTATGTAGATGTTCATCACAGAATTACATACAGTAGGTCTAGAAACCACTCCATCTGGCCTAATGGTCGATGATCAAGGACATAAGACATGTCTAGTCAATGGGCTATAAGCTCCAGAGAACACGAACAATGCCTATTTTATTAACCACTGTATCTCCAGCAGCTGGAATGGCATCTGACGTATTTGTTTAATAAATGAATAAACAAGTAAAACTTCTTCAATGTTAAACAAAATGGACATAAAATAATTTTAAAAAATTATATATAAATGCCAATATACATGCAGTATGAGCTCAACCACATTTTTAGAAAGAGATACATATGTAATTATATACATACAAATTTTAAAAAACTGAATTCTCAAAATGTAAATAGTGAATTCTCAAAATGTAAATAGTGATAATTTTTGGATTGTGGAACTGATGATATCCTTTTTTAAAAAAACTTTATTTCTGTATATACTGCATATTTTCAAGGATATGATTACTTTTATAAAGGAAAAAAAAAAACAAGTCAATATCATTTCTTTAAAAAGGAAGGGCTAGAGTTAGGCAGATTTTAACTTTCACAAATAGGATTCTGTAAGGTGATGCACTCTGAGGGTTCCTAGGCAGTTTTTGTGGGTGTGAGTCTCCAATCGCAACCATATGATGTTCCTCTGTAGGAAGGTTAACTCCCACTGCAGTTGGCAAGAGTCAATTATCTGGCCCCTGTGGAACTAGAGAGAGATGCTGAAAGGGATCAACCTTCACACAAGCAATTTCTAAACTTTAAAAATGATACCCAGCAAGATGGAAAACTGTTGATACATTTTTAAGTGAAACAAAGCAGAATGCAAATGGGCACATTTCCTTTGCTTGGAACTACACACACATGCATTTGGCAAGAAATGAAAAGGCTTCACAAGCAACATATTCATGTGCAGCCAGAGATGACATGAACAACCAAAATTGATTCACCTTTTCAGTAATAACAGGTAATAACAAATGCCAGAGTAGGTGTTTTCAGGTGCTCACCTAGTAACTCTAGACTTTAGGTCAATCTGTTTCTAGAGCAAAGCTTCTTAAATTTAATGTGCATGAAATTAAGCTGCAGATATAGATAAAATGTGGATTCTTATTTAGTAAGTCTAGAGTATCAACAAGAATTTGACGTATCTGACAGCCTCTGAGTAAGGTAGAGGCTGCTAGTCTTCTGAACATACTTTGGATAGCAAGTGTCTAGGGTCTGGTACACAAGCAGCTGGGATCATTAGGAACCAGAAACAGGAAACAGCCATCCAGGTAAGTTGTGCCATGTTAAACAAGGGAAGAGGAGCATAGGAGATGCTCAGTGAGGCTCCCACCCACCACCCAAACACCAAGCACCTTCAGATACTCAGTCTGGTGGCCCAGTTCCCAAGTATGCAGCACCCTGAAGCATATTTGTCCCCAAGCATCTTGGCACCATTGAGATTTATAAAGAGAAGCAAACTTCAGGCACTTGCATGGTATCTGAAGAGGGCTGAGGCCCTCAATTCTTTGGAAAGCTTGAACAATGAATGATATCTTGCCAGGATGGATGCTAGAGTCTGGGCTTTTCTGACAGATGATCACGTGAAACAGTCAGCAGCAGATTGCACCAGAGGACAAGCACAAGCTGTGTCCAAGAGTGGCTCAAGAAATCACCTCAAAATCCAGGATAAAGGTGAAAAAGGAAATTGAATGGGAGATGTGACCAAAGTTGAGACAAGACAAAAAGTTCCAGGAAGGGAACAGATGACTCAGAGAAGCATTTGTCTCAGGTGTCATTGTACAGGTTCTTTCAGGACCAAAGGTACCATGTGACTGCTCAGTCTGCTACTGCCTGACCCTTTGCTAGATCATCTGTGTAGTGCCAAAGCTGGTCTTCTCACAGTGAGGATCCTTGAGGACCCTGGCACTGATACCCTGCCTCATAGGACCATGGTGTGTTCAGCCATGTCCATTCTACTGTTGGTCTAAGTAGGAAAAGCCAGGCTGGGACATCATATCCAAGGTGGCCCAGAGGCAATCTTGACATGTTGTTCTAAGAACAGGCTGTAGGTCCACACACAAGCCTTTGATCTGGTTCAGAATGAAGGGAACTGGGCCTTGACCTCCATAGGGGTGGTAATCACTCTTGCTTTCTCCATCTCCCCTGTTCCTGTCAGCCAGGGCCTTCTTAAGTGAGACTCAGGAATCCCTGCCCCTACTTCTGCCAAAGGCCACTGTGATGTTAATGTCCTGTTTGAAAGAACCATGGCCTATCACCCAGGGCAAGTCATCTCAGTGGTCAGGGCATAGATGAAGAAGGCTATAAACACAGCTTTAAGGACTGTAGGCCTCTGTAGTGAGTCAGCTCAAGGGAAGGCCACAGAGTTTTTGTCCAGCTTCCTTGTCAAAAATGGTCGGAAGGCAGGAAGGACTATGGGTGTAGCAGCTTGACCCCTGGACCATAGCTTGGGGCACTTGCCCATGGTCTAACCCTCAGCAGCAAGAGGCACTGTACCATTGATCTGCAACAGAAAACATTTCTGGAGCTGTCTCCCTATGCCAGAGTCTGTCCTATGAGTTCTAAGGAAATAAAGATGTCATTCACAGGCTGGGGATATAGCTCAGTTGGTAGAGTGCTTGCCTCACGTGCACAAGGCTCTCTGGGTTCAATCCCCAGCACCACAAAAAAAAAAAAAAAAAAAAAAAAAAAAAAAAAAAAAAAAAAAAAAAAAGATGTCATTCACAAGGTGTTCATCAAAAAGAAATACTTGCAAGCTATTGTCCATATAAGGTAGCTGACAGAGTGAAAGAGAAAAAGAATAGAGTGGGGTACAAACTGTGGAACTCCTTCTGCAGAGGGCCGTGAGGACTTAAGACTACCAAGATCCATCCTTTTTAGCTGGATTCAGCTGGATGTGCTAATTGCACAACAATTCCACTGCCTCGCATCGATGGAATTCTTACCACTTGCAAAGCACATCCACAGACATCATCAGAGCCCTATTTCCAAGTGTTATTTCCCTCACTCCATAGGTGGCCTCAAGGCTTATGGTGGGGGAAAATCCCTGGTTTCCCAGGCCAGGCATCTGTTGCTGAGTTACTATAGTGAAGCCTTCCTGTTATAGCCAGACATCTCCGGCTCTGGCATCCTGCAGCTCAAGTCACAAGGTTCACTGTGACCTGAAGAATTTGGATTTAGAATTCTTCCAAAAACAAACAGCTGAACCATCTGAACATCATACTTCACAATGCCAAGGATGCTAAAGCAAGCTTTTGCCAGACTATCGGGGACATGAAATCCAGGAATGATGGGATGCCACCACCAGCTTGCAGCATGTGCTCTTAGCTAAATGGAAAGGCCCGGCAAGGAACATGACAGAGAAGCCCAGAACCTGGTTAAATGGGGATGGACCTGCCACTTAGCCTCAGAGATCCTTTGGAGACTTCTGTGTGTACTGTGGACAGGGGCAGATGCTCAGACTCCTCTAAAGGGGAACTCTGTTGGCAGGTCAGCACCAGGGCCTTGACCTCCTTCTTGAAGTTGGTATTGAGAAAGCCATAAATGAATGGGTTGACACAGGTAGAGGCCATTGCAATAAGGTGACACACCAAGAAGATGAGGTTGCTGTGACAGACAGGGATGACTTCATGATGCCAGTCCTCCAGAGTATTGAATACATGGAAGGGCAGCCAGAATACTGCAAAGGCAGCCACCATTGCCATGAGCATCCAGTTGATCCTTTTCATCTGCCCAGCTTGCCAGCTGTAGGTGCCCTTGCGGAACACACGCCCCTGCCTCCGCAGGCGCTGGTAATGCGCACATAGCAGATCAGAATAAAGCCCAGGGGGATGCAGTACTGGAAAAGAAGCAAGAAGGTGGTATAAATAATGCGATGGTGGTACAGGGGCCAGGATTCAGTACAGACCACCTTGTCAACCAGAAAATCCAGAGCCTTGGAGTGGTTGTTGTGGAAGACATTCTCCAGGATACTGTTAGTCAGGAAGGGCAGGGAAAGGAAGCAGGCAATGAGCCAGGTGGCCACAATTCCCATGTAGGCCTGGGAGATGCTGGGCTTCCAGCCTGTTGGGTTGATAATGAGCTGATGCCTCTCCAGGGCCACAAGGACAAGTGAGAGGATGGAGACTGTCACCGACATACACTGGATGAAGGCTGACATCTTGCAAAGGACCTTGCCAAAGATCCAGTAGTCCATGATGGTGTAGATGACGGTGAGTGGCTGGCAGATGAGGCACATGAGGAAGTCAGAGAAGGCCAGATTGGCAATAAGAAGGTTGGTAACATTGTTCTTCTCCTTTTGCTTCATGGTCACGCATATCAGGCAAAGATTTCCTAGGACCCCCACAATGGTCTCAATGCTATAGAAGGTGATGATAAAAGCCATCGGGTTCACAGAATCCTGGCAGTGGTCAGAGAAGTTATATAAGACAGCATTGAGTTTGCTCCTTTTTTCACCCTGCGAGGATTCTGGGAAAAGCAAGGCCAGGAAGTGAGAGGTGTTCATGGTGGATGCGAGAAGATTCCAGGAGCTCTTGAACTAAGGGACCGCTTCACAGGTGATGCCTGCAAGGCAAACAGACAAATGGGACTCAGGGATCATGACTCCAGAATGGAATCCAGGGAGAAGCAGGGGCCAGGGAGAAGGTTCTTGCTGCTTCTATCCCAAGGCTATCACCATGGTACAATAGGAGCTATCACCTAAAGCTCAAAGGAAGAGACTGGCATCTAATAAACATTACACTGCAGGAAGTGCTTTTGCATGTTGGGGATCACATGGTGTTTTGTATATGCTAGCTAGTTTATTCTGAAAGGTAGATATCAACCCATTTCATTGATGAGGAATCTAAGATTCAAATATGTGAGGCAACTTGCACCCAGCCACACAACTAATAAGTAATGGGTCCCAGATACAATCTGAGGTCTGTCTGATGCCAGAATTTGTTCCACACATTCCCTCTGACCTCAGCGTTCAAATCTGTTTTGATGACAAACAAGTTAGACAATCGTATGCAGAGTTCAGGGGCAGAATTTTTCAGGGAGTGAACAATTGTTCAGGGAGTGAATTCTACCGAGAATTTAAAATTGCATTTTATCCAAATGGAGATAGCAGTAAATGTTGCTGTTCAGAGTGACTGTGTGAGCCTCCCCTGGCACCTCATGCCCTTTAGGACAGAACCACTCCTTGGAGCTCAACACAAAATGCACCCTCCTGGTATCAGTCCCTACCTTCCCTGGCAGCCTTATTGCTCAGGTGACACTCGGCAAAGGTGATGACTTTCAGGTATGCAAAGTCTAGCTCACCAGCACACCAGATTCTTTCTGCTGCCAACCTGTGTGCACACAGTCCTGGCCAAGGACCTGGGCTGCCTATCACTCTCCCTGGATCCCATAACATGTGTATGCTCAAACCACCTGATGCAGTTTGCTATTTCTAAATATACACCAGATTGTTTCACACTTCCATGCCCTGTCACAGGCTATTCATTCTCCCTGGGGCCTCCTCCACACAAGGAACCCCTGACAAGATGGAGTTGGAACTTGTACTCCAGAGCCTCCAGGAAGTAACCACTGATGGACATTTTGACATGTAGAGTCACCCACCCTATCACAACATATATCATTACAATTTACCACACAGGTTCACAGGTTCTCTAGTTGTCATTAGTCCCACAGGGTCACAGTTCTCAACCTTCATTAAACATCAAAATTACTCTGGGGGCATACTAAAAGTACAGACTCCAGAGCCCTCACCCTGGAATGCAGTTAAGTGAGTCTGAGATGGGGCCCAGGAATCTGTAGTTTAACAAGTGGACTAAAAGATTCCAATGCACATGATCACCAGGGCCTATTTTGAAAAACATTATTCATAGCATAATGTCCTATTTGAGATGTTCAATAATTCCCATATATCAATAATGCTTAGTTTTAAACATAGCTATCTTCTTTATGATCAAGTTCCAAATTGAATGTAATTCTTACAGAGTGAGGCCAAATTAACGAAAAATCAGTAATTATTTCTCAGCTGTCATAATGTTATTCAGTGTACATTTGACTTATAGAGATGAGTCTTGTTTGACTTACAGAAGTAAGCCATTTCATAAGGTCAAGTCAGGAATTCTCCTGACAGCTTACAGTCTGGTTATTTGGGATCTACATCTCAAGATGCAGGACGATTTTGCCAGCACCATGATTTTCTAGCATAAGGGCCATTTGGAGTTAAACATAACAAAATAAAGTACACAGGACCATGCACATGAAGCACACCACAGCTGCTACTGATGTACTAGCCTTAGGTGCAGGAAATGGGACAGACACCCAAGGATCTGGATGACCATTAGCCAGAGCAGAGCTAGATCATCAGTGAGGAGCAACACTAGCAAATCCAAACCACCAGCTGCTCTTGCATGATCAGAAGGGAGTTACTGGGCAGGGAGGAATCCAGAAAATAGTCACTGCTTCATTTATTCATCTACTCAATTAACATGTGCAAAGCTGTAGTCGAGAGACAAGGGCTGCAAAGATGACTCATATAGCCATGGCCATCCCAGACCAGTGAAACTGACCTCTAGGAATGCAGATGGACCTCAAGGCCACATTGCTATTGCCAAAACCAGTATGAATGTGGTGCCTGTGAGTTGGGAGATGAGAGAAGGAGCAGAAAGCAGAGAGAAATGGCATTGATCTTAGGCTCAAAGACTTCAGACAAGTCACCTGTACAAATAGACAAAGAAGAGGAGGGAATTCAAGGTGCAGAGGCAGAAAAGAGGAGAGCTTCCAAGGGAGGAGCTCAGAATAGCTGGAACTGGGGTGTGTGGAAGAGAGTGGCAAATGAAGAGGCTGGAGAGAGAGAATGCTAGGTAAGAGAGGGATGCTAGGTAAGCCCCTGAAAGGGTGCCAGCAAGCTAAATTCATTCCAGAAAGATCATTTGGATGCACAGAACAGATTGATGGAGAGGGCTGTGACTGGAGAAGAAGAGCTCTGAAGAAGGCAGAATTGGGAGTCAGCCTGGCTTGCAGCTCCTTTCTCAGAGAACTGATGAAGATTAACTGACAGATGGTCACAAGTAGGCCAGGACACTCCATTGCAACACCACTGACTAGACCACATGGATGCCTGAGCCCAAATGAACTGTTAAGCCCTTTTAGATGTTTCTGGAAATAGGACAGAGGGTTTGAGAAAGCAATAACGCAGAGAATGCAGATGACTAGGGGCCAAGACAGAAGTGAAACTATCTGTTGGTCCTTGCATCTTTCCCCAGAGGAGAGGCTAGGAAGAGCCACCCTGGAGCAGACTCCACAAATTTATGCCTGGAGGGGCCCTATCTTCACAGGGACTGCAGATTTCCAGAAACACACTCCAAGGGCAAGACAACAGCAATTCCAGTCCCTGAGCCCCAGGTCAGCAAGAGAGCTGACTCTTTTCACAGAATGTGCTAGGAGGTGAGGGAGGCTCCTGAACAGAACCAGATAAGGAAGGAAAAAGGATCCAGGTGCTCCCAGGGCCTTGGGAGGCTATCATGGCACAGCCCTGACTTCAGCAATTGGAACTAAAGAATTCAAGGTTAGGAATGACCAGAGTGAGACCATGTAGCTATAAAGATAGTGGATCACCTGATGGCTGGCGCCTTTACACTAAAGAAGGGGTTATGGACCTGCTCTCAGGTCACCTCAGGGTCTCTGAAATCAAGAACAAGTTCCCCTATAACATAGATACAGCCATCCTTCTATGTGACAAAAGAGCAGAGTATTGCCCAGTGTTCCTCCACATGCCAGCAGGGTACATGGTTGCCCTGGGTTCAAATCCCAGCTCTGCCATCTATGAAAGGGTACCTATGCCAAGGATCACTTAAACTCTCTAAGCCTCAGTTTCCTCAGCTGTACAGCAGGAAAAGTGAGTAATATCCATGTTGCAGCATGGTCTAGCTCCCTCCCAGGTCAGGGATGAAGGGACAGATGGAAATATATATACAAGATTTGGGGCCCCCACTCCTGGAACTCTTTTGGGTCCAGTCTCCATCTTGGTTCTTTGAGCAAATGGGTGTAATTGGATGGGCCAGCTCCTGTTAAGGAGCTTTATTAGCCAGCCTCCTGATAAGAAGTATAGTATTCTATACTATATATATATATATATGTGTGTGTGTATATATATATATATATATATATATATATATATGTATATATATATATATACTTATGAAGTATATATTCATTTTATAACCTGGCACATAGTAAGTACTGATCAAATGTTAGTTCCCTTTCCACTCATTCCACCAATCCCACCTAAGAGACCTCAGCACCCCGCCCCCCGGAAGAGCTGGACAGCAACCACACAAGCCCATTCCCCTCCTGGAAAAGAGACCACAAGGAGGGAGGGGCTCTCCTCACCACGGAGGGCTCAAGCTTTCCCAGGAGACCAAGGGCAGAGGAAACATCAGCTTTCACTTGCCATCCCACTGCATGCTAGTTCTCTTTATAGTCCTGTAATGAAGGCCTTTTTATGCTGATCCAGATGAAATTGTCAGTATCCAACCTTTGATCACACATAAAGTTGGCAAATTCAACCGGTTCAATCAGCCCCATGTTAAAAAGCAGGACACACTGAAGCCCAGTGAAATGAAGGGTCCTGGCTGAAGTCCCACAATTTATAAGGAACAGAGCTGAAGCCAGAATCCTGGTCAGCTTGGCTCTGAAATCACAGGATCCCTTGCCCCCTTTCTAAATATAGGGAGATTTTGAAGGAGGAAAGGGGAATTTGTACCAAAGCAAGAGACAAACTGATGCACAAAAGTGACAGGACACAACTGGAGATGGACATCTCATTTACTCATGGAGTTCAGGGCCCAACTGAGTGTCTGAAGGTACTGCCATGTGTCTTAACCCAGGGTGAAAACATTCCCAAAGCCCAGGACCTCTGTTGGCCAGGTGGAATGGCAGCCTGCCCAGAGTCTATTGGCCTGTAGTCCCCACACACTGGCTTAGAGCCCCCATCCAGTAGTGGGGAGTACTCCACCACAAAATGCCTAGGACAGCACAGCCTTCTCCAGTCCCTGGTCCTTCCCCAGCAGACCCAGGGTTAGAGTTCCTAGTGCAATGACACCCTTAGAAAGAGATAGCTCCTTCCAGCAGTTTGGACCCTGGGAGGGCTCCTGCACATGGCAGAGCCAAAGAGGGCAGCTGCCAGTGGGGGATAAACACAGGAATTAAGGGGTATGAGAGCACCACCATCTGTGTCTTCAAAGGTCTCCACCTGTTCTTCCTCTTGCAGCCTCCAGTCTAGACACTCAACTCTTGGATCTCCTCCAGGTGATCACATATACTACTCCCCAGGGCAGCTCGGCTGGGGTGCCCCTGATCAGTGGGGACCAAAGGGTCTCAGGAATTCCTGGCACACCTCAAGGGGTGACAGCTCTGGGAGGGCAGGCAAATTATTTTGCAAGGTCAGCAAAATGCTGTGAATTGCATTCCCAGGCCGCTCTGTAGACAACAAGGGAAAAGCTGCAACCCCACCTACCCTGAAAAATGCAATGCAGCCTGTCTTCCCAAACAGAGGTGGAAAACTAAGGAACAAAACAATGTTAGTCTCCCAGTGAGGTAAAAACGTAGAAGGCGGTTTGTCTTGTTTCCTGCAATCTCAGCAAACAGCTATCCTCTCCTAATGCCTTACCTCCTCTGATGGCAGTCACAGGTCCAGGTACCCCCCGCCACCCAATTCTCAGGCAAGGAGACTGAACACCTCCGCCGCCCAGGTCCACAACAGGGCAGGATGGCTCCCCCTGCTGGGGTTGTACAGCTCCGACCCCAGGCTCTAGGAAGCCCACCTGAAGCCCAGCCCCAAGTGCAGGGGCAGGGAAGAGGGCTAGCAGCAAACTCTGTTTCCAAGAGGCTCAATGCCCCGCCTCGTCCGCCCCGCCCCTGTAGCGCTCCTGTCCCTTTTCCCGCAAGATACACGGCGGGGGCGCATACCACACCTTCTCCAAGGGCAGAAGCGCTGTCCTAGTGCGGAGCTTAACCACCTTGCCTCCAGCTTGGCCACAGCCCGCTCTCGCTGCAGCCGCCCGCCAGCACTGCCACCACCGCAGCCAGCGCCCGCCCTCTCAGCTGTCTCCTGGAGCCGCACCCACCGCGGACCTCAAGCTCCAGGGCTGCTGTACCGCGCGCCAACCGGTGCTTTGTGGGGACCACCCAGCCCTTCATGCCAGCAGACTGGAACTACAGGACTCGCAGCACACGTGCTCCTTCTCAACCTTAGTTTCCTCATCCATGAAATGGGCATAAGAAGATGTGCCTTTCATAAACTCGCTCAGAAATATTAGCTGCAGACTTGCAGGAGCCTGAATCTCCTGCTTGGAGCACAGAGCTAGCTAAGCAAGACAACCCAGGTGCTTGTGTCATGCTGAAGGAGGACACAAACAAGGGACAAGTAAACAAAGAAGTTATTCCAGAGAGTGAGATGCTGTGGGGAAAATGGGTCCAATTTAGACACATGGTCCAGGTAGAGGATACAGCAAGATTTTTGCCCTTTGTTGGTCAGCCAGAGACATTGGCCACTGGAGCCCATGTGAGGGCAGTGTGGCTGCACAATGTCAGCCAGCTGGTGAGAGAAGGAGGTGAACTTCCAGAGGAGCAAGTAGAACAATCAGGGGCCTTGTAGGTCCTGGAAAGGCCTCCAAGGTTGTGGCAGTGAGGATTAAATGAAAACGCCTCCTTTTCTCTGTTTGTTGAGTGACACACAACTCAAATGAACTAGAACAATATTCCTTACAAAGGCTGATCCTATTTTGAATACAGTTTCCTCCCAAGGAACACATGAGGGTAAGATCTGCTTCCAGGGCATCTCCTAAATACTGGACATGCACAACTCCCACATAGAACCTGCTGTGGCTGTCCATGGAAACAACCTCCTGGAGTTGTGTGCAGCAGCACTGTTCTTGTCTGTGTCCCAGGAGCTCAGCCTGGGTCCACACACAGGGTGGCTTCTGACAAAGTTAGAGAGAAATACATTTAACAGGACCTGGTTGTGATTGTGACTTCTAGAATATTTTCCTAGCCAGAAACCATTGGACTCTCTGTGCTCCAAGCAGGAGATCCAGGCTCCTAAAAGTCTGCAGCTAATATTTCTGAGCAAGTTTATGAAAGGCACATCTTCTTATGCCCATTTCATGGGTGAGGAAATTGAGGTTGAGAGGGAGAAGGAGCATGTGTGCTGCAAGCTGTGTAGTTCCAGTCTGCTGGCATGAAGGGTTGGGTGGTCCCCACAAAGCACCGGTTGGCCGCGCGGTACAGCAGCCCTGGAGCTTGAGGTCCGCGGTGGGTGCGGCTCCAGGAGACAGCTGAGAAGGGCGGGCACTGGCTGCAGTGGTGGCAGTGCTGATGGGCTGTGGCCAACCTGGAGGCAAGGTGAGGAGCTGTGCAGGCAATAACTGACATGGTCTTCTCCTCCTTGTGAGGTGGCTGTGAAGGACCTGAGCTGCCTGTTGCCTCTGAGGCTTTGTTGGTGAGCCCTTTCAGGCAGACTGCCACATGAATACTTCTGAGAATAACTGCCTGAGATTCATGGGGGTCAGAGAACAGCTGAGGAGTTGAGAGGTTGAAGAAATCAGCAAAGGGCTCCAGCACCAGGAAGAAGTGCTTTCATTCTCATGCCTACCTGATAGGTGTGACCATCGCATTTCACAGATTAGAAAACTGAGTCTCATAGAAGTGAAGTTATTTCTCCAGTCGCCAGGCTCATAGGTGGCAGGGCTGGCATCTGAATCCGAAATTGAAGCTCCTTCTCCAGGATCATACTGCCCTTGAGAGGGATAGGCCTCTCCTCATCTCCTCATAAGGTACAATCTTGGTGAAACCAGCAGGCCTCACACTGCCTACTAGACCTGCTGTCTAGGCTGGGGAAAGAAACAGCACCCTCTAGTGGCATCAGAGGCTGCAGCCAGGTCTGCTAAAGCTCCTAAAGCTCCCCAAGAAAGCAGAGCCCAGGACTGAGGAACAGGGAGCTGTCCTTCACCACTCCCTGGGGCTCAGGGCTTCAGGGAAACTGGAGCTCTGGGCATGTCACAATCACTGGGGAAGGGGCTGCATAGGATTTTCCTTCTGCCATAAAAATGGTTGGTTTCTCTGACCTTCTGGAAATTGAGATTGACCCTCCTTATAGCTTCCTGATGAGCCTCACTTCCCATCCCTTCATGACTGTTCCAGAGTCACCGCGGAGCACTAATATCCCAGCTGTGTGCCACCTTCCCCAGCTAGTGAAGAATTTTCATGATCTGTGACCTCTCTTTGACCTCTCCATCTACAGCAAGGTCTGTGTTCTCCTTGATCCAGTGAGGAAGCTGAGGATCAGAAGAACAGGGAATAGGCCAGGAGTACTCTCCTCCCTCCCAGATTCCTGGGATTTGGAGTCAGGTCAACTCTGAGAGCTAATGTGGGGAGTCCTCACAAGCTGGGCCTCCAAGCCATCTCACTGAACCTCAGATTTGCATTTATAAACTGGAGCTAAAACTTAAATCCACTGTGGTCATGGTTGTTAGTAGAAAAGAGATGAGAATATTTCTTAGTATGGTCATTGTCAGATTTGTGTGTTAGTCCCCTACTTGGCTTCCACTCCCTTCCCCACCTGAGCTAATGAGCAATCTTCTTCATTTCTAGTTTGAACTTTCTTCAGCCCATCTTATAACCCATGCTTCTCACCTGGACTAGTCCTGCAAGGTCCTAAGAGGCCCTATGAGCTCGGCCATGGTGAATTAAAATCAGGCTTAGCCTATTTTTTCTTAAGCTGTTCTGTTGTTGCCTCCTCAGAGATGTTCTGTACTTAAACTCATGTTTAGGGGATATCACTGAATGGCAAGTGTCCAGGTTTGTAGATGTTGCTCACTGAGCTCATTTTCTACATGGAAAACTCTTGTTTATTCTTGGAGACCTAGCTCTCTGTGAAATGTCTCTTTACCCCCAGTCCCTGCTCATTCTTTTTTTTTTCTTTTAATTAGCACATTATAGACGTACATGATATTGGGGCTCACTTTGACATAACCACATGTGCATGGAATATAATTTTCTCTAGTTCAGTTCTCAGTACTTCCCCTTTACCTCCCCTTCTCCCTCCCCTTGTTCTCTTTCCTCTACTCCACTGATCTATCTTATATTTATTTATAGTTTTTTTTTCATTAGTGCATTACCAATATACAAAAAGGTGAAAGTCAACATATATGTACTGAAAAAAACTCAGCATATATGTATATTCACATATGTACATAGGAACGTTTAGGTCAGATTCATTCCACCACTCCTCCCTCTTCAAGTCCCTCTTCCCTCCCCCTTCATCCCTTTCATCTATTCTACTGGTCTCTCTTCTTCATGGGATTCCACCCCTACCTTTCTTTCTCCTCTCCTCTCCTCTCCTCTCCTTTCCTTTCCTTCTATTTCCTATCCTATTCCACCCCCCTCCCTCCCTCCCTTCCTTCCTTCTTTCTTTTTTCTTATTTTGGTCTAACTTCCACATATGAGAGAAAACATTTGACCCTAGACTTTCAGGATCTGGCTTATTTCATTTTACATGATGTTCTTCTCCAGTTCCATCCATTTACCAGAAAATGCCATTTCATTCTTCTTTATGGCTGAGTAAAACTCCATTGTGTATATATACCACATTTTTTTTTAATCCATTAATTTGTTGATGGACACCTGGGCTGATTATATACCTTGGCTATTGTGATTGTGCTGCTATGCACATTGAAATTGCTGCATCACTATAATATGCTGATTTTAGTACTTTTAGATATATACAGGTGAGTGGGATAGCTGGGGTCATATGATGGTTACATCCCTAGTATTTTGAAGAATCTCTATGCTGCTTTCCAGAGTGATTGTAGTCATTTTCAATCTTTCAAACAATGTATGAATGTACCTTTTCCCCCCACCTCAACAGCATTTATTATTATTTGTATTCTTTTTTAGATGTTGATATATCTTTATTTTATTCATTTATTTATATGTGGTGCTGAGAATCAAACCCAGTGTCTCGCACATGCTAGGCAAGCACTCTAGAACTGAGCCACAATCCCAGCCCCATTATTTGTATTCTTGATATACACAATTCTGACTGTATTTTATTTACATTTCCCTAATTGCTGCAGATGTTGAACTTTTTTTCATATATTTATTAGCCATTTGTATTTCTTCTTTTGAGAAGTGTCTCTCTATATGTTGGCTGATTTGGGTTATTTGGGGGCTTTGGGCAGTAAGTTTTTTTAAGTTCTTTATAAATTCTGAATATTAATTCCCTGCTGGAAAAGCAGTTGACAAAGATCATCTCCAATTCTGTAGGCTCTTTCTTCTCATTCTCAAGTGTTTTTCTTTTCTGTGAAGAAGCTTTTTAATTTGATATCATCCCATCTATTGATTTTTTGTTTTATTTATTGTGCTGTAGGGGTCTTGTTAAGGAAGTCAATGTGTGTGCCACATCTATGTTGGAATGTTGTGCTTACATAGTCTTCTAGCAGTTGCAGAGTCTAATTCCCAGGTTTTGGATCTACTCTGAGTTGACTTTTGTGCCAAGTGAAAGAAGGGATCAAGTTTCATTCTTCTATATATGGATATCAAGGTTTTCCAACTCCAAGTGTTAAAAAGGCTGTCTTTTCTCCAAAGTATGTTTTTGGCACCTTTGTTGAATATCAGATGACTCTATATAATGTATTTGTTTCTGTGACTTCTGTTCCATTGGTTTTCGTGTCTATTTTGGTGCCAATATCAGGTTGTTTTGGTCACTGTAGTTCTGAAGTACAATTTGAAGTCCAGTATTGTGATGCTCCCAGCCTGTTCTTTTTGCTCAGTATTGCTTTCATTTGTTTAGGTCTCTTATTCCAAATGAATTTTATTTTTTTTCTAGTTCTGTGAAAAAAATATTATTGATATCATGATGGGATTGCACTGAATCTGTATAATGCTTTTGGTAGTATAGACATTTTGATAATATTAATTCTGCCTATCTAAGAGCATGGGAAAACTTTCCATCTTCTGTGGTCTTCTTCATTTCTTTCTTCAGTGTTTAATTATTTTTGTTGTAGAGGGCTTTCACCTCCTTAGATCTATTTCTAAGATTTTTTTTTGTCTTGTTTTGATTTTTTTAGTTTATTATGAATGGGTTAGTTTTCCTGATTTGTTTCTTAAAGGAATCATTGCAGAGTACAAGAAAGCAAATGATTTTTATGTGTTGATCTTGTATCCTGCTACTTTGCTAAATTTGTTTATCAGCTCTAGAAGTCTTCTGGAGGAGCTTTTTGGGTCTTCTAGATATAGGATCATGTCATTAGCAAACAAAAGTAATTTGACTTTGTCTTTTATTACTTGTACCACTTTAATTTCCTTCTCTTTCCTTATTGCTCTGGCTAAAGTTTAAAGGATTATGTTGAATGGGATTAGTGAGAGTGAGTATCCTTGTCTTGTTCCTGTTTTTAGAGGAAAAAATTTCAGTTTTCCTCTGTTAAGTATAACGTTGGCCTTGAACTTGTCATATATAGCCTTTATAATGTTGAGGTAAGTTCCTCTACCACAAATTTCTCTAGTTTCTCGCACAAATGGCTGATGGACTTTGTCAAGTGCTTCTTCTGCATCTATTGAGATAATTGTGTGATTCTTGTCCTTAACTCTATTTACATGGCGAATTACATTTATTTATTTGTACATGTTGAGCCAACCTTGAACCCCTTGATGGTGGAATACTATCTTCTTAATGTGTTCTTGAATGCTTCTTGCAAATATTTTATTAAGAATTTTTTTGTCTATGTTCATCAGTGTTATTGGTCTCAAGTTTTCTTTCCTTGATGTATCTTTGCCTGAGTTTAGAATTAGAGTGACACTAGTTTCATAAAATGAATTTGGCAACATTCCCTCCTTTTTTAATTTGTGGAACACTTTAATTGGCATTAGTTCTTTTTTAAATGTCTAGTAGAACTTGGCTTAGAATCCATCTGATGTTGAACTTTCCTTTTTTGGAAGCCTTTTAAAAGCTGCTTCAATTTTATTGCTTCATAGTGGTCTGCTTAAGTTTTCTTTTCCCTCATAATTCAATTTGGATAGATCATACATTTTTGTCAACATTTTTGAAATTTTCTAACTTACTGGAGTATAAATTTCAAAATAGTGTCTAATGATTCTCTGGATTTCACTTTTGTCTGAAGTGGTATCTCCTTTTTCATCTCTAGTTTTGTTAATTTGGGTCTTCTCTCTTTTGGTTACTTTGGCTAAGGGTTTATCAATCTTGTTTATCTTTTCAAAGAACAAGCACTTTGTCTCATTGCTCCTTGCTTTGTACTTTTTTATTCTCACTTTCATTAATTTTGGCTATGATTTTAATTATTTCCTGTCTTCTACTGATTTTTGGTAATAGTTTGTTCTTCTGTTCCAAAGACCTTCAGTTATAATATTAGATTATCTATTTGGTATTATATTTTTAAGGCAGGAACTCAATGCTACAACTTTTTCCTGCTAGAACTGAATACATACTGTCCCAGATATTTTGATATATTGTATTTCTATCCTCATTTGTTTCTAAAAAGTTTTTTTTTTCTCCTCTGATTTCTTCTGTGATCCACTGACCACTTAAAAGTGAATTATTTAATCTGCGGTTATTGGAATGGTTTGTTTTTTTTTATCTTGTTATTGATTTCTAATTTTATTGCATTATGATCTAAAGAGGCAAGGAATTATATACTTTTTTGTATTTGTTAAAATTGTCTTTGTGTCCTAATATATGATCTATTATAGAGAATGTTCCATGTGCTGCTGAGAAGACAGTAAATTCCATTGTCAGTTGATGAAATATTCTATAGATGTTTGTTAGGTCAATTTGGTTAATAGTATTTTTCATTTCTGAACATTCTTTACTTAGTTATGTCTGGATGATCTATCTAATCATGAGACATGTGTGTTGAAATTGCCTAGTATTATCATACTGTGGTCTATTTTATTCTTTATATTGAGAAGGGTTTGTTTTATGTACGTATATGCACCCTTGTTTGGAGCATAAATATTTATAATCTTCATATCTTGCTGTTGGATGATTCCTTTAACCAGTATGAAATGATCTTTGTCTCTTCTGATTAATTTTGGCTTGATGTGTACTTTGTCTAACATGAGAGTAACTACCCTGCTTGTTTGGTTTTATTTGCATGGTATATCTTTTCCCATTCTTTCACCTTAAGTCTGTGGATGTCTTTGTCTATAAAGTGAGTCTCTTGTAAACAACATATAATTGAGTCATGTTTTTTAATCAATCTGCCAATCTTTGTTTTTTGATTGAAGAGTTTAGACCATTTAATTCAATATTGCTACAGATTAATTTTACTTCTTGTCATTTTGATTTATTTCTAATGTTTAAATTCAACTTGACTCTCCTTTAATTGAATATTCTTCTAGTGCAATTCATCCCCATGCTGGTTTTCATTTTTATTTTTCATTTGTTCTGCATGATACATTTCATTGTGCATGTTTTGTAATGCAGACTTAAGTGGTTTTCAATATAATGTGTCTTGGAGTGGTAGTGCCTATTTGGAGTTTTATATGCATCTGGTATTTGGATTTCTGTCTCATTCCTAAGATATGGAAAGTTTTTAAACATTATTTCATTGAAGAGATTGTCCATCCCTTATACTGTCTACTTCAGGGCCTTCTTCAACCCCAGCTGTTCTTAAATTTGATCTCTTACTGTTATCCCAAATTTCTTAAATATTCTGGACATGATCTCAACATTTTTACTTTATTACTGACTTTATTTTCAAGATTGTATAATTTGTCTTCAAGGCTTGATAATCTATCTTCAAAGAGGTCAGATCTATTGGTGATGCTTTCTATTGAATTCTTAGTTTCATTTATTGAGATTTTTATTTCCATGTTTTCCATTTGGTTCTTGTTTGGAATTTCTATCTCTTTATTGAAATTAAGTGAAACTTCTTGCATTTTATCTTTAACTTTATTTTTTTACATCTTCTTGTAGCTCATTGAACATATCAATATGAACTTTTAAAATTCTTCTCCTACATTTCCTCCACTGTGATGTCCATGGGTCCAATTGTTGATGTGTTGTGAACTCTTTGGGTTTATTCATTCCCTTGCTTTTTCATACTGCTTTCATATCCTCATGTCTATACAGATGATTTTCACTTTTTATTTTATGTAAAGTATTATTTAGTAAGCTTCTTTCTCTTAAGAGTCTTGGGCTGGACAAATATCCTAGTTATTGCTACATTTACTCAATGTGTCTTATGCTGTTCCCATTCTTAGCACTATTTGAAGAGAAGACACTGAACCCTATTTACTATAATCACTTCAGAGCAAAGTCACATACTATTTTAACTTTAGGAAAACTCAAAATCTTTTTGATATTGTTCTCCACAGTTCTTCTAATCCAGGCATAAATATGTAGTAAAATTCTGAGATAGGTTGAGAAATTAGTTATTAAGTACAGTAAAATTGTCATTACATTACAAAGGAGCTAAAAAGAGAGGAGAAAAAATTGGGCCAAATGAGAGATAAAAAAGAAAACTATAAAATAATAATACTTACCAAGGTAGAAAGAAAATAAAGTGAGCTTATGTGTTTTTTTTTTTCCTCTTTCTTTCTTAGATCCTCTTACTACCCATTATCTTGGTCAGGTTTCAGGTTGAGGAACTCTGTCCTTATGTTCTGCTCTGGTACCTGAACTTCAAGTCTCTCCTGGTCTCAGACTGTGTAATATTGGGTCTTAGAGCACTTATTCGGTTGTCCATCTCTCCAGTCAGCTATTTCTTCACTGCCTCCTTTTGTGCTGTAGGGAGGGGAGGGTTGGGCATTTCTGCTACCTCTGCTCCACTACCCCTCCCCCCTCATTCTAAAGCAAAGCTGCCAAGTCTGGCTCATGTACATAAAGCTCCCATACACACAGCAACTGTTCTGCTTTTTCCTGGAAGATATAATAGGAGAAACCAGCTAGAGAAAAGCAAATTCACTTCATATTCAGAAAATCAGTAGCACAAAGGAGACAGATCAAGAGGAATAAACAAAATAACCAGCCTCAAAACGAAACTAAAATTTTTCTCCATTTAAGATAATGTTAGCTCTGCTGGGCCTTGCATAAATAGCTTTTATAATGTTGAGATATGTCCCTGATATTCCTAGTTTTTCCAGTTTTTTGAACATAAAGGGGTGCTGTATTTTGTCAAATGCTTTTTCTGCATCTATTGAGATAATCATATGATTTTTATCTTTAAGTCTATTGATGTGATGTATTATGTGTTATTGATTTCCGAATGTTGAACCAGCCTTGCATCCCTGGAATAAACCCCACTTGATCATGTGCACTATCTTTTTTGATATGTTTTTGTATCCGATTTGCCAGAATTTTATTGAGGATTTTTGCATCTATGTTCATTAAAGATATTGGCCTAAAGTTTTCTTTTTTGGATGTGTCTTTGCCTGGCTTTGGAATTAATGTAATATTGGCCTCATAGAAAGAGTCTGGAAGAGCTCCCTCTTTTTCTATTTCTTGAAATAGTTTGAAGAGCATTGGTATTAGTTCTTCTTTGAAAGTGTTGTAGAACTCGGCTGTAAACCCATCAGGTCCTGGACTTTTCCTTGTTGGTAGCTTTTTGATGACATCTTCTATTTCTTTGCTTGTAATTGATCTGTTTAAATTGTGTATAGCCTCCAGATCCAGTTTAGGCAAATCATATGACTCTAGAAATCTGTCAATGCATTCAGTATTTTCTGTTTTATTAGAGTACAAGTTTTCAAAGTAATTTCTAATTATTTTCTGTATATCTGAGGTGTTTGGTGTAACCGCTATGGAAAGCAGTATGGAGATTTCTTGGGAAAATGGGGAATGGAACCATCCTATGACCCAGCCATCCCACTCCTGGGTCTATTCCCAAAAGACTTAAAAACAGCATATTACAGTGACACAGCCACTTCAATGTTTATAGCAGCACAATTCACAATAGCTAGGTTATGGAACCAACCTAGATGCCCCTCAGTAGATGAGTGGATAAAGAAAATATGGTATATATACAAAATGGAATTTTACTCAGCAATAAGAGAGAATAAAATAATGGCATTTGCAGGTAAATGGATGAAGTTGGAGAATATAATGCTAAGTGAAATTAGTCAATCTCAAAAATCCAAGTACCGAATGTTTTCTCTGATATAAGGAGGCTGGTTCACAGTGTTGTTGGAAGGGGGTACATAGGATCAGAGGAACACTAGAATGGTCAACGGAAAGGGAGGGGAGGGAGGGAGTAAGGGGGGAGTTGGAAAAAAATTGGTGGTTGAATGAGATGGATATCATTATCCTAAATGCATGATTGAAGATCTGAATGGTACTTATATACTTTGTATACAAGCAGTTGTATGTAAAAAGATACTATACTTGTGCATGATGAATAAGTAAATAAATAATAAAAAAAAAACGAAATTAAAATAACTCAGGGAATAGAAAAGAACTTTAAGAGAGCAAAACTTATTGCTATAATCCCTAGATTAAAGAAGTTACCACATCCATACAACAAAAACAAACTGCCATGAAGCAAGAGAGAGTAAGAAAGCAAGCCAAAACTCTTGAAAATTAAACATACAATTGCTAAAATTTAAAAACTTTTTTTGGAGAGATGGGAGAATAATGTTAGGAAATGTTCCATAATCTAGAGCAAAATAACACAATAAGCTGGAAGACCTCAGAGCAAAAATAAGAGACACAGATGATTAATACAAATGATTCATCATCCAATTAATAAAAATGTCCAGGAAGGGAGACAGAGACAATGAAAGGTAGAATTATTAATCATAGTCCACACAGATTACAGAATTCACCCCAGTATAGTTCAAAGAAGAGATTTTAATGGAAAGGTAGCTTTCAGAGGTGTAGACAGGTTAAGGGAATAGAATAAGATATAGTGAGGCACCTAGAAGCTAACAAAAGCAAGAAGTAGTTACCTCCCTATAGTTAAGAAATAAAGAGGAGAAAACCACATTACCAGAGCCAGAGGACTACAACAGATGGGGTGACCAGGGGAGCTGTGGTATGGAAGTATCCTGCTGTCAGGAGACTCAGCTTGGAAACAAGGACACATAGGAAAGAAATACACCAACAGCCCATCTCCTTCCACTTTAGTCTCCTGTAGGTGTCCTCCATTGACTAAACCCAAGTGGGATCCCACTGCAAGGTCAGAGTAAGGATGAGGGACTGGCCTTCCTGGAGGCCTTCTCCGCAGAGGTTCTGGCCAGCAGGACTATCAAAGGCACACCTGCTGTGGAAGGGGTCTCCAGGCCCTGAGGGATCACTTGTTATTTGTTTACCCTTTCTCTCTGCTGAGGTTATAATGAGGCTGGGCAGTAAAATAAACCTACTCTGGCCACAGGAAAGATAAGACATGCCACTTGGGGAGTCAACACGTTCCTTACCTTCCACCAGCAAGGGAGCCATGAAGTCCCCTGGGAACAGAGAAGAGCACAGAACAATGGTGGAGGATAGATCAAGGTAGAATGTGAACTAAGCATGGTGTTTCCCCTTCATCCATGGGGAATACATTCAAAGGCCCCCCCAGTGGATGCCTGAAATAGCAGATGGGACTAGCGGAGGAGACAATGAGGATGGTACCCATGACATTGGTGTCAGAGCCAGAATGGGTGAAAGAGAATGCCCATTCATGGACATAGGGACTTGGTAGCCCAGCACAGGTTATTAGAACCCAAGTACTCTGTCCACATGACAGAGGGAGCAACCAAGTGTGAGAACCAGAGCCCAAGGATGGAGGTGCTGGAATAGGGTCAGGAGGTCCTGCTATGGGAGATTCGGTACCCTCAGGGGGATCAACAGAGCAAATTAAATATATTAAGGCTCTGACCCCAAGCAGCTGGCCCTGCCCCACCCCTAACAACACACACCACCACCTCTTCATCTCTCCAGGGTAAAGCTGGGCCTCCTGGAACCTGTTTCCTGTATCATCCTCACCAATGCCTTCTTTACTCTCTACTCCATTTCAAGGGAGTTGTCTTCCACTAAAGCTCCATCCCCATGGTCTAATCCATGACCTTGAATTTGAGCAGTAAACAGCACAGGATTTTTTTTCTCCTTAAAGGAGAGAGAGAGAGAAAGACAAGGACAAATGCACACTTTCTCCCTGGAGACCTATATCCTCTGCCTTCTTGGGTCCACTGAGCCCAGGGTGTATCAGTTGCCCCTCTGTGGAGGACATCAAGGAGAAATAGCAAAGTCGCCCAGCCAGCATTCTTTATAGGGACTCTCTTAATCCTTGTCCCTGCCCTTTAGAACCACAGAGATTCATTCAAACAGTTCATTCAATTAAAACTTACCTGTGTTGGACATTGGATACAAGTCTTAGTCCTTTAAGACTAAATATAATAGATACAGACTGGATTATAAACAAAATATGTACCAGATTTCAGTCTATTCCATTCCCTTCTAACCTTGTGCTTAGCTTTGTTATCCTACCGAGTTGTCTGATACAGTGATGTATTATTGCTCAGCTATTGTGAAGTGGCAAGCAACAAAATCCCAGCTGCTTGTCAGCCAGAGGTTAGCTCACCTGGGCTGGCACAATGGGGCAGATCTGCTTCCAGCTGTGAATTCAATTGAACTTGGCTTCTCACTGAGGTTCAGCTTTCTCTACCCATGTTCACTCTGGATCCCAGGCTAGAGATAAAATTTAAAAGAAGTTTTACCCATGGAGATGGCAGAAGAGCAAAAGGATAAGCCCAGGCATGCAAGGTCATTTCCAGACCTACTTGAGTCATATCTGCTAATATCCATTGGCCAAAGCAAACCACAAGGCTGAGAACAAGGTCAACGGGCAAGGCACAGCACCCAACCTACCCCAAGGCCAAGGCACATCACACTGGCCACTGATGGTTCTTTTTAAAATTTTAAAAAGGACTTGTATTTTCTCTCTTCCTCCTCCTCCTCCTCCCCCTCCTCCTCCTCCTCTTCTTCTTCCTCACATATTACTTATAGATTGAGTATAGAATTTAAAATTTTGTATTAGTCCTTTTGTTACTAAAACAAAATTCCCAAGGTTGTCCAATTTTATAAAGACAAGAGGTTTATTTAGCTCATAGGTTTGGAGGCTTAAATTCAATATTAGGCAGCTCCATTGATTTAATCTCTGAAGAGAGCCTAAGGACATCATACTGGAGTGTGTGTGAGAATAAGAGATCATGTCACTAAACAGGAATCCAGAGAGGAAGTGGGGGATCATGTTCTCTTTTATAACAACTCACTGTTACTAGAGCTCAGAGTTTCCACAAGAGCTACCTCAGTTCTTTCTGAAGGCAGTTTCCAATGACCCACAAGGCTCCAGCTCTTAGAACTCTCACTACCTCTCAGCACCACCCCAGCAGCGACCAAGCTTCCAACATGTGTACCCTTGATATACATACTCAAACTATAGTGAAATGAGTTTCATCCCAGGATTTCAAAGATACTGTTCCCTTGTCTTTTGAATCAGTGTTGCCAATGAGAAATCTGTCAGTTTAATCTGCTTTTGTTGCTGTTGTTTAGAATTTTCCTCCAATTCAGACTTTTAGGATTTTCTCTCTATGCTTGATATTCAGAAATTTCAAAATGTGGATTTAAGTCTAGACTTCTTGTATGTTATTTTCTATCATCTCATATTAATTATATGTAGCATATTTTTAGAAGATATTTTAATTGATTTCCCTACTTTCTGATTTTGAGTTTGGATTTTCCTTCAGGCTACTACCCCTGTCTTGTATAAATATTTTCTTTCTTTTTTTTTTTTTAATACTTTTTCCTTTTTCCCTGACTTTAATCTTTTATTGAATAAAATTATCCTTTCTTTTTTATGTTTTTCTTGATGTTCCTTTGGTGTTTTAAAAAATGATTTTTTACTAGATAAGTGTTCTTTTCTTTTTTAAAACAGACAAATTCAAAAGCACAGAGAATTTCAGGATTTTAAGGAATCTTAGCAACCACTCAAAGTATCCTTTAGTACTTTAAAATGTGTTTAAAGTCCTGTTATGATCAACAACCTATGACCTACAGATATTAAAGTGATTTTCTGAATACAGTAAGTGGCCACAGTAAGATTTGAATGAGCTCAGATTCCTTAATTGAAGGTCCAAGACTATACAGTATTACCATTTTGTAGGTGAGTGTTTTAACAATATTGTCAAAGATTGAATCCAGTGAATCTTAATGCAGAGGATCAAAATGGAATTAGTGCATAAATCCTGTGACAGAAGATCAGAATGGAACTAACAGAGGAAGGACAGATTTGAAGAGGAACAATGCCAGGTTTTGTAGTAAGGTGGGTGATGAACCCAACCTAATTCTATCCTAAAATTGGGAGCCATAAAGTAAAAAAAATTCATTTCTGTTTTACTAAGATATTTATTTGGCCTGACCATACTCTGAGGACCAATCTTGTTTGGAATTCCTGCCTGTGCTCTGAACGCATACAGGCCTGGCTCTCCTTGACCAGATAACAACCCTCCCTAAAATTTCAGTGGCACATCATAAATTCCAACAGGAATGTGAATTTATTCCCTACCTTGAAATGTTAAGCCATGTGGATCATTAGCCTGCTATCTGCCTTTGTATTACATTTGCCAGAACCCTGTTAGCTGTAAGTTCCCAAGACATCCCCTTTTTGTGTATGTAACTTTCTGTGCTATAAAAACCTTGTAGCTGGGCGTGGTGGCGCACGCCTGTAATCCCAGCACTTGGGAGGCTGAGGCAGGAGGATCACGAGTTCAAAGCCAGCCTCAGCAATGGCGAGGCACTTAGCAACTCAGTGAGACCCTGTCTCTAATAAAATACAAAAAAGGGCTGGGGATGTGGCCCAGTGGTTGAGTGCCCCTGAGTTCAATCCCTGGTACCAAAAAAAAAAAAAAAAAAAAAAAAAAACACCTTGTCTTCCCAGAGGGCGGGGATGATCTCAAGCCTGGTGTTTGAGAGAGGCAGCCCTCTGGCCAGCTCTCTTTGTGTACACAATATAAGATTGCTTTAATTTGATTTAAATTGGAGTCGGTGGTCTTTTCTTTGTGTTATCAATAGGTGTTTAGAAAAGAGATCAAAATATTGGAATTTACAAACAGTTTGATAGAAACAAAATAGGACATAGTGTTAGAAAATGCTGAACAAAGTTAACTTAGCCGGGAACACCGTGTTAGTGAAATAAAAGGGTTTATTGGGGTGCCATGTGGGGAAGGGTAGGGAAAAGAAGGGAAGGGAAGGGGGATAGGGAAGGGGGAAAAAGGGATGGACGGGATCAGGGGCAGATGCGAAACAGAGAGCGGTTTCAGTCCGGGGGAGGCTTAAATAGCAGCCATAGTGGTCAGGGAGACCCCTGGGGGCAAGTGTCTCCATAGGCTGCAAGACTTCAGGAGGCAGCAGTGAGGGCACCTGGGAAAGGTAGTCTTTTTACAAAGTACCTGGGAGGTGTGGCCTTCTGCCTGGGAGGCGCATTCTCCTGCCAGGAATCCAACATTCCCCCCTTTTTGTTTTCTTAGGAAGTGGGGCGTCGTGTTTCAATCTGGCTGCTTCAGAGCTGAAGTGGGGCGACGTGGGGTGCTATGAGGGGAGGAGATGTGGGCAGGCAGGTCAGGCTCAAGGGTGGAAAAAAAATTCCCAGGAGGTAGGCGTGGAAAAGATGAATCTGTCCAGGTATGGGATGGATGAAGTTTCCTTGAAGCCATAGATTGGTGAGGGTGTCAAAGCAGGCTTCTGCAGAAAGTCACTGAGGGAGTCAGCTGGCTATTCTCTCGAAGAGCATGTAGAAATTGTGGGTCTTGTGAGTTTGCAGGTAACACTATTATGTAAGTAACAAAGGGAAAGAAGGTGAGATGGATTGTTTTTCCATAGGCCTGTGTTCCACCAGGTGGGACTTACGGTGAAGAGACACATGGAGAGTGTGTGAAGCGCATCAAGATGAGCATTGGGTGGCAGCATAGGGGCAGGACTCGGCTGATGAAGAATCTAAGTCTTCTCTGGTTGGAAAGTCATTCGTTGGTTTTTTTCAACAGTTGATAATCCCTAAGAAAAAGCTGGTTTAAAGTTCAAAACAAGAAAAACAGAAAAGATTATTTTGAGTTGGTAACAGGAACATGAAAGAAACGAATTTTCAGGGGATCGGTGGGAATGGGAGAGCAAGTATACTGAAGTAGTTGTTGTCCTTTTGTGGCTCTTCAGTTGGTTGATCAGCTGGTTTCAGTCTGGAAATATGAATCCAAGAAGTCAAATTCCCTGAGGTTTCACAAAGCTTAGCAGCCATGGTGTGCACAACACAACCTGGAAAGGGCCTGTCCACTTTGGGACAAGGGAGACTGTTCCTGTGTCCTGGGGAGGGGAGAAATATACCCAAGAACCGGGTGTTAATGGGAATGAAGTAGTGAGTCTACCTGGGTCAGGCAGAATGAAATCTTGGCACTTCCATAGCTAATGTCTGATGAAGGACAAGATGGGAAGAGAAAAAATCTTTGGGTAGGTGTCCTTTGAGTTGGGGAAACTCCAGGTGGAAGAGCTGGTCCCCCAAGCATAACATCAAAAGGGGATAGTGAGGAAGTTTTCTTTGGGAGAACTCTGAGCCTAAAGAAGGCCAGGGGAAGTAAGAGTTCTATTAGTCCTCTCTACCTTCCCTTGAAGAGGTGGGGTGATATGGGATGTAAAAATGCCAAGGAATGTTAAGGGAAGTAGATATATTTTGGGTGACTAGTGCAACGAGCACAACTGAATTGGGTTTGATCAGAGGAGGAAGAAAGCTTGGATATAAAAGAATCTTTGCCCATTCTTTCGACAGCTAGTAGAAGTTGAAAACAAATTTTCAATTATCTAAGGACTTTAGAGGGGTGTCAGCTGGAATGGATTAAGAAGTTCCAAAGACTAATACAATATTTTTGAAAAGTGTCCTTTTCAAAATAAGTATTAGAGGGAGATCCAGGTCTGTGACTCGGTGGTCACCGGAGCCAGGCAGACGTGGGATATCATGAGAAGAGTCCTTCTCAAGATATCAGAGGACTATGAGCCACCTTGCGCAAGGGTTTTCAGTGTCCTGTCCTGGACAGGAAGGAGAGACTCAAGTCCAAAGTAGGCCAAAGGGCCAGAAAGGAACCTCTATAACCGTCTCTAGCTGAGAGGCAAATGCTGCCGGAATGACACCAAATCTAATGATATTGCAGTCAAAAAGATGAGTGGAGGCTGAGTCAGGCAATTCCAGAAGGTTTATGCCTTCGGAATAGGGTGGAAAAGAGAATGGAGATAGGAGAAGATTGATTGTACAGAAGGGGATGTGGGATCCTGGGTAGTAGATTGGACTGAAGCCAGAAGAGAAGGAGAAGATAGTGCTGCTTCAGCCTTCGTGTTTCCCTGAACTATGGGAGAGTCTCCACTTTGATGTGAAGGACAATGGGAGATCCCTACTAGTTTGGGCAGAAGAGAGGCTTGCAGGAGTTTAAAGCCTGAAGCATCTCTATACAATCATGTTCTGGGGGCCCTGAAGAGACTGGGAGAAGGGAAACTGGGTGTAAAGAGGAGCAGGACTGGAAAGAGGTTGAGAAGCAGAACGCGACAGGGCAGGAGAGTTTGAAGGCTCTTATAGGTTAGCTGATATCTTAAATGGTGAGGAGAGGCAATAGTGACATGAGCACCAAAGTTCAGCTTCTTAGATTCCTGTAGAAGTAGGTAAGCAGCGGCCAAAGCCCGAAGACAGGGGGCTCATCCACGAAAATGGTGGGGTCAAGCTGTTTAGAAAGGTAGGCAAAGGTGGGGCCCTTGTATTAGCCTAGAACACTGAGAGCCAAACCCTTCATTTAATGGACATAAAGGGTGAATGGCTGAAGAAGGTCTGGGAGATGAAGAGCTGGGGCCTGTGACAGTGCCTGCTGCAGATGCTTAAACTCAGCCTGAATGCCTTCAGGGAGGAACTTTTCCTCAATCTATTTAGCTATGAAGAGAAAAATTGGGAATCTAGGCACGGAAATATCCCGCTAGGCCTAGGAAGGAAAGAATCTCTTCATCTTGGGACATGGAAGGGCCTTGATGATAGCCTTTCTGTCTACAGTAATGGCCCTCGACTGATGGGAAATATGAACTCCTAGGTAAACCACCTGGGTCTGAGCAAGTGGCACCTTAGACGGGAAACACGATACCCACAAGAGGAGAGAAAGTTTAAAAGAGTGCAAGAATCCTCATGAGCTGTGAAAAAGGAGGAGCTGCAGAGAAGAAGGTGATATTATAAGGGGAATGAGTAGATCTGAGAAAACAATTTCGCAAAAGATCTGAGATAGCTCCCTGTAGGGAGGGGCAATTTCTGAGATGGGTTACCTTGGCAACAGGTTGGGGCAAGTTGTTAAGGGTGGAAGAAGGGCTCTGAGGGAATCAGCATTTCAATCCCTCAGGGGACAGTTTCCCAACTTCCCAAAATTGGCTCACTCAAATTGGCTTTCGACCTGACTCGATTTGCCTATATATGCTGACTGCCTATGAGATTCTGGCTTCATTTCCCTTCTAATTTTAGGAACTCCTTACTACTGTAAGGGACTAGGATGATGACTGAATCTGGCTTCTTCAAGCTGAAAGTGGGCGAAGTGATGGGGGAAGTAGTTTGGAGTTCCTTTTGTAGAAGTCAGGTCAGATGAAGCCTGGGGAAGGTTATAAAGTCATCAGGGACAGGAGCTTCTATTAGAGAAACAAAAAACATGAGTACTGAATAGATGTTGCAGCATCTGGAACATTTCAATGTATACCGTGAGGATGATAATTTAAATCTTTAGCATGCACAGAGTTATCAGGAATGTAAACACAACATTTAATGTTCCAGATATGTCATCTGATGAAGGAGCCCTAATTAGGAAGGGCTGTTGTAGCTAGCTGGAAGCCATAAGTTCCACCTGATATGTATGTGACGCACCTGTAGGCACCCGCAAACCTGAAGGTATATAACCGGGTGAAAGCGGTCCGAGTTAGGAGAACGGAGAATTCGGTCATTCGGGTAGTCACTCGGTCGGTCAGAAGAATCAGAGCGGCCAGAACATAGGCAGAGCGGTTAAACCAGATAGAAGACAGAAGAGAAACCAGATAGAAGAAGTAATGACTGGTCAGAGTTAGGCCGAGGCTCCTGAGGAAGACAGAAGACAGAAGAAAGAAGAAGGAAGAAAGAAGAGAGAAGAAAGAAGCTCTAATCTTTCTCTAAGCTAAGCTCTATCTTTCTTTCTCTCTACTCTAAGCTACTCTAAGCTAAGAAGACAAGAAGAAAAGCTCGCTTTAATCTTTCTCTCTAAAAATCTTTCTTTCCCTCTCTAAGCTCTAAGAAAGTAGAAGTAAAAGTAGTAAAAGCTTAACTCTGCCTCCGAGAGTTTTTCCTCCCGGTTTTCGGTACCAGGCAGCTTACAATCTGATCTTATAAAATCTTTTTATTGGTATGACCTCTGTCTAGTAGAGAACTCTGTATCTCTGTCACTTAGGGCTAGATAATCATACTACTGAATATTAAGTCTACCTGTGTAGGTTAGGAAGATCTGCAGGCCTTAAACTGACTAAAAACTTTTGACTTGGCAGTTACTTAGTTGTTAAACTGTTTACAAGTGTATATCTGAAGTTACCTTCACTTCTAAAAAATGCCCAGGAATGGCTGCATTTTTGGTTTTAGCTGTTTTTGCTAGGTGTTTAAAATGAAGCAAGTCGAACTGACTTTTGCCTTTATCTATTGCTAAGAGTCAGCTGAATTCCCATGGGAGTAATTCTTGGGGGAACTCAAGAGCAGCTTTTTCCATTTGCTAGTGCCTTCTATGAGGATGGATCCAGGTCTTGCTGGACCATGTGACTTCTCTTGGAAGCAGCAGGGATGCCTCCCTTTTTCAGGACCCTCCTCTTCATAGCAAGGTCACTGTTTGACTTTCTCTCTTCCATAGGTCTCACAACCTCTCTGATCGGGAAGTTATGTGGCCCAGAGTTGCAAAGCTTTTTAGAGAACCTCCTTGTCTCCTGGATTCAGACTTGACTCTGAGGGCAAGAACCAAATATTGGTTTTCTTGACCCTTTTAATTTAACTTAAAATCTTGATTTTAAACATCAAGCAAGCTAAACTTAAATTGAGAACACTGGGCTTTAACTTCAATGCTTATAAACTTACAGTCATTTAGCTGGGGTCTATGCTCCTTATATGTCCTGTAGGTGATGGCTTAAACTAACTCAGGTTGTTTTCTTGAAACAATACCTCTGCAAGACCTTAACATGCAACTTCTAGACAGTTTACAAGGAAAATACAAAATAAAATTAATAAGAGTAAAAACACATTTAGTTTGTGAACGCATCTTGAGTTTGTATGACTATTATAATAATGAGTTATATATTATAATCT
This sequence comes from Tamias sibiricus, assembly GCA_025594165.1. Lineage (NCBI taxonomy): Eukaryota > Metazoa > Chordata > Mammalia > Rodentia > Sciuridae > Tamias > Tamias sibiricus. Next base: position 92,363,215 of record CM046663.1, on the reverse strand, counting down.
CTGTTCCTGAACAACAAGAATCACTCTTTAGACCATACATTCTGGCATGTAAGACCAGAGCCTTATCTTAGGTAAGGTAGGATTCTTTAATCTTAGGTCAGGTGTTTTAATTCTGAAGTTGATCTCTGCTTCTTAAATAAAATTCCACAGTGTTTACATATATTGCTGCTTGAGCTCCCATGAACTTTAGCTGACAAAATATCACATTTAGAACGGATTAAGGAAATTTTGAGAGTATTTAACCTTTTTTGGAAAAGTAGAAAAATGCTTTTACAATATACAATTACATTGATGTTTTTATAAATCAAGTTTAGGTCCTAAAGAGAGAACGTGATATTCTGAAATAGTTGTTGTTCAACCATAGTTATACAATTCTCAATTTCTTTTAAGATTACTTGCTCAAAAGAAACAAAATTAATAAACACAACATTATGGATAAATTAATTTTTTAAGAAATTCTTGTCCTCTTAGGGGAAAAAGCCTCATAATTAGGAAAAAGACAGTTTACTACTTTTTTTTTTTTTTTTTTTTTTCCCTTTCGGGCCTCAGAGTAATCTGTCTCCCACTAAGTTTGCAGGTTTGCCCCAGGATTTACATCTTAAGTCCTGGCTTTCTGAGGAGAAACTTCATACAGCCTTTTGAAACAAAGGAAGAAGTGGGTGAGGGCGTGGGGCTGCATGCGGTGCAGGCGCAGACTTGCTGTGGCAGTGGCGGGCAGCCTCATTTGGGACCAGTGTGGGCTCAGTGGGGCGGACAGATTGCAATGCCGCAGCGGCGGCAGCGGTGGTGGCGGCGGCGAGGGGAGGGGAAGGGCACGGGCCTACCACGCAGCGCAGACTCGTAGACTGGGAGTGGACCAGGACGGATGCACAGGGGAGCGGACCGAGGGGCACGCACAGCCAGAGAAGCATGGGAACATGCAGGGGTCAAAGTGGACTGGAGGGCGAGCAGAGAGTGCGCAGACGCACTGGGGGAGTGCAAATGGAGAGGCGAGCGGGCTGGTTAAAAGCCCTAGAACCAGAGGGAGGCTTACCAACCCAATGAAAAGCTGTTACCAGGAAACTTTGTTACTCGCTGCTCTGGGACAGAGGGGCGGAGAATGGGTGAAAAGGTGTTCCCAGGAAACTTTGTTCTTTGATTAGAGATGTGCTTTTTTTCCCCGGCCAACGCACCAAATTTGTTAGAAAATGCTGAACAAAGTTAACTTAGCCAGGAACACCATGTTAGTGAAATAAAAGGGTTTATTGGGGTGCCACGTGAGGAAGGGCAGGGAAAGGAAGGGAAGGGAAGGGGGATAGGGAAGGGGAAAAAGGGATGGACGGAATCAGGGGCAGGTGTGAACAGAGAGTAGTTTCAGTCCGGGGGAGGCTTAAATAGCAGCCATAGTGGTCAGGGAGACCCCTGGGGGCAAGTGTCTCCATAGGCTGCCGGAGGTCAGGAGGCAGCAGCGAGGGCACCTGGAAAAGGTAGTCTTTTTACAAAGTACCTGGGAGGTGTGGCCTTCTGCCTGGGAGGCGCATCCTCCTGCCAGGAATCCAACACATAGGATGTTGGGAGCTATCTAGAAAGGCATATTGAGATAGGGAGTTCAAGGTATCTTGAACAGGTTTTTGCTTTCTTGGAGGAATTGATCAATTTCAGGATTTATGATAAAAGATATTAAAATAATTTAAGCTACTGGAAAGAGTCTCCAGAGAACATAGAAATGTGAGAATGGCTTACAGAACCTCGAGCAACAAGGAACTAGAAGTTGCTGAACCACCTCCACCACTTTTGCCAACTCACTAATGTCCTTCCTATGTAATGTAGGGTAGGACAGGGGTGTGTGTGGTTGGAAAAGCCATCATAAAGTTTCAGTTGGGTTGTTGGTAATATGCTTATGGTGAGACCAATGACTGATACTCCATTTAGTTTGTTTTCCAAGAACAGGGAGAGAGAGAGAGGGTTCCCACTCTTGGTCCTTGAAGCCAACTTTGTTTCAGGAAACTGAATCTTTATAAGATGGAGATTAAAAGGTTGGAGATAGCCACTTGATTATGAAGAAGAGGGATGTGGGAGTGAAAGCACATAGGAAGGAAGATATTTAGATAGTACTTAAGGAAATAGAAGTAAAACTTCTATTTCTCTGCTACACAGGCAATCATTCCTATTGTGTGAGAACCTATGAGGGGATTGTTAGCTTATGTGAATAATAGGATTTCGTAATTTATAATTTTTTCTCTCTGAGAAAAGTACTACCAATAACAACAGATACATTTGTTCTTTGACTTCCGTATATTCAAATGTTTCAGGGAAATCTCTACACTGTTTGGGGGTAAAGGAAAGCAATATGGCCTTTTTAGGAGGTGGTTTCCACCATGCTGAAGCACCAAGACTGCCATTTTGGTACTAGATGTTGAACCCAGGGGCACTTAACCACTGAGCCACATCTTTTGCCTTTTACTTTTATTTATTTATTTATTTATTTATTTTTCTATTATTTTTTTAATTATTTTTTATTCTAAGATGTTGTAAATGACAGCAGAATACATTACATTTCATATTACACATATATAGAGCACTTTTTTACAAATCTCTGGTTGTATGCAAAGTATATTCACACCATTCGTGACTTCATATATGCATTTAGGGTAATGATATCCATCTCATTCTACCATCATTTTTTGTTTTCCCCCTTTATTTTGAAACTGGGTCCCACTAAGGTGCTCAGGGTCTTGCTAAGTTGCTGAGGCTGGCTTTGAACTTGCCATTCTCCTGCCTCAGCCTCCTGACTCTGGGATTACAAGTGTGTTCCACCACACTTAGCTCCCAGTTTTGTCTTTGATCCATGAATAGAGAGTGGAGAGGGGAGAGTGTAACTTTTACCTTGACTTGGGTTATCAGGTTTCTATCAGTTCAGGTAAAAAGTTAAGTCAGCTATTAGTTGGATTTTCAGTTCAGCCTCAGGACAGGCAATTTATGAAGACAAATTATTCTCAGGCTCTATCAGTTTATTTACCATTGCTCTTAAATAGCAAGAAGTGATGAAGTTTGAACATTAGAGAAGCATGCGAAGGCAAGCATATAAAGCAGGGTTTATTTAAAAGAGGTAACAGACTTCTCCAGGGATTGCTGCTATCCTGGTATCCCAAGAAGTGAGGCAGGTCTGCCTTTTTTATATCTCCCAGGCTTCCTTTGTTCTCCTGCTCTCTTCCCCTTATCTCTCTCTTTCCTGCATACATGACCAGGCCCAGTGACCAGGCTCAGGAATGCTGGGTGGGATGGCCAAAAGGTGAAAAACAGATGGGCTGAAGGGAGAAGGGCAGGATGGTGTAGCCCAGGACACATTAATTAACAACTATATAGCTCCCTCTATGGAGGGGTTCCTGGGACAGGTTACCTTAGCAACAGTTTGGGGCAGGGGCAAGTTTTTGATAAGGGTGGAGGAAGGGCTCTGAAGGAATTAACATTCCAATCCCTCAGGGGAGTCTCCCTGCCAGTCTCCAAATTCCCAGGACTCACTCAAAATTGGCTTTCTTGATCTGACCTGACTCGATTTACCTATGTACACTGACTGCCTATCAGATTCTGGCTTCAGAAGTGTGCCTTTATTGAATATTTCACAGAAAGGGAAAAGTGGAGATAGAAATTGGTTTAAAAAAAAAAAAAAAAAACTTACTTAAAAAAGAGGTAATATTTTAATTATATTGATCAATCAAAAAGTGCCATTTAATGGATGAAACTGGAGACTATCATGCTAAGTGAAATAAACCAATACCAAAAAGCAAAGGCCAAATGTTCTCTCTGATATGCGGATACTAACTTATGATAAGGGAAGCAGCAGGGCGGATGGAATAGGACAAACAGTAGAATGAATCAGACATAACTTTCCTATGTTCTTATATGAATATATGACCAGTGTAACATCATATCATGTACAACCATAAGAATAGGAAGTTCTACTCCATGTATGTTTGATACGTCAAAATTCATTCTACTATCAAGTATAACTAAAAAGACCAAATTTTAAAAATTTTTAAAAGAAGCATCATTTAATATAGTAGTAGTCATTTACCATATTTACTTTTTCAAAACACTGAGGCTTACCCATTTTTGTTATGTGTGTGTGTGTGTGTGTGTGTGTGTGTGTAATTGATCTGAATTTTGTTTTGTGAAGTGTTTACTGTTAAAATTTAACAATGGCCTCCCTGTCATTTTGTATAAACATTTGCTCAGAAGAAACAATTCTATAGAATTATATTAAATTTGAAATTTAATATAATTAAATTATATTAAATTCTATAGAATTATATTAAATTTTTAAAATTTTACTTTTGTAAATACCAGTGGTCTGTCAAATACTCTAGTATTGTCTGGAAAACAGAATGGGCAACAACAACAACAAAAAAATACACTAGGAAAAGCATTCCAATGGAAGAGGAAATATAAAATTTGGTCAAGGATTATTTGGATGAATTTATTTTATTGTGACTTTTAAATCATACTTACAATTCACACATCTAAATAAATCTTAAATGAATTGAATTAGCTTTTATAGTAATCATGGAATTTTAAGTTTAAAATTAAGTATGACAGTTTTACAGCACATTGCATGCAGGTTTTTCTCTTTAATGTTTTTAAAATTTAGCATTATATAGTTTTTAGGAGAGCTTTTTCTCTATTTCTATCTTTAGTTAGGTATTTACACTAAAATAATATTAGAAATTGTGGAAATTTAGAAATTTAAGTCTGTTTCTCAACATTTAGATTACCAAGGGCTTGCCCCATGTTTTCTGAGTCTTTCCATTTAGAGGACATTTAAGTCTCCTCATCTATTTGAATCTATTTTTGTGCAAAATGATAACCAGTTCTAGGTACAGAGTATTTCAATAATCATATGGTAAGAATTTAACTGAGGAATTTTTTCCATTGTGGTTTTTAAAATAGCCACTGAAAGTTCTCATTACATTCTAAGATTTCAAGTTTTAGAGGATTCTATACATAGTTATTTAAAAATTCATTTTAAAGCTCTTCTATCACTCTAAGCTATTGGAGGTTAGGAAACATATTTGTGTGTATCATAGAGCACCTAGAATAAAGTATTGGATGTAAAAAATTTATTAATGTTTTTGAACATCAATAAATTGAGGGAAAAATTTTCTGTATAATGAAGTGTTCTAAGTAATATCATATGCATGAAATTGCTAAAAATTAAGACTAGTGAATTTCTAAAAACATGACTTAATTTTATATTTTATTTTAAGGTTTAGGGAGTATAAATTCAAGTGAGTTACCTTGAAGTGAAGTCATAAATAAGAGGCAAACAAATGAAAGAAATGTCATAAACATGAATGTAGGTACCAGAATAGCCTCAGAATCTTCCAAATATGAGCTTAAATTAGAACTTTTCCATTAAAATATCTTAAACTTCTTTTGAGGCCCACCCCACATGCTTTTAAATGCATCTTTTCAAGCTGCTCATCCTCTAGCATTCTGATGACCAACTCTTTCAGAGAAAAATTGATAAAACAATTTTTAAAATTTTTCCCTGCAGAAAATTTTACAGATTGCAGATAGTATTTTATAACCATGTTTAATGGATTGAATTACTCATTTTAGAGTAATAAACTAAATGCTTTATTATATAAATAATTACAAAAAAACAATTGTTCTGTAATATAAATCAGTTTTGTGTTATTAGCATGAATAAAAGTTTATGTTGTTTATTTTCATACCTTACTCCTAATTCCTTTACTTTTATTCTTTTATTTAAAGTTATATTCTCATCTCTCTTTTTGTTTCTTCCTCCTGCCTTACCTTTTTAAAAATTATTTACCCTTAGAGTCAGTATTTCCTTGCAAAAAATATTTTTCAATGCCTTTTATTTCAGTAATCTGCCTCCATTGACTTTAGTTTCCTTTCTCATTGCTGTGTGTGGCTTTCATTCACCAATCATTGCCCAAAAGAATTTATTCTTTTTCTTCTTTCTCTTTCTCCTGGGTGGAGCTGAATTTATTAATCTATTTTCTTTATCTACCGTGATTCCAACCCATCTTATTTATATTTCTAAAATCTCTGCTCTTGTATTTTTCCTTTCAAGAGGTCATTCATACAAATGTAAACCATGAAAACACTTTCAAATGCCACAAGTTATTATTTCAAATTTCTTAAAATGGTAATTTTTTTCCAATGTGGCCCAATGTATAGATGGTAAAAGTGTTTATCTAAGGTTATTTAGGTTAAGAAAATAATCTTGTATACATCTTAGTCTTTGTGTAATAATTAATTAGAGGCGAGGGAAGTAGTATTTTGGAGCTCTCTCATAATCCTCACCCCATAAGCAGATGTAGGTCAGTAAATAGCAAATGGAAGTTTGACTCTATATCTGAATAGCTAAGAAAATCTATTTTTCTCTTAAATCATGCAGTATGTTGAATGTTATAATTATTTTATCAAATTTGATGCTTATTATTATTTTTCTTCTCAAATTGTCTCAGAAGAAAAAAAGAATTATGTGAATCTTTTCAGCAATCCAAGAAAAAGGATAAGCTATTTGAAGACTGCTTATTCTTGTGCTGCTCATTGACTTGAAAGGACATTTTGTTTTTATTGTCATAGAAGCAAAATATGACAGTGCAAAACCAGAAAATCAAACCCTGCCTGACAAGAGTGATAATAATAGTCCAGAGTGATTGAGACCACTCTTGTAAGATCAGTTAAAGTAAAGAATATTTATGATCCTCCCTTTTCATTACCCGCCCTAAAGGTAAGGTATTTTTTACAATTATTTTCCTATATTTCTTCACATGCCATCTTCCAAATCCACATGATGATGACAAAGATCCTACAAAAAAATACAAGGCCACAAGGTCATAATTTAAAAATCAGGTACATAACAGGAGAGAAATGTAAATACAGGATTGAGATTTATAGAAATTGGTGAGAGTGAACAATTCTTTGGTGTGCCACTATGGAGGGAAAGAATTAGATAGCAAATCAAAAGAACAGCTACATGTATAGTAAGCTGAGAATGGGCAAGAATTGGGAACAATTTTTATTATTATTATTATTCTAATTTGTTATACATGCTTGCAGAGTGCCATTCATTTTGTATTACATATAACAAGCACAATTTTTCAAGTCACTGGTTTTACATAAAGTATTTTATACCATTTGTGTTTTCATAAATGTACGGGCAATACAGACATCAAGAATCAACATGAAAGATATTATAAAAAACACAACAGAAGTAGTGAAACTAAGGAGAGTAGGAACTCTAGTATAAACTAGATTGTTCTGAAAGACATAGGGTTGTTTTTAATGAACTGAAAGAAAATGTAATCCTTACTTCTTTTGCATTTAAGGGATTTGCAATTCAGATGGGGATGGGAGTGGGAGTTGAATTCTAGAGTCAGTGAAGAGTTCTCTCAGTGTGAGCTGACAACTAAAAGGGAAGAAGCCAGACACATAATTGGTAATATTTTCTTCCTTCCTTTCTTATTGAGACTTGTGAAAACTTTTTAAACTTAGCACTAATGTGGGATAGACTTAAAATGATTAGGATAGTAAAGTATTGTATTGGTATACATTAATTATACAGAAAGAGGGTTTCATTGTGGCATGTTTGTACATGTGTATAATTTAGATAGATGAATTCAACTCCCCAAATCCTACCTTTACCATTCCCTCCTCTCTTTTCTCAATTATCTTTCTGCACACCAATGGTCTTCCTTCAACTTTCATGATGAACATTTTTTACCCTACTGGCTTCTATATATGGAGAAAACATGATACTTTTCTTTCTGAGTCTGGCTTATTTTGCTTAACATATGCTCACTAGTTCCATCTATTTTCCTGTGAATGACACAGTTTTGTTATTTTTATAACTGAATAATATTCCCTTGTGTATATATACCACATTTTCCTCATCCATTTATCTACAGACATACATCTAGGCTGATTACATAAGTTGGCCATGTGACTAATGCCATGATAAACATGGATATTCATGTATCTCTATATGCTGACTTCAATTCTTCAATAAATACTGAGAAGTTGCATACCTATATTATATGGTAGTTCTATTTTCGTTTTTTGAGTATCCACCATACTTAAGTTCATAGTGGCTATAATAATTTACAGTCTCATCAGCAATGTGTAAAAATGTCTTTTCCCCACCACCTCCCCAGAATTTCTTATTTGTATCTTGATGATTGCCATTCTGAGTGGGTTAAAATGGAATCTCTATGTAGTTTTTTTGCATTTTTGCACTGGTTTCTGGGTCCCCTTCTCCTTCTGGGAGAAGTCTTTTAGCTGTCCTTTCAATAAAGCTTTCCACTTTCCACTGTAAAAAAAAATAATAATAATAAAAATAAAGATAGTTGATATTTTTTTCATTTAAGAGTTGGCCATTTGTGACTCTTCTTTTAAAAGCTATCTATTCATTTCATTTGCCCATTGGTAAATAGGTTTTTCTTTCTTTCTTTTTTTTTTCCTGGTGTTGAGTTTTTAGTTGGTTACACATTCAAGATATTAATTCTCTCTCAGAGAAGTAACTGGCAAAGATTGTGTCTTATTTTGAAGGTGGTCTCTTTGCACTGTGTGTTGTTTGTTTTGCAGAAACTTCTTAATTTGATACATTCCCATTTATCTATCCTTGCTGTTATTTCCTGAATAATCATCTTGATATTGAGGAAGTCATAGTCTGTTTATATACTGAAGTGTTTCCCTTATATTTTCTCTCACCAGTTGCAAATTTTCTGGTCTTATACCTATCTTTGATCTTTTGAATTTAATTTTGCACACAGGGAGAAAAAGGGATCTTTGTTTCATTCTTCTACACATGGGATCCAGTTTACTCAGAATAATTTTTTTCCTCCACTACCCTTTTGAGAAATCACAGAATGAATGGTTTCATTCCTTGTGATTAAGCTCAAATCACCAATTTTAAATGGACAATGCCCTCACTTCCATACTGGCCGACCAGCAGATTACATCTCCTGTTGGTCCAAATTTTCAGGAGATCTGTGTTAACAGTCTTCCTCCTGGTTCCCACTGAATTTCAGAATGAGTATCCAATGGACCTGAGGAGAGAGGTGGCTTCTATGTCTTGGGACATAAAACATGCAGAGATTTTTGATCTCCTACAGAGTCCCAGCTATGTATCCTTTCTTAAAGTGGGTCCTATAACTGCTCTACATGAATCTGTATGGAATTGCTTGGCTTTGCCTCAGTGGTGAGGTGGCTGTAACACCTCCAAATGCTTCTCATCATGGTAGGTTGGCCATACCTGGGAATTCTGCTCTTATGTGGGGAGGTACAGGAACCAATGGTTTTACCAAACCTAACCTTGGCACTCGCTGTCACTAAGCTCAAACAGTCACATTTAAATGGCTGTACACTTGGCTTCTGTCCCTTAGGTTGACTCCCTAAATAAGCCTCTAGTCACCCAGTTTCAGCAAATCTGTGTCTCAGTTTCTATCTTAGACCCAGCCTGACTTTTTTTTGTGGGGGGGGGGGGGGGGGTACTTGCTGACCTAGGGAATTAATGTGGCAGTTGGGTCAGGGAGATACATTTTTTAAAAGCAGGGGTTTTCAATCTCCTATGCAAAAAGCCTGGACAAGGAGTTCCAGTGAAGGCGGTTCCCTGGCCAGGCACTCAGAATCTTCAGGAGAGAATATGCAGTGTCTCTCTTCTCCAGTGCCAGCTCATGCAAAACTTGAGTCTGCCCTCTGCTCAGACTGTTTATTTGGCCTACAATGAAGTCTGCTTTTGTAGATATTGTTGGGATTTCCTCACTTGGCTCACCAGAATGGAGCTTACCCTCCCCAACCCAGCCAGTGCACCTGGCTCTGGTGCAGTGTATTTCTTTTATGAATTCATTTATTGTTGTAAAAACTAATATTTAAGGGTTTCTGCTGGTCTGACTCTAAAGTTACCAGTACTTTTCCACACACAGTCCCTCTACCTCATCAAGCAATCAAATACTATTTAATCTGATTCAATCTCAGAGATCTGTTGGTGAGCCCTGAATGCTCCTAGACTACCACTTTTCTTCCTGGGAATATGTTTTTTGAAGTTCTTTGTTGTGTGGGAAAGAATTGCATACTCTACCAAATGTTTGTGTGCTATTATTTAAATATAACAAAGAAACGTTTTTCTTACTACTTTCCTATCTTTTTGCCAAAAAAATATTTTTCTAAGCCCATATTTACCTAAATGAAGCAGCTGCTACAAGGTTCCATTTACACTCAAAATGATATCCTCTAAATTCTCTCATCATTCCAACTATTTAACACTAAAATAATGTAAGTCGTTACATTATTTAAAGCTTTGTTATAGAAAGTTTATTCATAAGAATTTGTTTAAATGTGTATTTCTTAATTGTCCTTTTAGTTTTTGTGGGGAATACAAAGTAAAGTTAGATAGACCTGAAGTTAGTTCCTCATTGAAATAGGCACATTGGTGAGTACTTTGTTTCTGAATATTTCTCCTCTGTCCTTCCATGTTCAGTTTACAGAGTCAGCAGTCATGTGAAGATAAGTGTCAGGTTTGATCTGCAGAGTATATGAGGTTCTTTTTGAAATTTTTTTGGTTTTCAATATATACTTGTTTTATGATCTCATTGGTATCAAAACTTGGAATTTAGATGTCTTCTCAGAAACTGATTAGGAAATCTTTATGCAACTCATATTAATATTCATTTTAGCAGAGTATATCAGAAGTGTGCTGGTCATTTATTTGTGGCTGCAGATCAAGAGCAAAACATAGAGTAAATAGACACGAGGAAGGTAAGAACTATATATTATAAAAAATCCATTGGTCAGAATGTTTGAGCTGAAGAATAATACATATTAATTAAGTAGTAAGGAAAAAGAGAAGTGAAAAGTTAATAAGTGGTATATCTTGTCGAGTTTCACCAACAGGTTGAATTGGCAGTATGGTCAAACTGTTGACTTACCTCCATTTCAAGACCTTCTTAAACCAGAAAAAAATTTGGCTAATAAGGAAGAGGAGGAAAGAGGGAATGAATAATAAGAAGGGCAGAGTATAGGGAGTAGGTGAAGGAAAAAGAAGCAGGTGTACACAATGGAGGGAGTGAAATTCAAGTAACACTTTGGAAAGAGGAAGAGTAGAATTTTAGAAATGTGAGAAGAATTTGTAAGCTTTAAATACTAAACTTGTCTAAGAGGTAGACTAAAATTGTCCACTTTTCCTGTCTTCCTCACCGTGGGAAAGGCATTAAGATTGCAGTGTTGGACTATGCAGAGGTATGTTTCATTTATCATAAATAAATATAAACTTATATTGTCAGTTATGCATATATATAATTTGATGTTAAATAAAAAGTTGTTTCTTCTTAGGACAGTAATATATAGGCCAGAATAAGAAAATAGGGAGAAAACAAAAGAGTGGGATTAGTTCTGGAGAGATCAAGAAAGCCATAATCTGATAAATGTCCACTGGAAACTTCTTGTAACTCTACTTCTTGTAGAGTTTCAATTTTGGAGACATGATAGAGAGGAACATGAGGCTAGATTCCAAAATGGTAAATTAAGGTAGAGGAGGCAAAAGCAGACTCAGTAAAGACCAGAGCTTCTCAAACTTTAATGGATTATTTAATAGGACCCATGTTGAAAATGCACATTCTGATTAAGCAAGCAGGTCTGGTATTCTACAATCCTATTCAAGGTCATTCCAATGTTCCTGATTTTCAGAACACCTTATGATTAGCAAAAGTGTAGACTTCCCATTAGAAAAATTTGAATAAAGAGCCATTTGATAACAGTTTAAGATATAACAGGATCAATGCAAAGCATAAATTTTGTGTTTATTTCTGAGCATTTTTTGGAAAGGGGGAAGGCCAATTAAAAAATGAAATAATAGAAATGACAATTCCAAGATATTATTGCTCAACAGTGAGGAAAGAAGCAGTTGGAATAATCCATACCAAAATTAAAAAAAAAAAACATAAAATGGAAAGAATGAAGATCATTGATCCAGAGGTTATGTTTAAAAAGAAGAAAGGTAGGAGAAATGAAGAAGGAAGGAAAAAACATTATCTAGGTGATTTTAGAATTAATAATGAGGAAACTTGAAAAAATACACTTGCATTCACATCAAAGATTTGATTATTACTGATCCAGTAATTATTGGATGCAGTAGGGAGTGCTGGAATTGAGGTAGGGTACTATGTTAGTTACTCACATGAGATATATTTCATCATAAAAGCATTGGCTGTTTTATGAAAGACAGCTTATTCCCTCCCTTGTTTCTTTGTCTTGTTTTGTTTTTTCTTTTTAATGTTTGTGCTGATGATGGATCCCATGGTCTTGATCCTGCTAGCAATGCATTCTACCACTGTGATAATCCTCAGCCCTATATAACTAATTTTTTATAACAATGGTCATTTCATGAAAATACTTTTAAATCTAACAAGATAGACCACAGTAATATTAGAAACAAAACACACATTATGGAGTTTATTACTTGAATGTAAGCCGCCTGTCAAGGCCAGCCACAAGCCGCGGGAGGAAAACTCTCGGAGGCAGAGTAAAGATACTACTACTTTTACTTCTACTTTCTTAGAGAGAGCTTAGAGAGAGAAAGAAAGATTTTTCTTCTTCTTAGAAAGAGCTTAGAGAGAAAGATTAGAGAGAGCTTTCTTCTTTCTTCTTTTCTTCTTAGCTTAGAGAGAGAGAAAGAAAGATTAGAGATAGCTTTTTCTTCTTCTTCTTAGAGCTTAGAGAGAAAGAGAGAGAGCTTGAAAGAGAGAGATTTCTTCTTTAGAGAGAGAGAGAGCTTAGCTTTTAGAGCTTCTTTCTTCTTTCTTCTTTCTTCCTCGGGAGCCTCGGCCTGACTCTGACCAGGAATTACTTCTTCTATCTGGTTTCTCTTCTGTAACCGCTCTGCCTACGTTCTGGCCGCTCTGATTCTTTTCTTCTTCTTCCACCCGAACTCTTCTTCTGACCGAGCGACTACATGACTGACTGAATGAATTCATTCTTCTCCTGACTCCGACCGCTTTCACCCGGTTATATACCTTTAGCTTTGTGGGTGCCTCACGTGCATTTACAGGTGCGTCACATACATACTTATTATCAGGTGGAACTTATGGCTTCCAGCTGACCGCAATAGCCATCTCCCTAATTGGGGCTCCTTCACTTGAATACCAAAATTGTTATTTTTAGTGTCAATTACACTTACTTTGAAATGTAAATGATTGTAATATCTATTGATTCTGTGACATACTTACTTTTTCATTTTTGATTGCCATATGACAACATTTTAAGCATTCTATACATTATTTCTTAGGTGATGTTCCTATGTCTTCTCACATGACTGCATCAAGAAACCTGAACATGGCTAAACCAGAGGATAAAAGAAATGAAGGCTAGCAGTATCCTACATGGGTATGAGAACATTAGAATATTTTTATAAAATGTTATTTTCAAAGTATATGTCTAAGCTGAACATTTCATAAAACTTTCTTTGATCAGAACTGTTATCACAACTTTGTACATGCAGAACAATTTGAGCAATAGGATGCATGTAATAAAATGATGTAAATGATTCTGATGTGTTACATTGAAGATAAGTGTTGTTACTTTCTATCTTCAGCCTTGACATTTATCCTCTCTGGGCCATGATTTTTTCCTCTCATTAGAGATCACTTTTCTCTCCATCTGTCAGCATGTATATGCACATTTCCCTATTTTATTTATGGTCATTGGAAACACAACCTCACTTTTGGAATCTTAACCTTATGCTTTAGTAAACCTATATTCTTCATTTTTCTTCAGTATATTTCTGTCACATTGCTGTCCTAACCAATAAAAAAATCACAAAGTTAAAATAATTGGTATCAAAGCTAAGCATGAGGATTCAGCTCCACACAAACTCTTCATAACTGGTGTTGTCATGTTAACACATAATTTATTATATGTCTCTTTGCTTTTCAGTAGTTCATAAAAAATATCCTCACTTGGAGGTAAAAAACATATCTGTATCTTGAATTGTTAACTAATCTCGTGAGTCATATGCAATATTTATTTAATATCTTATTTCCAAACCCATCCAGCCTGCCTTTGAAATGACAGGTTATGTTCTAAATAAAGCTGTAGGGATGATAGATGTTAGGACATTCAAATAAGGCAAATTTTGCAATACAAACTTTTTTGGAAATAAATATGTAAAAATATTGACATGCAAGCAGTCTTCCCATTTCTAATTCTTTTCTTTTCTAAATTTGATGGGAGGTTTGGTATAAATGAGGCAAATGTCAATGTTAGTATCCATGTTTTTTTTTAATAAAGTCTTTACAAACATAAGAAAATGATTTTTAAAATATAATCTTCATTTCAGGTGCTTCTATTTTTAAAGTTACCTCACTGGAATCCCTATGCATATTAGGAATTCACAGAGGTAAATTATATGATACAAATATTTTTCCTATTTAATAAATGCTTATTGGAGAGCTGCACAGTGGTGCTTGCCTATAGTCCAAGCTTCTCAGGAAACAGAGTCAGAAGTTTAGCTTGAGATAAGGTGGTGGAGACCAATTTGGGAAACAGAGAAAACCCATCTCTAAAATTATCAGTATTAATTCTACTATAACAGTCTATGTGATTAATTACACCGAACAAAATTTTACTTTATTGGGCAGTTAATTTAGTGTCCTTAATCACTCATGTGATCAAGTCTGTAGTAATAATTACAAAATATAATATCACATACATTTCCCCCCTTACCTGTAGATTTAATATTATGCTTGATAGAATCAAATCAATTTTATCCTAGGTTAATGACTAAGAGCTGTTAAACTAAAGTTACTTACCTGAATCATTGAATTGTTTTTATTATTTATTTTTTTAGTTTGTTTTCTTTTGGGGGGAGGGTGTTGAAACTAGAGCCTTTTGCATGCTAACTAGATGATCTACCACTGAGCTTCCATCCTGCTCTTATTCATTGTTGAGCATTGTAAATCTAAGAATCAGGATATTGCTAACAAAACACCTAAAGAGTGCCCTTAACCTAGGACGATGTGAAAGAGAAAACCAACTAAGTAAACACAAGTAACTTACACAGTCCATGTAGTTTATCTGACATCTCATTTGATACCTTTTTATGTAGTCACGAGCAGTGTCTGGTTTCCCAGGGGCCCATATTTGACATTTATTCATTTAATAAAAATGCGTTTTACATTGGGCACCAAAAATACCCTAAATGTTTCTGGAAGAGTTAGGCCTACATAATCTTATTTTGCACAGTTGCCTTCTACACATTTATCTTCTTCAGCTTATCTATGTGTCCCTTATATTCATCCTACACACTGCATTGAGACTGATCTAGCTCCATTGCAATTGTGACCATGAACAATTCTTTAAAACATTAATATCCAAGCATCTTAAATCTACCTTTAAGGCTTTCACAATATGACTTCTGCCTAATCCTCTATCTTTAGTCCTTTTCCCTATCTGCCCTTTCCTCTGGCATTAATCCTCACCAATGCCTATATTTTTGGACAAGCACAAACCCCATGCAATACTCGTCTTCCCCTCTTGCTACCACCTGTCATGCTCTCACCCTTTCCTGCATGCTGGCTGGCTACCTTCACCCCTTAAGTCTCAGCTCAGGCATTACCACTAGAAAAACCACCCTGACACTTTTTAGTCACATTAGCACATCAGGAACTCAGTAAGTACTTATGTGAATCAAATAAATAGAAACTGTTCACACAAAGGTGACTTAAAAGATGGTCCCTTTGAGTCCAAGAGCATTAGGGAATGACACATAAAGAAATAATTTACTTTTCAATTGGTAAAGATACAGTACCAAATTTGATAAAGTGCTAAGGTAGCCCCAAAGAATGAAACACCTGTTTATCTTGGGAACAGAACAATACCCATAATCAAGGAATACTTCTTCACATAGCAGACTGAGTCTAAAATATAGAAAAGAAGTTTGCCAGAAGTATGGACAAAAATATTTCACATGTAAAGAACTGGGTGTTCACTGATAAAAGTGTAGAACATACTAGTGGTTTTGGAAACCACTGATGATCAGTTAAGATAGTGAAGTATGGAATAGTGTATTTTTATGTTTCTTTTACATTTCTTTCCTGAGGATTTGTTCATTTATATTGAGTGATGAATTTGTGGATGAACCTTAGATGCTTGCATACATTGAACCTGGTGACACTTAATGTCTCTCCAAGTGGTTTGTTGCAGTTTGGGGTAAGTAGAAGTATTTCCTAGAAATCAATAGCTGGGTGCAATGAGCACACCTGTAATCCTAGCTACTTCAGAGGTTGAGGCAGGAGGATGACAGGTTTCAGGCCAGCCTGGGAACTTTAGAGAGACCTTGTTTTAAAATAAAATAAATAAAAAGGTCTGGAGATAAAATTAGGGGGTAATTAGGGGGTAGAGTGCTTATCAAGTATGCACAAGGCCCAGTTCAATCCCCAGTATCACACACACATGCAGATAAAATAAAAAGAAGTAAATATTCACCTTAAGACTAAGCTTAATTTAAATTCTTAGTTCGAAAAACAAAATATTGTTATTATTGCTTTTTTACTTCTATTTTGTTAGGCTATCCTTTCTCTAGCTATTATAAGTAGTTTTAGTAAAAATTAGCATTTGTCAGCAGGACCCATTTAGAAGTGAAATCAGAAGATAGGCAATGTTAAAGGCTTTACGGCACAGAAAATAACCAGTCACAGTTATGTAAACATGTACATTTAAATTCCTGGTTTCAGCTGGGCGCGGTGGCGCACGCCTGTAATCCCAGCACTTTGGGAGGCTGAGGCAGGAGGATCGCGAGTTCAAAGCCAGCCTCAGCAATGGCGAGGCACTTAGCAACTCAGTGAGACCCTGTCTCTAAATAAAATACAAAAAAGGGCTGGGGATATGACTCAGTGGTCGAATGCCCCTGAGTTCAATCCCCGGTACCACAAAATAAATAAATAAATAAATTCATTCATTCATTCATTCATTCATTCCTGGTTTCATATTGTTTTTCTTGCTTTAATAATGTAGACTAGGCCAAATATAATTACCTTTCAATATAGACTTTTACAATCAACAGACCATCGTGTAATGGACTGAACTCAGAGCCTTGCATGTGCTAGGCAGGTTTCTGCCATAGAGCTAAATCTAAATCCCTAATTAAAAAATAAAATAAAATAAAACCATTTTTAACTGGTTAATGAGCCTATTGTTTACACTTTCATTTGTATAAGCTCCTTAATTGATAAATATAGTAAGATCAGATTTGAGTCTTGTAAGACTCAAATTATTTATAAATAAGCAGTTGAAATTATGAACAGTTATGACAGCAGTTGCTACCAAAGTGAATTCATGTGGTCATTCCAGTGGCTCAAAAGTTTTAGCCTCATATTACCTGTCATTAATGCCATAGTTAGAGATTTCATTCTGCCTTGGCTTCAGTCTTTATGTCAAGATTATAAAGTCATAATAGAACCCACCTGCCTATTAGGGGAATGATACCTTTCAGAATAGGACCTTTCATTTTTGGGTACTACAATAATTTTTCCAACTTATGTTCTTTCAATGTAGGAAATCTGTAAATATCATTAAACATTTTTATTGACTGAATTTACTGGACACTAGAATACATTAGAACTGTTTTAATACAGATAGTGAATACAGATGCATATTACTATCATAATATATATTTCAGTAAAACTTTAAATTTTTTTTATTTTTCTTTCTGATTGACGTGATTTAATTTTGGCTTTTCATAATTTAATGTGTGCCTTCTCTCTAGAAATTGATATTTAGAAAAAAGACTTATATGCACTGTAAGGGCTCCTTATTTAAGGTATGGGGGGTAAAATCTTTTGTGTGAGGAAGCATTTTTACTGTTAAATATTATCTCATTAATTTTTGGTAAATTTGACACATAATGAATTAAGTTTGATCAATGACAAAATTAAGTTTTCCAGTTCCCATTTTTCTGCAAGCCATGCTGCAAACCTTGCTACAGAGGAAAACTAGCAAACAACTCCAAAGACAATGCCTGGAATCTGTCAAACCCACCAGGAAAATAAGGGAGTAATTTAGTGCTTTTATCTTATGTCAGCCCCAGAGCACAGGAATAGACAAGGTGGGTTCCCTGTCCTTCCAGGCTCTCCCCTCCTTAGGGGGAGAACGCACAGGAGAGCAACAACACAGTCATACAAAGCCCTGGGGAGAGATGAGCTCTATCTGAGCAATGGATGCCGCCTTCCCAGAGGTGATGGCATTTGGGATATGTTCTGAAGAAAGAGTGAGAGCAGTCTGGGAAAAGAAGAGGAAGAAGGCACCTGCCATACAGACTTGGGTGGGCAGGCTTTTACCCAGATGGAATCACAGCAAATATAGCACAGGCACACATGTGTGCATGAGGCAAGAGTAGGATAAGTGGCAGAGGTAGGGTAAGTGAACTGTTTGGGGTGACTGGAATATATCATGTGGAACAAAACCTGTTTTAAAAAAAACTTTATTTTTATAGAAACCAATTCTTAATTCATTCAACAAGAAGTTATTTGGGCATCTAGTACATACAAGAAATTAAACTAAGTATAAGTAGCACAGAAATTCCCCATCTCCAAAAAGAACAGGCATAGGTCATCCTGATTTGCTGTCACTCTTAGCGTGGAAGGACTCGGCTGAGCATGGGTAGGAGGCTCTGCAGTCCTCTATACAGGAGGGTCCCTGAAATACCTGCACTCTTTGATCAATGTATCAGATTCCCTAAGGATGGAGGGATAAACACAAAAATGCACTGAAGCGTTGGTACCACCTGACCCATCCTAGAGGAGACTTTGGTTTGTAACCAGCCCATCAGGAAACAAGAACACACTTGTTGGGCTTGGTGGAAGAGAGGTGAGTTAGGAAGCCATCCCCAGAGCCTGCCACATAAGATGGAGTCTGGCTGGCCAGAACAGCTCCTCTTCCTAGAGTGAGATTGCCACAGGCAGGGTTCAGATGGCCACACTGTTCGGTATCCGGTCTGGGGACAAGTAATAATAGGGCAGCTTTTTGTTCTTGTTGCGATCGGCAATTATGCTGACAACGGCCTCCAGGTTCTTCCGGAATCGGGCCATAGCCTCCTTCACAGGCTTCTCAATGAAGTGCTCTTCTGGGTACATGCCTAAGAACAGCTAAGGGCACAGACATGGGTACAAAGCTTAACCTAAGATTGGACCACATAAACTGACAGCCTTGTCCCACCCCTGTGGACCATCACTTGGGAGGAGAGAGAAGGATCATCTTCTCACCTGCCCTTTTCCTCTACTTGCTTCCACCTGCTACTATGCAGATATAGCATATGTAAACAATAAAATACTATTCAGTCATAAAGAAGAATGAGAGTCTGTCACTTGCAATAACATGGATGAACCTGGAGGACATTATGTTAAATAAAACAAACCAGGCACAGAAATTCAAATAGTGTATGATGTCATTGATATGTGAAGCCTTAAACAGTTGATCTCATAGAAGTTGACAGTAGAATGGTGGTTAACAGAGGGGAGGGAAGGGAAGTAGAAGAAAAGAGGAGAGGATGGTCAGTGGGTACAAATGTACAGTTAGATAGGAAGAACGAGTTGTAGTATTTTATAACACAGCAGGGTAACTATAGTTAATAATATTGTAGTTTATATTTCATAATAACTAGAAGTTTCTGAATATTCTCACCACAAAGAAATGATACATTTTTAAGATGATGGGTTTTCTAAATGCCATAATTTGATCATTACCCAATGTATACATGTACCCAAATCTCACATTATACCCCATAAATATCCATAATTATGTCAATCAAAAACAAAATGAAACTTGAAGAAAATAATCCCATCTTCAACCTGCTTTCCCTAAGGATTGCTTTAGGGCTGGGACTTTTATCAACTCAATAAGTGGGAAAAGTTTTGTCTTACTGCTGAGTAGTTAGAAGGCACAGATCAGTGTGGAGCTTGCTAGGATCTTAGTTGTGGGAGTATGGACCTAGTGCTCCACCCTACACAGCACTCCCATTTTCCATCTAGGCTGTAGACATATAGGGGCACTGGTGCCTTCCTGCCCAGGAGGGCCATGGTCAGGCCTGTGGGGCAGGGAGCGGGAAGGGGTGGCTGCCCTTATTGGGGTGGTGTACTCATTTGCTTGCTCACACAAATGCATACAAATGCACACCAGACACATCCTTCAAAAAAACACCTGGATTATTAAAATCAAAATGTCAGGGCTAGAAAGGGAATGGTGGGTTTTGGGATTTAGGTTGCAGGGAAAAGTTGAGTCTCCACATTCTTTGACAAAGAAATTTCTCTACTCGGAATGTTACCTCTGGCCATACTGACAAAGACACATGTACAGTGATACATGTACAATGATCCGGTGAGGGAACAAGACATTAGCAAAGGCTAGTAAGCCACTTAGATATCCATCACCCTTCTATGTAGCACCACCAAGGGGCTGTGTCAGTCTAGATACACTAGATTGGGTGTTATGTTAACAAGGGGGATGTGTTTGGAAGAAACCAGGAAACTTTGTTGTTCCCCCTGGGGGGCCAGGAAAAAACCAAATTGAAGAACTTGACAGTAGCTGAAAGCAGTGGGAGGTAGGGAGTGGGCATCACTCACTGCCCTCCGGTGAATCACCTTGAGTGGAGCAAAGCCTGTGCCCTCTCTAGCCCCACCCTCTCTAGCCCCACCCACTCTGAGATCTCTCTGGGGCCTCGCTTGAAGATCTGGTAGCACCTGCAGCTGATTCTGGGCCCTCTAGCCTTGGAAGTCAGGATTCCCTGCAGAAGGTTCCATTCCCTCCTTCCTGGTCCCCCCCCCCCCCCCACCCACCCTTTGTCTTGAACAAAACCTTGAACTTGAGAAATGGGTTGACCCTTGGGTGATCTGCCAGTTTCCCATCCTGTCGTCTCACCTCATTGTCCTGAAACTGGCTCAGCGCCCACACTGCACCCAGATGCCAGCAAGAGCGGCCACGGTCCGGCAGAGTATCCACAATCTGCTCTATGTTCACCACTCCCTTGGCCTTGGGCGGTGGGGCACGCATGGTTGGGGGAGCATTGGGGATCCAGGAACACCAGTCATACTGCGGAGACAGCGCCCACAGAAGTGGGCGACCCGGAAGTCCAACTACCTGCCCGCCTGCGACCTACCATATCTGCAACTGCCTGACCCGGAACCGGTTGGCCTTTGCCCCGCCTCTCAGGTGTCGACATCCCTCCTAGGGTACTGCACCTCCTCTCCAAGGTTCCATTCCCTCCTTACTGATCCCCGCAATCCAATCTCCCTCTAGCAGTCCGCCACCCTGCCCTTCCTTTCACATGGAGGGAGCCCTTAGCTGGACGGGTGGAATAGGTGCCTGTAAACACTGATTCCAGGCCCAGAGGCTGTGGAGGGTAAGGCTGTAAGGCCGGGAGGAAGGGACAGTGCCTGGAGCAACAGGAACAGGAAAAGGTGGGCCAGGCTCCACCAGCCAGCAGTGGAGGGAAGGGATCTGAGCAAGTTCCCGCCCAGAGGATTCCCCTTGTCCAGCCTACCTGGCCAAAGTTCACTGCTGCGTGCTGGGCTGAGGCCGTAAAGATCACCACAGTCAGGTATTCCGACAGCTTCTCCCGGCTCTTGATTGACTTGGGGAAGCCTAAGGCGAAACCATGGTTGAGCACTTACCCCGGGAGGAGAGACCACTGACAAGGCCTTGCACCCCCCGCCCCCTGCCCTGCAGTCCACCGCATCTCTGCAAGAGATTGTTGTGCAAGACCCTCCAGGAAGGGACAGCCTCTCCAAGCACACCACTGGGAGGAATCCGACCAAGCCCCCCAGGGCAGTCACAGACACAGAGCTGCTGTGGCCTACCTGAGGCCTTCTTGCCCCTCATGCCATACATATAAACGTCCTTCACGAAGTCCTGAAGCTCCTGGTCTTCTTCTACAACCTGGTCACTCTCATAGTAGATGCCCACGACTTCAGATGTGAACCTGGCTCAGAAGGGAGTCAACAGGAATAAATGCCCCATCACTGACCTAATGTCACTCCTTAATGCCAGGACTCAGGATTCCCACAGCCCCTCTCTCCATCAGTGCCTAACCACTGAGCCAGGTCACTCCCCATTGACTCATCCTGGGGCCTCCTTCCCCAAAACCCCAGCCATTACTCACGTCTGAATGGCATCCCATACCAGCAGCCCATCATCTCGGTAGAAGTAGTAGGGGATGTCTTCAGTGCTGTCCATGCCCCTGGCTTTGATGGCCGCGGGAAAGCACAGGGAAGCATAGGTCAGGTCCTGCATGGCCTTCTGCACCATCTGCACGTGCCCGCCACCTCCGGTGGCATTGGCCTGAGTAGGAGGAAAGAGCCACTGATCGAGGGTGGCTTTCCTGCCCAGCTGTCCAGCCCAGGAGTTCATCCCTGCATCCATGAGAAAGTAGGAGGGCAGTGGGGTGGCAGAGCCAGAAGGGCAAAAACCCTTTGCCTATGAGGTGGGGAGGGAGTGATGTTTAATGATTTGTAAAAGGCCTAGCCTTCCAACCTCCATGAAGAGGTGACAGGGAGAAGCACCTCCCTATCCAATGAAAGGGACTGAATCACTGTGTATTGCAGCACGGCAGGAGGGAGGGATAGGCTACCACCTGCAGGAAGGCAGCCAGGCATCTGGCAGGAGATGTGTGGGCACCCACCGGTGGGGGACCTGCTTTCCTGATGCCCTGCTGGGGAAAGTCTGGGTTGTGAGTCAGGAATATTAAGAGCATGGAAGGAAAGCGGGTGAGAGGCTGTGCTCAGAGTGTCAGGCAGGTCCCAGGCAGAATGGTGTAGGGGTGAGCAATGTGGGAAGGGGACACAGATATTTGGTGTGTATGAGGTCAGTGGTCTATGAGGAATAAATAAGGCCCTGGGGCTTGGAGAGGGTGGGGGTGGTAAGAGGTGAAAAACAGACATCACAAGGAGGAAGACCTGGTGACATCCTGAGAAGAGGAGAGGGTACCTTGACTGGTGGAAAGGGCTGGAGGTTAGTCATGGAAGCTGGGAGTTAGCTTCAAGTACAGCCTCCAGTCTTCTACCTTTTCCAAGCCTCCACCCAGTGGCCCAGCCTCCTGAAAGGGCATCTGAACATCAGATGGGTTGTCGAGGCCACCAAGCAGGGATATTACAGGTACCAAGTGTGTTGGAGGACCCCTACCTTGTCAAAAAGGCCATACTCGCAGATGAGCTGTTCGCGGGCCTTGGTGTTGATAGCGATGGTGAACCTCACATGTGCCACCAACAGCTGGGCAAGGAAAGAGCAAAGACCTCAGAAAAGCCTCTTGGGTGCTGAGCATCCCCACCACAGCCCATAGTGCAAGGAGTGATGCTGAATACAGTGAGGAAGTGAAGGCCTGGGTGCTCATCTTCTTGCTAAGTGATTGCTGGAGGCCTGGAGGACACAGCTTGATGCATAATGGCAATGGCAATAATGATAAAAAGGATAATAGTCAACAGTCTTCAAGTGCTTAACTATGTGCTAGGCATTGCTTAAACTCTCTAAATGTATTAATTATTTTAATCCTGATCATCATCCTAAGAGACAGGGGTATCACTTTCTTTATAAATGAGGAAACTGAGGCATGGAGATATTTTTAGCCTCAGTTACTCTAGCAATCAGTGCAGGCAGGTTTCAGGAAGATGGAAAGACAGAGACAGTGAACTCATTTGCCTTTTCAACCTCTACTTCCCAGCCAGACTGGCTTCGTGTTTGGTCTAGGACCTGGCCCCTGTCCTAGCCTTACATCCAAAGGACCCATCAGGACCCCAGCTGCTTTCTTCCTCATCATTACTGCTTCCCTGAGCATTCTCCCAGAGGCCCTCTCTGCTACTCACTCCCAGCCACAGACCCCCTGAGGGGATGTTGGCTACCCTCCCCAGTGCTCTCCCTTTCCAGGTGGGACAGAAACTGTCATACCTTGAAAATGGGGTGCACTGCAGGCAGCTGGCGATACATGGCGATCCCAAAAACCTCAGATACCAGGTGTGTGCGCAGAAGGTGGGTGATGGTCTGGTGGACGTGAAAGTCACTGGAACGCACCCAGATTTTGGCTAAAAGCCAGTCGTATTTGGCATCCGAAGGGAGAAAAATAGGGTTCTCCTCTCCTGGGGTCTGGTTGAGCTGATATGTTGAAGAAAGAAACTACATTGTATATTTTGCTCTAGACTACAAAAGAATCTAAATGCCCTCAATAGTGACTTTCAAATCACAACGCAAGCATGGAGGGCCTCCAGGGGCCCAGGGTTCACATTTCATGTCCTAGCTATGACACTTATAACCTGGACAACAATAGATGACTGACCAAGTCTTTCTGAACCCCAGGGACAGTAATTCCTCATGGAGCTGTTGTCAGGCCACATGGAGACATCACAAGAAGAGGGAGGTGCTCATGCATGTGGTCTCTGCTCTCCACCTCTTCCCTCCGGCTTCCTCCCTGGTCTCCCATTGCTGTTCCTTGACCTTCCATACCCTTCTCTCTGGGAAGTAGAGATTAAAGTATCCTTCCCTTGAAGTCTAGGGCTCCCCAGGGTTTGTTCAGGTCAACCCTTCTTGCCCTCAATTAGCTCCTCTGGGCCTGGGGCTCTGGGGCCCTCATGCTGCCCAGTCTCTTAGGCTGAGCAGTTTGAGCCCTGCCCTGGGCTCTAGACCTATAGCTGGATGTGGCCTGTGGCACAGGCCATGCTCACTTTCTCCTTTACAGTTTGAACTCCACACTGGGGTCAAGGGGATTTTTCTATAAAGTACAAGTCAGGTTATATTAATCTCTTGAAAAATACTCAGTCATCTCTTAATGCCAGAAAATAAAGTCCCCAAACTCCTTGTTAATCTGGCCTCCAATGCCTCCACATTCTGGTATTTCCACCCTCTCTGCCTGGCCCACCATTGATGCCTAGCTTCATCTGTGACAGCATTCATCCTCAATCATCCCTGTTTTTTTTTTTTTTGTTGTTGTTGTTGTTTGTTTGTTTTTTGTTTCTTTGTTTTTGGATTATTGTGGGGAGAGAGAGGGTGAGGAAAGAGATAGATATGCTGGGGATCAAACTCAGGGCCTAATGCATGCTAGGCAAGCACTCTAGCACTGAGCCACACCCCAACCCCACTCATCACTCATGAAATACCAGCCTCACTTCAGCACCCACCAGTGAGATCTCTGGGGAGTCTAGATGGCAGATGTTAGGGCTACCCCATCTCTTAAATGAGGACTGGGAGTCGTGGAGGGACTAGCATTTAAAGTGACCTGGGGGACAATGTGCCAGCAGCAGATGCTGAGGCTGAGAGCAGGCTGGGAAGGGACTTGGCTGGGCTTTGGGCAGTTGGAGAGACCAGTGTGGTTCCAGCAGAGACAGGGAACTGGCCCAGCTGAGAGAGGGACTCAGCTGTATCCCACTATTTTGGAAAGTGACTTCATTGTCTGTTTCTTCTTCTTCTAAAACAGGGCTATCTTGTGGAATAATAATGCGAACCACATGAGGTGTTTCAAATTTTCAGGAAGCCACATTTTAAAATATAAAAGGAAACAGGTGAAATTTAGGTTAATAGCATAATTTTATTTTACCCAATATATTCAAAATATGATGACTTCAACATGAAACCAATCTACAACTATTAAATGAGATATTTTATCCCCTCCCCCATTCTAAGTCTTTGAAATCTGGCAAGTACTTTGCACCTATAGCAGTTCTTTGTTTGGACAAATTGAGTTTCACGTGCTCCAGAGCCATGTAAGGCTTCTGTACAGGCTAAGGGACAGAGCTGCTCTAGCAGTCTGTTCCAGCTGCCTCTGGTGGAGAGAGATGGGTGGAAGGAGAGGAAATATTCTTGTTTGGTTTTTTTATTAATAGGATCCATTGTCCATCTTTATTAGATAATTTCAGCTAAAATTTGAATGATCAGGTTTTCTAGAAAATTAGGAGGTTGGGAGAACCTTGTGCAGAACAAATCCTTGCCCCTTTGAAATAATCTCAGGGCTCAAAGTCCTCAGGATCCCCACCTCTCTGATGCTTTACTCATTTGCATTAGCTGCCTTGCCCACAGGCACCTGCCAATGTGCCCTGCCTCCTAGGCATCCGCTGATAAAGTCATGACATTCTCTAAAACATTCCTTAAATGTTCCCTGATAGGCTTTGGGACCTGGGGACCCTTTGCTGCATGGTAGGGGTTTTACCTATACTATCTCACTTAATCTTCATGATGACTCTGCAAAGCATTATCATTCCCATTTTACATAGGGAAAAACTGAGTCTCTGAGTGGAAACAGTAGCTCTCCCAAGTCACAGAGGAGGTAAAGAGCTGATCTGGGACCTTTTGGCTCTCTGCCCATTATAGATCTACCACACCACCTTCTCCCTTCTCTTCTCTCTCTGCCAATCAGCACTGCACTTGCATTTCCTCAATGAGCTCTTAGGCCCACTTTGCACTTTCCCCTCTCACATATTCTTCAGAGTCTCCCATTCCTGTCCAGGGTCTTAGCCCACCATAGTACTCCAGAATGTCCCCTGGACAATTTGCTTGTATTAAAAAAAAATTTTGGGGGGGGGGGTGGTGGTGATAAGGAAAGTAGCTGTTTGATTACAAAATAGTATCTGCTTACTGTAAAAAATAAAATCCAGTTATTAAAGAAGAGCTCAAGAAAGAGAACCTTTCATGATGCATATCTGAGAGCTAACCACTATCCTCTGGTAAGCCTTCTTCATTAGGTCTTTGCATCTGCTCGTATTTATCTGTTGAATTTTCCATAAACTGAATCTTATTAGAAGAAACATCTATCTCTTCTTCCTTTGCTCAGCTGATTCCTAACACACTTATCCCCAATGTTCCCAAGTGTCTGCCCAAGTAGATGGTGTCTTGTGTCCTTGTATTCATTTTACATAAATAGTGCCTATATACTTTGTCTTGCTTTTCCATTTTGTTATGCATTTCAGAACCCCACTCCCACCTCCAGGACATCTGGGACACATCTAATGCATTGTTAACTTTAATTTGCATCCCTAACTACTGGTGCAGCTGGGAATTTTTCCATATGATGCTTGTCCACTTACATCTCCTTTTCTGTGAATAGCCTATTCATATTCACTGTCCCCTGTTTTTAAAATTAATTGAGGGATTTGTCTTTCCCTCATCTCTTTGAAGGAGCTCTTTGTATAGTATAGATTTTCATCCTTTATCTGGGATTGGTGTGGCAGCTATTTCACCTACTCTATTTGCCTTTTGACTTTCTTTATGTTGTATTTTACTATTTAATTTTTAAATATTACATAATCAAATGTCTATCTTTTCCCTTATAACTTCTTAGTTTCTTGTTTTCACTTTTGAAGACTCAGTCCTCACACTATCCGTTGTTTTTCTATATTCTCTTTTACTTTTTTCATTTTAATTTTTATTTCATTTAAGTTTTATTTTTGTAAATAGCACAAGGAGGGATTCAGTTTGTTTTCTCCCTATGCAATGGCAATATGATAACACCATGGAAATATCATTCCCTTTCCCTAAGTTGAAAACCCACCTTAAATTCTTCTGGGGGTGCTATTTCTAGACTCTTTTCACTGACCTCCCACCCCCAATCTGTCCTGGTGCATAGCATCTGCTTTAACCAGTGACCTTAAAATATTTCTTCATATCCATCTGGGAAAGGTCTTTCTCTGTTTTTTTTTTTTTTTTTTTTCTTCAAAAATTTGTGCCTGTCCTTGAAGATTTCTTTTCCTACATGAATCTTTAAGTTATTTTATTTAGCTGTCTTGCCTGCATTTTTAGTCTCCTCACACCATCCCCAACAAAGAGGAAAGCCTGATTACTTACCATTTTAATTGGAAGCACATTAAGTTTATATAATAAAATTTGATAGAATTGGCATTTTCTTAGATGTTTGTATTAGTGCATTATAGTTAAACTCAATAGTGGCATTTTTGTATCATACAAGTTGAATAGAAATTCAATGTCAAATCACTGTTAAGATTTATTTATATATCTTTTTAAATGATTGTAATTTTTCTTGATATGGGCATTCTATTTTGTTGTTAGCATGGAGAAAGGCTATTTAATTTATTAGGAATATATCTGTTGGACACTGAGCTAAACAAACTTATTTACTCAAGTAGCTTTTTAAAAAATGAAAATCTTGTGTTTTCTAGGTCCACCATAATATCATTACTTGAAAAGACAATTTTCCCTATTCTCTTACAATTTGTTCATTGTTTATTTTATTTTCCTGCTCTACTGCATTGATAGAACTTCTAAAATAATGTCGAATAACAATGGTGATATTGGCATTTTTGCTTTGTTTGCTTTGGTTTTGAGGTGCTGAGGATGAACTCAGGGCTTCCAGTGTGCTAGGTCAGCACTCTGATTGAGCTACATCCCCGCCCCATATCAGCACTACTGTTTATGATTTTAATTGAAATACCATTAAATGCCAATACAAATGCCCATTATCAAATTGAACTTAGGGGCACTCAACCACTTCACTACATCCCCAGCCCTATTATGTATTCTATTTACAGACAGGGTCCCTCTGGGTTGCTTAGTGCCCTGCCTTTGCTGAGGCTGGCTTTGAACTGGCGATCCTCCAAGCCACTGGGATTACAGGCATGCACCACCATGCCTGGCCTATTTTAACTTTTATTAATTTGGTTACAACATGTTATTAAATTCCCTTTTTGGGTCAGTTGACATAATATAAGCTTTCTCCTTATTGGTATAATGCACTGGGCTGGGAGCTCTATTGAAATAAATCCTACATGGTTGTAAACATATTAGTCATTATTATACTACAGCAATCACTTTGCTAGTGTTATTTTAAGATTTCTGTTTCAATCTTGATTGCTAACTTGGATTAGATTTTCTTTTGCAGCCTCCTTGTATCCAGTCTCAGAACTAAGGCTATGCCAGCTGCAAAGAATGAATCTGAGGACATACCAATACCTCAAAGAGCTTTGGAAACATTTGCTGTCTAAAGGTTTGCTAAAACCTAGGTGTTCAGCATACTGACCTCGCATCAGTCTAGACATTTAATCTACTTTCTATTGTTTATATGGAAACTAGGCTTTTTTCTAGTTTCTTTTAATTTATATTTCACAAGCTTTTAATGAATTTTCTATAGCTTTTTTTTCCCCAAATTTTTTGTCACACAATTATTCTTTTTAAAAAAATCTGTAATGACAAGTATTCTTTTTTTAAATCTCCTTTCTTATTCCTACTCTTGTTTATTTTGTTTTCTCTCTTTCCTTTCTGTTTTTGAGGCTGGAATAGAAGCCAGGACCTTGTGCATGTTAGGCATGAGCTCTACCACTGAGCTAGCCCCTCTCCACTTTTTCCCCATCAGCCTAATGATAAGGTCTTTTTGTTTTTGTTGTTGTTGTTGTTGGACCTCTCAGAGAACCAGATTTCATATTTATTGTCCTCCAGCATTCATTTACATGTTCTGTTTTAGAGCATTATAAGTATACATAGTATTTGGGTTCATTTTGACAAAATCATACATACAGTGAATTTGATTGCAATCCCCATTTCCCACCCCTTTTTGTTCCCTCCTCCCTCCCCATATTTCCTCTCCTCTGCACCACGAAATTTCCTTTCTTCTACATTTACATAAAGGTGAAATTCCCTTTGGTACTTTTATGTATCACATGGGTCTTTACAGTTTGTAAAGTTTGCATTTTCAGAAGAAGAGAGAAACTCAGAAGTTCCTGTGGCTTGCCCAAAGTCCCAGGGTCTGCTGTCAAGTGGCAGAACTAGGATTTAAGCCACTCCTCTGACTGGACAGGCTTCTCTGGAGATATCTGTCAGTGGCAACCAGCTCCTCTTCTGGCATCTTCCCTATGTCACCTGTCCCTCACCTTCTGCCTCATTTCCTCAGGCATAGGGCTTCTCTCTGATAACACACTGGGGGCTCCTTGGGGTGGGGGATTGTGCCCCTGGGAGACTGGGGGAAGCATAGGACTTTCTAGCCAGATGATCTGGCTTGAATCCCAGCACTCTGATTGACAGTGTGCATCTGTGCCTGTTTCTTATCTGAGGAAAATGATTGACATGGACGAAGACAATTCCCTGTCTGAAACCCCAGTGGCCAAATGTGCCTTAGAATTCAGAATTTTTTTAGGATTTTATCAGTGCGTATACTTCATTAGGTGACTTGCCCCATTTCTCTGGGTCTGGGGCAACATAATATTTTATATTACAGTACAATTTCTGCAGCAATCCATTTGCATATCACATTGAATGGGAGGGACTCTAAATATCTTTTCTTTTTAAAAAAATATATTTTAGTTATATATGGATGCACTATCTTTATTTTGTTTATTTACTTTTATGTGGTGCTGAGGATCAAACCCAGTGCCTCACACGTGCAAGGCAAGTGCTCTAATGCTGAGCCATACCCCAGTCACCTAAATAGATTTTCTTTTTGGTTCAGAGAAGGTTCATTTGCATCCAATGAATTTGCTATAAGGTTTTGAAATACATACAGCTTCAGGATATTTTAGACTTCAGAATTGAGGGCAAGGGTTTGAGGACTGGGCAGATAACCCTTAGATAGTCTTGGAGTTTGATTAGTGCATGACAAATCCAACAGCCATAATGCTGTCAGCATCCAGTGTCCAGTGCTCAGGCATTGTTTGCTGAATGTGCATCTGCCCATCCCCATATAGGGCCCTGTGCAGTCCCTTCCTCAGCCCCCAGTGGCCTACCCTTAGTCCTGTCCTGCCTGTTCTGGTCCTGGTCCCTGCTGTCTTTGTACTTGCTCCCATTGTGCAGGGCAGATGAAGCCTTGTGCAGAATTGCCTCTTCCTCAGACTGTTTTCCTCATCCTTCATTATCTTCGAGAATGCAAGAACCCATAGGCATCAAGGAAGGTGTCCCAGGGCTGTCCCATTTCCTGACATTTGTGCCCATGGCACCTCTTGGTGGCCTCAATCTCCAGATCAATTCACTACTTCACCTACTTGACCCCTATGGGTCTTGATTTGGGGGCCCTGGTTAGGATGCTATCATTCCAGGGAAGATCTTCAACAGCATGGCTTACCCTGCCAGAGATTTCTCTAGTGTGTCTGGGAGAATGGAGCCCTCTCTTCCTCCCTGGTGGAGGTGGCCCATTCACAGAGGGAAAAGTCCTAATGTCTTATTTTTCCTTCAGCTTCAGCACCTTCCTTGTGACCACAAGGCAGAGCTGTCTCCCCCTCCTGGAGCTGCAGATGAAGCTGCTCAGGAAATTCCTCCCTCAGGTCCTGCATCCCCACATTCACCTCTGAGGGCAGAGCGGTCCAGAAAAACTGGACAGGCAGCCTACCTGGATGGCAATGGGGACAATCTTGTTGGCCAGGTTCTTATACAGCAGGCAGATGGGCGCAGCCAGGAACTGGTGTGTGCAGGGGTCTGTTTTGTTGGCATCAATTCCATCCAGCAGCTCATAGTCCACAATGAAAATGTTCCCTTGCTGCAGGAGGCAGAGGAGTCCAAATCACTACCAGCAGAGTTGAACCCAAGAATCAGATTGGGCTAGGGGTAGAAAATGATGGCCTTTGGAAGCCCTTTCTTTTCCCAGAAACTCAATTTATATTTCTTTTGGCCTCTAATTCAAAGGCTGATTCACATGGAGTATTTTCACAGGTAAGGTAAAGGACTGGCAGCAGCTAATCATGCATTTGTGGTACCTGAAACCAGCTTGACCCTCATGAAAGATGGTGAAAGAGCACCCAGAATGGTATTTAATAAAGAGAAGGTGAATGTTAGATGAAATAGATGAGAGACGTCATATACCAAAAAGTGGCACATAAAGTTTAAAACTGGGCAAAGTAGCCATTGCGGGAGCCCCCACCTCCACTCTCCACCCCCCACCCCCAGCAGAAGTAGGGAGGGAATGGAGAAAAGGGGGTTGATGTGGTGAAGGGTCTGCAGGGTTGACATGTTTTGTGACATCTTGGTCTGAGGCTGGAGATCTGGTGAGTCACTTGGTGGAAATTCATAGGGCTTGCTGACTCCAGATGCGTACCCTTTTCAGCAGTTCTGAACTCACACCCCAAAACAAAACTAGTGCTCCTGTGATCCAGGCGGCGGACAGCCGTTCTTCATCAGAAGTCCTCTAGAGGGAGCCAAACGACAGCGCGGAGACCCACCGGGTGCCCAGGGATGTCCATGTCCTCTCCCGCTGCAATGGGGAGTTCAGATGGCGGCAAGGGCGTTCCAGGTGGGAAGGGTTCAGGGTCTGCGATGTCTGGAGACATCACCAAAAGGCCACCTCCTGCCCTGGTAGCTCGGCCGATCCACGGCTCCGCCGCAGAGGAAGCTGCACCGACTGCGCAAGCACCTACCACCCAGGCTTTGGGACCTTAGCTAAGCACCTAGGACGCACCAGAGCCCACCAACTCCATTGCCACTGCCTTCCTTTACTTGTCTGACAATAGGAGCTCTGTGCATCCCATCCTAGTATTCGCAAAATGGGGAGGGCTGGTTTTGGAGGTCATCTTCCAGGACCATCCGGACATCTTGTCAAGGAGTTGAGCCTAACGAACTGTGGGAAGCAGGGCTGGCTGGGCTGGCTGGGTTACCAGGACAGGCTGGACACTTTAATGACAACTTCCCAGAAGAAATAGTTGTGAATCCAACCTTAAGACAGATAACCCAATGTGATACCCCAAAGGGAGGTCCCAGGAACCCAGGTCTGGGAACCAGCAGGCCGGGAATTTGGGACATTTCTGTTAACCCAAGACATCCTTTTGGAAAACAGGGCCTATTTCAGTTCTGAAACACCAGGATTTTTCCAGAGACATGGATATTCTGGCCTCTCTAGGTTCTGGGTCTGCTTTTTTGGTCAGCAAATTCCTTTTTTTTTTTTTTTTTTTTTTTTTTTTCCAGTGGTGATTTCTCTCGGGGATTATCTCAGGATTCGAGCCTGGACATTGAACGGCTGTCCGGGCCCTAGGGCCCTAGCTGGGAATGTTGGGCCCTAGCTGGGAATGTTGGGGAACTGGGCCTTTGTGGGCGAGGTTGGGAGGGGTGTATATACTAAACTAGTAGAAGCCAAGTCTGAAGCTGTCATCATTTTTAAAATCAGGTAAGGAGACCATTCTAAGAAAAAACTCTACCAGAGGCAAGAGAGTTGAAAAATGGAGAAAGAGCCAGTACATCATCTGAGCCTGGTCCAGCTATGCCTGAGCCCATTAGCTCTGCTTTGAGCCAGTACATTTCTTGGGGGGGGGGGGGAACAGATTGAGTTGATTTTTGTGACTGATATAAAGTCCAACAATTACAGCAATCTTGAAGAATAATGAATCAAAACCAAGAACAGGAATACACACACACTCACACACATTATGTATCAGAAAAACAAAACAAAAACCCCCAAACCAACAACAGGATAGTATTTCTATTTATGTTCCAAAAATAAATTTCACAAAAGTTTTTTACAAAGAAAGAATTCAGGAGTTTTAATAGTTCACAAACTTACCATAGATCACTAAGAGTCTGCCAAAGAAAGGTGGCGTGAATATGGGAATTAACAATTGTGTTGCTGTGTGGAAGATGAGGACAGTGTAAAAGACAGGGGAGTATATGTAAGAGTCTAGTCACTGGTGGCTATTAGATTATTAGATTTTTGTCTCATAATCCAAAGCACAACTGAGTGACCATGAGGAGGGTCAGCTCAAAGGAAAGATGCCTGTAACCACCTGACCTGGAGCCAGCAGTGGGAGGCTGTGGCTTTATTCGGCAGCTCACAAAGTGTCTCTTCTTGGGTGGTCAGGGACCACAGTGGCTGCTCAAACCCTTTCAATTCCAAGATTCTCTGGCTTTAGAGATCTATGATTTTCTGATTTAAAGTGTGAAACCTATAGCCTCTGAGTCAATGTTACCACATCTGGCAATTGAATCTACAGAGAAATACTGTGCTGTGTGTATGTGGTGAGTTGTGTGTGTGTTGTTGTTATTGTTGTTCATGTGACCAGGTTAAGTGAGACAGTTAGGACCACCATAAGAACAAAGGGAAAATGCACTCCTAGACTTTGGCTTATAGCCTGACAACCAATAAAGGACCCAAACTTAACCCACAGTTTGTCAGATTCCAAACATGCCTCATTTATCCACCTTCAAACAGTGCCAGGTGCATCATTAGAGCCAGGTGCTTTCACTGAACTCATCTTTATCACAGGGCAGAGATGGTTGAGTTGAAGCACCTTTACAGGTCACACCTAAAACCCATTAATGTCCTAATCCCCAGCCCACTCCTGCAAGCAACCATTAAAATCAGCTCCCTTCTTTTGTTCCAGGGAACCAGCCTGACACTTTCTTATCAAAGTTGTGTCTCCCTTCTCAAGCAGAAGGCCTGGAAAGGCTTTGCCTATTTGTAGTTGTGTGACGTGATTTTGTTTTTATCATCATTATGTCAAAGTTCTCAGAGTCCAGCATCAGTGATGTCCTGGGGCTCAAGCAAATCCAGGAGGAGGGGGCTAGAACTATTTGCACTGGGGTCGGGGCCCTGCCTAGGGACTTTGGCAGGGTAAGTGGTCCTTTAGAGTAAGGTGGGCAGGATGTTGGGAATGGAAGGTTTGTTTGTCTAGATGCCCAAAGTGAGACAGGCACGCAAGACAGGGTGACCATGAGCAGCAAAGGCCAAGTGGACAGCTGGGGACAAGCAGCAGTGGCTGGGTGGTGGGAAGCCCAATGTGCCAGAAAGAGGCAAAGGTTGAGATTGTTGGGACCAGCAGTCCACCAATGCAAGGTGCCTAATGCTAAATTCTACCAGATTCAGGTGGAATAGTGTGAAACCTTTGTGTCTCAAGACTATGTCAGCCCTTGGAGCCTAAGGTGGGGAGCTGAGCCTTCACTCCCTCTCCTGAGTGCAGGCGCCCTGATTGGGGAGATGGCTGAGATTGCGGTTGGCTGCGGGCCATGGTCGGGCATTGCCTCCTTCAGTGGTCTCGCTGGACTTGGCCCGGGTTCTCGTGAGACTTGGCCCGGGTCTCGCGGGACTTGGCCCGGGATCTCGCGGGAGTTGAGCCGTGACTTTTCACATCCGGTCGGCTCCATTTTGGTGGTTTGTGGGGCGTTTGGGAGTTGTTGTTAGAGCCAGAGAGAAAAGCTGCCAGAATAAAAAGCCTGTTTGTTTCCAGTCTGCCTCTGAACTTGTTCCCGCGGCGTAGTTGCTTCAAGTGGCAATCGCTTCAGGCAGCTACACCTGAGGACCTGGATAAGACTGGGGAAGGATGAGACAGGAGCAGATGGCACTAACATTTCTAATTAGAATGTAAACAATTCTTTCAGCCCCTACCTTGTTCTTAAACAAAGCATGCTTCTTTCTCCAGGTTTTTCACTTTGCAAGGTGGGTGATCATTTGATGGAAAACATCTGTCACAATGCTTGGCCTAGCACAGGCCTCTAGTCAGGGGTAGCTTTTGTAATTATTGGTATCAAAATTGACAATATACTCCCAAATGTGAGCATCATGGAGAAACATCACCTTCAATTCCTCTTTCGATCTTACACAAAACAGTTTGCACAATGGCCAGGACTCTCATCAACGCTGCTGCCAGGAAAAGGAAGAAGCCATTGGCTGACCAGATAGGTCTGGAGATTGTGGTCTGGGTACCAGTAAGAACTGGCCAGCAGGAAGTGACTTCTGCCTGACAAAGTGTGGCCTTGACAGCTTGTCCCTACCTGAATCTCCTGCTCCAAGCTGAGCTGCCGCTCTAGGCTGCACTCCACCATCTCTGTGGTCACGGGGAGCTTCTCAGGCAGCTCCCAGCAGCGCCTGATGAGCACAGGGTTGCATCCATTTAGAAACTGGTAGCCAAACATGAGGTCTTCTTGCCAGTGCTTCATGACCCGTTCTGGGGAGAGAAATAAGGCCCAACATGAGCCTTAAGCAGAAGGCAGACAGGGCTGTGGCCCTCATGACCCTTGTCCTAGAGCAGAGTATCTGCTGAGTCCCCTCTCCTGGGCACGACTGAACAGCCTGCTGGCCACAGGCATCACTAGCCACACCCAACTGTATGCCTCTGCCAGCCACTGGGTCAGACTGTGATGCCACCTGGCCTTCCCTGAGCTGGCTTTTAGTGGTTCACACGCCTCCAAGAGTGTGCACCCCTCTCTCAAGAACTCAGATTCTTCAGCCCATCATGGAGGGAGATGAGGAGAGTAGAAGGGCATTCTGGGGTGGTATTAACCAAAGCCATTTCCCAATGTGCTGATTTCAACTGCTCTTTATCTAACCACTCTTGTCTCCTTGACTTTCTGTGACTGTTTCCTTCCCATGTCATTACTGCCAATCACCATCACCAAGACCAGTGTTCTAACAAAACGCATCCTGGTTCAAAGAACCCAACTTTGCTTATTTATTTTTCCCTTTTTCCAACCAACTTTGCTTTTTTGTAAATGCTTAAAAAACAAAGCTAATTCTAGACTTTATTGGGTCCAGAAGCACCATGAATTATTGATTTCTGTAAAGAAAAAGTTTCATATAAGATAAAGAAAAATATCAATTTTTGAGACTTTTGATGACAAAATGAGGTTGAGGGTATATGAGCTTGAATGTTCAAGCAGGAGTATAGGTAAACACAAGTGAGGCAAGTGGCATGGGACACAGTAGATGGCTAACCTGGATGACTGGTGGCAAGTCCCCTTGAGCTGCAGCCCTTGCTAATTTCCTGGCACGTTTTGGACAGTAAAACAGCATCCCCCTCCCCAGTACTGCAAAAGCCCCAAAGGCACACTCACCGGAAATAGTGTTGCTGATCTTGACAAAGATTTTCTCGAAGTCAGCAAAGTCATTCCAGGATGACTGGAACATGTGCATGAAACGGTTGATGAACAAATTCTCCATTCTGCAGACCAGGAGACAGGTCACCCTCACACATGCCACCGCACCTCCCTCTCAGGATCCTTATGATACTCCCAACCAGCTCCCAGCAGCGGGTTATGGTTTTGTGGAACCAGAACAGAAACTAGCCCCTAGACCTGATGCTCTTCCTACTGTACCTCACCTATGGAAGAGACCAGACCAGTTCCCTCCAGAACAGCCTAGTGCCTTGCATCTCATCCATGCATGTGTTCATGCATTCATTCATCAGGCATTTGCTGCCCCCACTCAGTGGGTCAGTTCCTGAGCAAGTTTCCAGGGACAATATGTTCTACCTTCTGTGCTATTCAATCTAACAGTCTGGATTTGGAGGGATGAGTTCTGTTGAGATGATCCTTATTTATCTTCTTCCCAACCCTGGCTCTGTGCATGGTATTGAGAAGGACACAAGTTCAAATGTTCATTACACAAGACAATAAAATAAAAACCCAAGACAAGAGCTTACTAAACTCAAAATGCAAGCTTTAGGTAAAAGAAGGGAGATGTGAGTGGCCTGAGCAATCCCAGAGCGTTTGAGGAGGCAGTGTACTGAGGAGGCAGTGTGTGGAATTCATCTAGAAAGGGGAAAAAGAAAGAAAAATCTTCCCTGCCTTCCTATATGACCCAAGCAGGGTGCAGGACAGAGCCTGGGATTTGGGCCTGCTTTTCATTATGACACACTCTGCCTCAGTTTCTCTCTCAGGCACACACAGCTGAGAGTAACCAGAATAGCAAGTTACCCTGTTTCCTCCCACTGTCAGGGCTTGACTTCGGCATGACTCTGGTTGCCTCTCAGGTGTCACGTCTCTCCACCTGCTTTGTCCTTTCCTTGAAGCATTCCCCCTGCCTGGAATGGTCCGTACTTCTCTTTCTTCTCTACTGTTGACTGAACTGTGCCCTTCCTATTCCTTTATTGAGTCCCTAACCCCCTATATGATAGTATTAAGAGATGAGAATACATTTACAAGACTTGGGTCCTAATTAAAATAAGAAATATTCCATGCTTGTATAATTATATCAAAATGGTCTCTACTGTCATGCGTAACTAAAACAAACCAATAAAATAATTTTAAAAAGAGATAAGTGAGACCTTGGGTAGGTAATTACATTTGGATGGGGTCCTTATGAGAGATTAGTGCCCTATTATAAAAGGAGACACCAAGAAATCTCCATACTGCCTTCCATAACGGTTGCACCATTTTGCAGTCCCACCAGCAACGTATGAGTGTGCCTTTTTCCCCACATCCTCTCCACCATTTATTGTTGTTTGTGTTCTTAATGTCTGCCATTCTGACTGGAGTGAAATGAAATCTTAAGAGTAGTTTTGATTTGCATTTCTCTAATTGCCAACGATGTTGAGCATTTTTTCATGGATTTGTTGATTAATTGTGTATCTTCTTTTGAGAGGTGTCTTTACAATTCCTTCGCCCATTTATTGATTGGGTTATTTGTTATTTTTGGTGTTAAGTTTTTTGAGTTCTTTATATATTCTAGAGATTAGTGCTCTATCTGATGTGCATGTATTAAATATTTGTTCCCAATTGGTTCTCTATTCACTTCACTGATTGTTTCTTTTGCTGAGAAGAAGCTTTTTAGTTTGAATCTATCCCATCCATTAATTCTTGATATTAATTCTTGCGTTACAGGATCCTTATTAAGGAACTTGGGGCCTAATCCGACATGTTGGAAATTGGAGATTGCTTTTTCTTCTATTAGGTGTATTGTCTTCAGTCTAATTCCTAGGTCCTTGATCCACTTTGAATTGAATTTTGTGCATGGTAAGAGATACAGGTTTAATTTCATTTTGTTGCATATGGATTTCCAGTTTTCCCAGCACCATTTGTTGAAGAGGCTATCCTTTCTCCACTGTACATTATTGGCGCCTTTGTCTAATATATCTAATAATCTAATATAAAATAGCCATCCCACTCCTGGGTCTATTCCCAAAGGACTTAAAAACAGCATATTACAGTGACACAGCCACTTCAATGTTTATAGCAGCACAATTCACAATAGCTAGGTTGTGGAATCAACCTAGAAGTCCCTCAGTAGATGAGTGGATAAAGAAAATGTGGTATATATACACAATGGAATTTTATCATCAATAAAAGAGAATAAAATAATGGCATTCGCAGGTAAATGGATGAAGTTGGAGAATATAATGCTAAGCGAAGTTAGTCAATCTCAAAAATTCAAATACCGAATGTTTTCTCTGATATAAGGAGTGGTGTTGGGTCAGGGTACATAGAAGGATTAGAGGAACACTAGAATGGTCAAAGGGGAGAGAGGGGAAGGAATGGAGCAAGAGAGGAAAAAAGAAAAGGTGGATGAATAAGATAGATATCATTATCCTAAATACATGACTGAATATTTGAATGGCACGAATATACATTGTATACAAACAGTGCTATGTAAAAAGATGCTCTCTATGTTTATTATGAATCATAATGCATACTACTATTATAAATACAACACTTTGAATTAAAAAACTTTTAAAAAGGGAGACACCAGAGAATTTGCTGGCTTTCTCTCTCCCTCATTCATACCATGTGAAGTTTATTATCTGTAAGCCAGGAAGCAAGCGTTTGACAGAACCCAAATCTGTTGGCACCTTCATGTTAGACTTCCAGACTCCAGAATTGTGAGAAAGAAAATCCTGCACTTCTGTGTTATTTTGTTTATTGCAGCACCTCAAGACTAAATCATCCTCTTATTTACCATGTGAGTTAGAGTGTTTGGAGAGCTCAACTGGTATTCACCCCTCTTTCCTTCTATTTCAAGGAAGTTGCCCCTTTCTTGGAAAAGTCTCCCCTTCCCCAGGCTAGCGCCATGCTCTCCCCCCTGTGCTAAGCAGCACACATCACAGCTTAGATGCAAACTCAAGACCATGAATATCTGCCTTAAGCACTCCAAGGGCAAGGGCATATCTGCATTGCTCAGCACAGATCCCGCATGCAGAGGGGCTCAGCGAACATTGCCTCATTAACTGAAAGGTGCCCTAGATGCCTGGTGAAGGGAACCATGCAGTGGAGCTTCTCCAGTGGGTTCTCCTACCCACCACCCTCTGTGGATGATGGGTAGAGCCAAGTCCATCCAAAACAGAGCCCTGAGCACCAAGAGCCTAGCACCATGCTTGGACTCAGTCCTTTGTCTAGGATTGAGCTACCAACACATAAGGTTCTTTGTCAGGGGCAAGGTTAGGAGTCCAGCAGCCTTCTTGAGCCTTCTGACCCAGCAAAACCCAAGGACTGAGGTTGGAATATTCTGTCCAGAGTGAACCTGTTTGATGGGATAGAGGACTCAGGGATGTCAAGCTCTGCTGTCCCGGGGGAGACACTCTGTGGACATGCATGAGGCCGTCAGTCAGAGCCACTGAAGGAAAGAACTCTATGGACAAGCAGGGGACGCTGGGGCTCTCCCGGCCTTACCAGACCTGGGAAAGTCACGTGAGGGACTTTTGAATCCTTCAGCAGTTCAGCAAATGCTCTGCTCCTTTTCACTGGCCATTCTGTCCCCTAGGAGGGGATCTTTGGGTTGCTCAAGAGAGGTACATGGGACCATGAAGGCTGGAGACCTTTGTGAGAGTCAGGTTATCCAGGGGATGTGTTGGTGCACGGTGGTGGAGCACAGCCTGGGTAGTGTGGCTGGCTTTGTGGTGACTGCACACAGTAGATGCTCAGCACCTTGGAGTTGTAGAAAGATGCTCTCCTTGTCTTTTCCTTGCCCTTCCCTTGTGGAGGGCAGACATTTCCACCCATGCTTGTCCTACTGTCCGGGGCATCAGCACCATGGTGATACAGTCAGGATCAAAGAATGCCTCAGCTCAGCTCCTCTCAGCCTCATTATCTCCTTCCTCATCCAATATCCTGGTTAGTCAGTGCCCTAGACAGAAACACTTGTGAAGCTAGAGGAGTATACCTCACTGTGGCATCTGGTATCAGTCTGGATATGGAAAAAGACTTATTTCTGGAAGGAAAGGCTTTTCCAGGCTCTTAAGATCCTGCTGGGGCTCGAAGATGGCTCAGCACTAGATGGTACCTATGCCTGGGGGGAGTTGTGGGGAGCTGGTGGTGAGTCACATCTCCCCAGCTGGGTCTTTTTGACCTCAAAACAGAAGGTCAGCACTGAAACGGGGAGGGGTGTGGCAGTACTCAGAGAAAGCCACAGATCCAGAAGAAGTGGGTTGAGAGGATAAATATTTACATATATACTAGAGACGCAAAATATTTCTATATGGTTATAGACAACAGGAATTTGGGGGACTTTAAAGGTCTGTTTTTGCACTAAAGAAAACCTGCAGCCCAGAGAGGGCATCTGGCTTGTTCAAGGTCACATAGCTAGGTAAGGGCATAGCAAGGTAAGGGCATAGCTAGATAACAACACTGCCAGGAAATGACACCACAAGGTAGTAACACAGCCAGGGGAAGATGTGGACACATAAAGACAGAACAAGACAGGAACCCAGACTGATTCCATGGCTTTCTCTTATGCTGAGCTGCTGGCCTGGGCTGGACACCAGCTGTTGGTGCCAAGAAAGGCAGGAACTCTTGCCTCCTCTGCTTCTCCCTGCTCCTTACTTCTAACAGCTTCTCCATTTTTCATTTCACAGTTTTTTCCTTTTGGGGTGGGGATCAAAGCTTACAGAGGAGGGCTGGCCTCCTTCCAGGAACAGCAGGTGGCTCAGAGGAAATACTCAGCTACCCAGAAGTAGGGAGGAAACCAAGCTGTGCAGAGCCAGTAACTCAATGGGGAAGGCCTCCTGAGTGACCTCAGCAACAAGTTTCAGTCTTCTACCATCGGGACTAGTTAATCATGGGCAGAGAAGTACTTCCACAGCATAATCCATTGGGGACAATGGATTATGTGCTTTCCTGCACTCCATCCTCAGGATTCATGAATGCTGAGAGGGTCTTCCTTTCAACCTACTGGGGGCTGCATCAGATGGTTTCAGATTCCCCATCTACTAGGGCTCTTGGAACATACCTTCCACAGGTAATGTGGGGCCACCATGGCATAAGAGACAATGTTGAAGAATTTTCAATGTTTAGCAGTAGCATTCATGAAGTTAAGGGAATAATGCTCTAAGAGTACTTCAGTGGCATGGGACCATGTGATTTTTTTTGGGTGGGGTGGCAAACACAGGGCATGGGGTCTTTTCTCATGCAAAACTCATAGCTCTGCTTTCCAGAGTTATGTGGATGAGTTTCCTCAGCTTCCCTCCTCTCCATCTCTTTTTGGTCACGTCTCATGCCCCGGCCTCTGTGCTTTCCCTCTGCCCCATGCTGGCTCTGAGTTTGACTTCCCCACTAAAAATCTGCTCCCTCTACGGTGCTCTGTCTCTATTCCCCAGGCTCTTGCAGCCTCCCTCTTCTCAAAAGAGTGTTCCATTCTTCCCTCCTGAGGAGCTGCCACATAGCTGTCCCTTGATATCTGTGGGAATTGGTTCCAGGATCCAGAACCCGATGGTCTGCAGATGCTCAAGTGCATTATATAAAATGACTTGGTGATCTGAAAATGACCTATACACACCCTTCCTAATACTTTACATCACACTAAGATTACTTACAATAACTTAATCACTGTCAATGCTATTGAAACAGGCGTTGTTCTATATTGTTCAGGGAATAAAGACCAGAAGAAAAAGTTTAGTTTTTATAGTTTAATTTTTGGAAAAATTTCAATTTGCATGTAGTTAAGGATAGGAGGGTCCATTGTATATAATTTTGTCCTCCTTGAGCAAGCAGCAGATGGCCTGCCTGGGGACTGTGGGCAGGGGCAGTGGGATTGTTGCTTTCAGACCACATTCCTCTCCTCCCTGCCAAACCTCTGCCTGGCCTTGGCCTCACTCCCCTGTCCCTCATAGGGTTTCCACCTACTGCTGTGGCCTTACAGCTGGCTGCAGCCTTTCAGTTTAGCCTTTTTAATGACCATTTTTCCCAAAAAGCCTGAATGTCTCCAGTTCTCCCCTCAGCATCTTCCCATTGTGAGCCAAACCCTGACTAGACCCTACACCACATCCTGCATCTGCCCTGTTCCCTGGCCCCTGTGTTCAAGGGGCCTCTTCCCCACCTGGGCTTCTCTGGCCTATCAAGGCTGTCAGGTCAAGCTTCTACCTCTGTCACTACTTATCCCAAATACTCCCATGTCTCCCAATTTCCCTGGATGCAGAAAATTCAGACTACTGATGGCAAATAGGACCACTGCAGCTTGTGGTAGCGTATTGGAAGCTGCCTTCCTGGGAAGATAGCTGTGGTGTGGATTGGGTGCCCTGTGGCCCCTGGACAAGGATGCTCCACACATGGCCCTTAAGGAACTGTCCTCCACCAGTCACATCTGTTGCAAATTGCACAGAGGGTCTATGGTTGAACATCTCAGTCACCATTCTCCGGCCTCAGGCACATTCTGTACTGGTCTGCTTTGTCAGGAAGGAAGCTCTCTTTCTCAATTTCCTTTAAAGAGGCCATTCGCTTATCAGCCCCACCAGTCCTGTAATTGAGTTCCAGGCTGCACATAGTGAGTACATAGACTATAACTACACAAGCTGCTCCTCCCTTGAAGCCACCAGGAAGTTTCACAACCTACTGGGTTCCCCAGCAGGCCTGAATGGCCATGACACACCTTTGTGAACAGTGCTGTCCCCACCACAGCATCCATTTTGTTGTTTATCAGGCCCCCATGTGTGTCTGCTTGGCCAGCAACAAAGCCAGGCAAATGTCCCTTGGTTTTGAAGCATTCCTGGGTCCCATCATCAAGAGAATGCCCAGGTGGAGAGTCTCTTTATGTACTCCTATCTGAGGAGGCAGCTGCTCGGTGGCCATGGGGTGCTGGAGGAGCACCCAGTGGGTCTCACCCCATTATTAAGAATGGGTGAAGACTAGCACTGTCTTTAGGGGTACCCTTCAATGTGTCAGCTTGGATGGCTTACATGGCCCCATTTCAGTTTCCTAATCCTGAGGAGGAGCTGGGTCTTCTTTTCCAGAGGACAACATCAAGGCTCAAGAGATACTAGACAATGTCCGAGGCTTGCCTGCACCAGCCAGAGCCCTTCCCCATGTGCCCCTGTAGAGTGGGTTCCTCTGAGTTGCCTTTGTCTCCCTAAGATTCAGCCCACATGGCTCAGGAAAAGGTCCTCTTGTCTCGTTGATCTCATGGGTCTAGGTCCAATGTGCCAGCACAGAGTCAGTGCTTAGCTGACTTCCCCAGCCGTGCTGTGCTAGGAGAAGCTGAAGGGCCTATCCCAGGATTTCTTTGCTTTTTTTTC
Organism: Tamias sibiricus; assembly: GCA_025594165.1. NCBI lineage: Eukaryota > Metazoa > Chordata > Mammalia > Rodentia > Sciuridae > Tamias > Tamias sibiricus. The sequence goes on along the minus strand of CM046663.1, from coordinate 92,319,116 downwards.
CTGCCAAACAGTCCATCCATCACTCAAGGGGCTAAGTGATCAAGATGATGTGGAGAAAAATAGGCTGCAGCTTTACTGAAGGGATGGTGGCCAGTGTGGACTGGGGAGTAAGAGCACAGAGGAGGAGACCTCACTAGGCTCAGGGATTGGCAGGAGCTTCTCAGAGAAGGATCTGTTACCCACGTACTGGCGAAGAAGGGGGAAGGGTGTTTGTGGCAGAGGAAACAACATGGGAAAAGTTAAGGGGTCTCGAAGATGCCCAATAGGTAACTCTGGATTCACGTGGCTGAAGCAGCCTGGGCAGGTGGGGAGGAGAGAAGGCTGGGGATGGCAGGTCCACTTGAATGTATCTTAAAACCTAGGTAGACACACCTGGCCTCTCACCTGCAATTGGGACAATCACTGAAGGATTTCAGGGAGGAGAGTGAAAGAATTATATTTGCTTTTTTATAAGCAGCCTCCAACAATTTATGTGTCATCCAAATGCTGTGGAAACCCAGGGGAGCAGGTGGAAGGATATTCCCAAGAGAATTGATACCAGGGAGAGATGATGGGGCTTGGAGAGCAGAACAAGTTCCATGAGACCACAGCACATGGACTTGATCTTACATGCAACTTGTATGTGAGGGTGGGTAAGGCCCATAGAGCCATTCAGGCCAGTGTTTTCAACTCTGGCTACACCTGTGAGTCTCCCAGGAACATTTAAAATATGCCCCAGTCAGCAATGCAAAGACTACGGGTCTGTGGTCTATATGGGGAGAGGTGGAACAGCATGGAATCTATAAGAGTAAATGTACTCAGGATTGAGAACCTCTGGTCTTGGCTGCTGTGAGCCATGAAAGAGATGCATGAGGAGTGGTACCTGTGTCTTGTGTATGTGTCTTTTCTCCACAGTGAAGTGAAGGCCTGGGGAGTAGCAAAACTGGCCCCTGAGAGGCCATATGGGTCACATTCAATTAATTTTGACAGAGTTGACTGAGTACCTATGCTGTGGCAGCTATTGTGCCAGGCTCCCCAGATACAAAGATGACAATGGCCTTAAGAAACACTGAGTAGTCCAAAAATGATAACATTGGTCCAGTGCGAGCGGCCCACAAACCGAACCAGCATCAGCAGCGCAGCTGCCGTGGTAACATTGCAGTAAGGGAGGTACAGACCACGGCCTCGAACAGCGCAGAATAAAGGGAAAGCTAGATGCGAGCAGCGGCTGCATAGACTTCTTTCACGCAAATTGCAGAACAGGACCTACATGCCTCAGAGTGACACACAGGTCCAGGGTACTGCTGTTGAGACCGGGAAAGCGCCGCCATTTTGGAGGAAAGCCACGGCTGACCGGGACAAAGAAACAAAGAAGAAAAACAACTGCAGGCATTCAAGGATCGGGTCCAGGGCCCGGAGAACAGCATACACCTGGGTGAGACACACAGGCAGCCAGCAGGGAAGGGCCTGTCTGAGGCCAGCGCAGCAGCAAGCACAAGAGCTATAACTGGGGGTGGACGTGGGGAATGCGTGCCTTTTGGATGAACGCTTTCCCGGTGCCATTCACGTACTGACACTCGCCCCCCCCCCCTCCCGCCCAGCCACTCTTCCTCTGTGCCAATCTGCCGCTGGCCAAAGGTGCAGACTAGACCTAGACTCCACTAATTGGTGCTCTGTGACTGTCTGGGCATGATCTGGGACAACTGGCTTAAACTGGAAGGGAAAAAAGAAGGGCTTCCCAGGGTCCAGTTTATTTGAGACTTGTTCCTGGGTTCAACTCGTTTTTGTTTTTGTTTTGATTTGTTTTGTTTTGTTTTTGTTCTGTTTGATAGTGTGCTTACTTGTTTGTTTTTGTTCAACACACCTCTCTCACCAATGGATAGATCATCCAAACAAAAGCTAAACAAAGAAACTTTAGGTCTCGTTAAAACAATTAATAACTTAGACCTAATGGACATATATAGAATATTTCATCCCTCAGTAAATGAATACACTATCTTCTCAGCAGCACATGGCTCCTTCTCCAAAACTGACCATATATTATGTCACAAGGCAACTCTCAGCAAATATAAAAAAATAGAAATACTACCTTGCTTTCTATCAGACCATAATGGGATGAAATTGGAAATCAATGATAAAATAAGAAATAAAAAAAAAAAAAAAACTACTCCAACAGCTGGAAGCTAAACAACATGCTACTGAATGAACAAGGGGTTGAAGAAGACATCAAGGAGGAGATTAAAAAATTCCTAGAGGTAAATGAGAACACAGATACATTGTGTAGAAATCTCTGGGACACTATGAAGGCAGTAGTAAGAGGAAAATTCATTGCACTGAATTCCTTCCTTAAAAGAAAAAAACAACAACAACAACAAGTAAATGACTTAACATCACACCTCAAAGCACTACCAAAAGAGGAACAGATCAACACTAAGAGCAGTAGAAGACAGGAGATAATTAAAATCAGAGCTAAAATTAATGAAATTGAGACTAAAGAAACAATTCAAAGAATTGACAAAACCAAAAGTTGGTTCTTTAAAAAAATAAATAAAATTGACAGACCCCTAGTGATGCTAACGAAAAGAAGAAGAGAAAAAACTCAAATTACTAACAACCATGATGAAAAAGGAAATATCACAACAAACACCTCAGATATACAGGAGATAATTAGAAATTACTTTGAAAACTTGTACTCTATTAAAATAGAAAATATTGAAAGCATTGACAGATTTCTAGAGTCGTATGAATTGCCCAAACTGTAACTGGAGGATATACACAATTTAAATAAATCAATTTCAAGTGAAGAAATAGAAGACGCTATCAAAAAACTACCAACAAAAAAAAGTCCAGGTCCTGATGGGTTTACAGCCGATTTCTACAAGACCTTCAAAGAAGAACTAATACCGATGCTCTTCAAATTATTTCAAGAAATAGAAAAAGAGGGAGCTCTTCCAGACTCTTTCTATGAGGCCAATATCACATTAATCCAAAGCCAGGAAAAGACACAGCCCAAAAAGAAAACTTCAGGCCAATATATTTAATGAACATAGATGCAAAAATCCTCAACAAAATTCTGGCAAATCGGATTCAAAACCACATCAAAAAGATAGTGCACCACGATCTAGTGGGGTTTATCCCAGGGATGCAAGGTTGGTTCAACATACGGAAATCAATTAACATAATACATCACATCAATAGACTTAAAGATAAAAACCATATGATCATCTCAATAGATGCAGAAAAAGCATTTGACAAAATACAACACCCCTTTATGTTCAAAGCTCTAGAAAAATTAGGTATAACAGGAACACCTCTCAACATTATAAAAGCTATCTATGCAAAACCTCAAGCTAACATTATCTTAAATGGAGAAAAATTAAAAGCATTCCCTCTAAAAACTGGAACAAGACAGGGATGCCCCCTCTCACCACTGCTATTTAACATAGTACTTGAAATGCTGGCCAGAGCAATTAGACAGATGAAAGAAATTAAAGGGATCCAGATAGGAAAAGAAAAGCTCAAATTAGCACTATTTGCTGATGACATGATAATATACCTAGAAGACCCAAAAAACCACCAGAAAACTTTTACAACTAGTAAATGAATTCAGCCAAGTAGCAGGATACAAAATCAATACCCACAAGTCAAAGGCATTTTTGTACATCAGTGACAAAGCCTCTGAAAGGGAAATGATGAAAACTACTCCATTTACAATAACATCAAAAAAAAAAAAAAAAAAAAAAAAAACTGGGAATCAACGAAAGAAGTGAAGGACCTCTATAATGAAAACTATAGAACACTAAAGAAAGAAATCAAAGAAGACCTCAGAAGATGGAAAGACCTACCTTGTTCTTAGATAGGTAGAATTAATATTGTCAAATTGTCCATACTACCAAAAGCATTATACAGATTTAATGCAATTCCAATCAAAATCCTAATGACATATCTAAAAGAAATAGAAAAAGCAGTCATGAAATTCATCTGGAAAAATAAGAGACCCAGAATAGCTAAAGCAATCCTGAGCAAGAAAATTGAAGCAGGTGGCATCACCATACTGGACTTTAAATTATACTATAGAGCAATAGTAACAAAAAACATCATGGCATTGGCACCAAAACAGACTGGTGGACCAATGGTACAGAATTGAGGACACAGAGAATAATACATATAATTTCAGCTATCTTATATTAAACAAAGGCACCAAAAATGTACAGTGGAGAAAGGATAGCCTCTTCAACAAATGGTGCTGGGAAAACTGGAAATCCATATGCAACAAAATGAAATTAAACCCATATCTCTCACCATGCACAAAATTCAATTCAAAGTGGATCAAGGACTTAGGAATTAGACCAGAGACAATACACCTAATAGAAGAAAAAGTAAGCTACAATTTCTAACATGTCAGATTAGGCTCCAAGTTCCTTAATAAGAATCCGGTAGCGCAAGAATTAATACCAAGAATTAATGAATGGGATAGATTTAAACTAAAAAGCTTCTTCTCAGCAAAAGAAACAATCAGTGAGTGAATAGAGAGCCAACTAACTGGGAACAAATATTTAATACATGCACATCAGATAGAGCACTAATCTCTAGAATATATAAAGAACTCAAAAAACTTTACACTAAAAAACCAAATAACCCAATCGATAAATGGGCTAAGAAATTGAAAAGACACTTCTTAGAAGAAGATACATGATTAATCAACAAATACATGAAAAAGTGCTCAACATCGCTAGCAATTAGAGAAATGCAAATCAAAACTACTCTAAGATTTCATTTCACTCCAGTCAGAATGACAGCTATCAAGAACACAAACAACAATAAATGTTGGAGAGGATATGGGGAAAAAGGCACACTCATACATTGCTGGTGGGACTGCAAAATGGTACAACCAATATGGAAAACAGTATGGAGATTTCTTGGGAAAATGGGAATGGAACCACCCTATGACCCAGCCATCCCACTCCTGGGTCTATTCCCAAAAGACTTAAAAACAGCATATTATAGTGACACAGCCACTTCAATGTTTATAGCAGCACAATTCACAATAGCTAGGTTGTGGAATCAACCTAGATGCCCCTCAGTAGATGAGTGGATAAAGAAAATGTGGTATATATACAAAATGGAATTTTACTCAGCAATAAAAGAGAATAAAATAATGACATTCACTGGTAAATGGATGAAGTTGGAGAATATAATGCTAAGTGAAATCAGTCAATCTCAAAAATCCAAATACTGAATGTTTCCTCTGATATAAGGAGGCTGGTTCACAGTATTGTTGGGTCGGGGTACATAGGAGGATTAGAGGAACACTAGAATGGTCAAAGGGAAGGGAGGGGAAGGGAGGGAGCAAGGGGGGAAGGGGGAAGAAAAAGTGGTTGAATAAGATGGATATCATTATTCTAAATGCATGATTGAAGACTTGAATGCTACGAATATACTTTGCATACAAACTGCTTTGTGTAATAAGATGCTCTATATGTGCAGTATGAAGTGTAAAACATTTTACCAGTATAAATAAAAATTAAAAAAAAAAAACCACTGATTAGACTTAAGAAAGGCACTGCTTGGCCCTCACTCCACCTTCCTCCTTCCTTCCCTTCCTTCCTTCCATCCCTCTATCCGGTGTCTAGCACTGTCTACCTTGATTTGGCCTTAGAGGAAATAAGATGTGGGTGGCAACTGCATATTCCAAACAATAATGCCCACCCACATGTGAAAACACAGCACTGCTGGTGTCCAGAGTCCTCAAGTTATGACTGTGTTAGTACACACTCTGACCTGAGTTAGAGGTTACCCTGTGGTAGTACATTGAGAATTCACTCTATGGCCAGGATATAATCAAATGCTTTGGGTGCTGCTCACCCAACCCAAATCCCCCATGAAGAAAGGAGTAAGGGTCCCATGCTCATCCCTGGCTACTGAAGGGGCCACCCAGCATCCTTAAGTTCTCAGAAACTCACGCTTTGGAGTAGTTCAGAACAAAGTCCACTCCTTTCTCACTATCAAATTGGATATCACGGGGCAAATCCTTGTGGCATTTGGCGTCGATACTCAAGGGGAAGCCCGGGTTCCACTCCATCCATCTAGCATGAGAAAGGAGAAAATTGGGTTAATTGCTAACCTTTCGTTCGGTCCCCTTGGCTGAAGGCTGCCTGTTTTGTCTGATAGGTATAGGTAGTGCTTAACATGCCCACTCTACTGACTCTGCATGGACTGACCCTTCATCCAGCAAGGTTCTGGGACCCCTTTCCAAGGTCCTGGGGCAGTCAACTTTGCTGTGCTCTGGCCATAACAGGGGGAAATCTGAGACTGGCTTATAGCCAAGGAATAGTGAATGGAATAGGTGTGCACTACTAGTACATCAAAAGGAAAGAAGGAAGCCTCAGGAGATCTCACTTATTAGAGGCAACTTCAAACAACAATGTTTCGCAAAGCAGACGCCAGCCTTGCTGGTCACAGGAGGCAGAAATGGTTAAGACTGCCAAGCCACAGCTAACTTGGATGTCCAATGTCCTTACAGCTGGGTCAGTGTGCACCCTTGGACTGTGTGCATGTTCTGCATGTGGTGGTCAAGGGAAAGGGAACAGTTCTAATGCCTTCACAATAGGACTGCAAGGCACTGGGAAAAGTGGGCAAGGACCCCCAGGCACAGACTGTGGAGGGACTGCTCTTTCAACCTACCAACCAACAGCAGGTTTAGAGATCGTTACAGTTAAGATTGCTCCCTCCCAAAGTGAGCCATGCACTAAATCCAGTAAAAATTTTGAGATCCTAGTGCCCTTGAAATTTATCTTGTAGCTTTAGACACTTGTGTTTTATTTGTTTACTTTACTTGTCTTCTGCTTATTTATTCACCAAACCTCGACTGTGAAAACAAGACAAAACAAAACAAAAATGATGTTAATTTGGGTGTTAAGAAGAATGAATCAGTGTTTGTTTAAAAACCAAAATTTACTTTTTTTTTTTGGTACCAGAGATTGAACAAAGGGGCACTTAAATACTAAGCTACAACCCCAGGCTTTTTTTTTTTTTTTTAATATTTATTGATTTGCTGTAGTTGTACACAATGTGTTTATTTTTACGTGGTGCTGAGGATTGAACCCGGGCGTGCACGTGCTAGGCCAGCATTCTACCACTGAGCCACAACCCTAGTCCCTACCCCAGGCTTTTTTATTTTTTATTTTGAGACAGAATCTCCCTAAGTTGTTTAGGGCTTCACTACATTGCTGAGGCTGGCCTTGAACTTGCAGTCCTCCTGCCTCAGCTTCCCAAATCGTAGGATCATAGGCATGTGCCACCATATCCAGCCACAATTTACATTCTGAGATTTCAGATTTTTCACTTGAATTCCTGACTCTCCTTTGTAATCTCCTGAGGGGAAAACTTGAGAGCATTAGAAAGCCTAGACTGAGGCAGGAAGATTATGATTTCAAAGCCAGCCTCAGCAAAAGTGAGATGCTAAGCAAATCAGTGAGACCCTGTCTCTAAATAAAATACAAAATAGGGCTGGGGATGTGGCTCAGTGGCAAAGTGCCTCTGAGTTTAATCCTGAGTACACCCCTGCAAAAAAGTCTAAAGTACTTTTAATAAAATCTTGTGTTTTACTGTTATAAAACTCCTCATGTTTTTCATGGTATTCTGAGCCCAGAGAGTCTCTCTAGGATCATAAGAAGTGACCAGGAATCAGATAGAATCCCTCCAACAACAAAGGCATTGTGGAAAGTGTTTTCTGCTACATGGCATCTTGCATTTCTAACTGTTGGCTTACTTACATCATATCATTCTACTTTCTTAGATTTTATAACATTCTACTTTCTTAAATTTGTTATTTTCATTATTTGTATGCTGACGCTACTAAGAGAAAAATGTAGACAAGTATGCTAATAATTTCTTTTGTTTTGCAAAATGATTCAAGGCATCTCCAATATCGGTCTAAAATTGAGCCAGTCATTTGGGACTCCCACGGGTAGTAACTACCTATTAATTAATTATCATTAGTCATGCCAATTTAAATTACTAATGATTTCCTCCTTGCCACTGGGTAGCTTATGAGCTCTAATGAACATTAAGAGCTTAGTGGATCTATATTTTTCAGTGAGCCCAAAAATGACATACAAGCCAGCAGATGTCATTTACATTTTAAGTTGAAAATTTACTTAGAAGAGAAGTTGGGAACATTTACTCAACAGACAAAACTTTCTCTCTACCTGTCCTTCCTCATTCTCCTTAGGGTGCAGCACAAATGGGCAGAAATACCCCACCTTGAAAGATTAAGAGAGGATGGGGCCCAGTGTGCAGAGATAGAACAGTTTGTCAGCAAGTTTGCTACTGGTCCTCTGAAACCAAACCCCTATGCTCCTTCTGCTATGGCCAGAGACATCCTGACAGGCTGACCCACAGGAACCAAAGGCCTCACACTCAGACATAAATAGGCAAAAGAAAAAAAAAATTACACTCCACTGAGGAAGATCAGGCAGAACAACTAGGCAGAAGTAAGGAAGAAGCAGGAAAGACATTTAGTGTGTGTGTGTGTGTGTGTGTGTGTGTGTGTGTGTGTGTGTGTGGAGAGAGAGAAAGAGACAGACAGAGACAAAAAAGAGACAGAGAGAATATCTTAAGGAGATGCAAATAGTGCAATTCAATGTAAAAAGACTTTCCCAGCCACAAATATGGTTTCTAAGAATTTAATAGGGAAATGGAAAAAGAGAATAGTCACTCTGAGTATGATCAGTCTCCTAGAAGACAAAAATCAATTCATTTTAGAATTATTGAGCACCTCTTAGGGCAAGAAGTGTTATAAGCAAAAATAGAAGGAAATGTAACACAAATGCAGAGCAGAACTACAAAGAAATGGAAGTCAAGTGTGAAACTATTGAGAGACATGAAACCCAAACACAGAAGATTTAAAATGCAAACAGTAAGAAGTCTGAAATGAGAGAGGAACACATGGAGAACTTTAAAAAAAAAAAATCAAAGAAATAGAAGAAAACATCCTTAAACTGAAAAATGATTTCCATATTCTCAGTTCCAGGTAGAAAGGAAAAACTATACAGTTATTATATTTCTCATTTATCACACTGAAGTTAGGAAGGCTGTGTAAAAAGTTTACACACATTGCTCTTAGTTCATCTTCCAACAAGTCAAGTGATTGGTAGGGACAAGTGAGGCACAGACTCAGCTATACTACCATGTACCCTTCTGAAGAAATTAACTGATCAAGTTCAACTACACAGAAGTTAAATTCAAATGAAACATGAAACTCCTAAATATTATACTAAAGAGTATTTATTATAAAACAACAGCAAATATAATCTTAAATAAAAATATTGAGAGGGTTTTCATCATTACTTGTTTTGGAGATTCCATCCATTCAATATGAAGAATAACAGTGGTGTAAATAATGGAAATAAGAGACAAAATGATTGTTCTAATAATGTGGTCAAATAACTAAGTAACTAAAAAAAACTCACTAAAAGTAACCAATAAAAGAGTTTATTTAGTAAGTGCCAATACAAGGTAAATATGATTCAACCTATTTAGTTATCTCAAAAACTTATTAGGCGTTTATAGCAGCACAATTCACAGTAGCCAAATTTTATGAACCACATTAAGTGTCCATCAATGAATAAAAGGATAAAGAAAATGTAGTGTGTGTGTGTGTGTGTGTGTGTGTATAATGTGTTTTTTTAAAATTTTTTTAGTTGTACATGGACACAATACATTTATTTTTAGTTATTTATTTATTTTTATGTGGTGCTGAGGATCGAACCCAGTGCCTCGCACAAGCTAGGCGAGCACTCTACTGCTGAGCCACAACCCCAGCCCATATAATGTGGTTTTATTCACAAAAATAGATAAAGAAAGCTATGTCATTTTTGAAAAATGGATACAACAGGAGAATGTTGTGCTAAGTGAAATTAGCCTCCAAAAGGAAAGGGTCTTAAGTTTTCTCGCATATACAGAAAGAAGCAAGAGAGAGAAAAAGAAAGAAGAGGAACCTCATGAAAATAGAAGAGAGACCAGTAGACTAAAAGAAGGGGGTCAAGGGAGGGGAGAAGAGGGAGGAAGGAGGGTATGGGGGAATGAAATAGACCAAATTGTGCTTTGCGCATGTACAACTATATCACAAAGAATCCCATTATTATGTGTAATTAAAATTACAAGCAAACAAAAGATGTACAAGGTCGTGCTGTGATGTGGTCATTCCCCAAAGGTTCACATGTTGGAAGTCTGCCCCAGTGTGCTGGGATCTTTAAGAGGTGGGGCCCAGTGGAAGGTCCTTAGGTCAGAGGGGACCCTGCCCTCATGAATGGGTTAATGCTGTCTCCAGGGAGTGGGTCAGGTCTCATGGGACTGGATTAGTTCCAAAGAGAGCTGGGTTTGTTATAAAGCGAGGCCAACCCACACTTTGGTCCCTTCTGCTCGCAGTTGTTTTCCTTTCTGCTTCTCTACCATGTTGTGATACAGTCAGGGGTTCCTCACCAGGATGTGGGTGCCATGTGGTTTAGGCCCACCAGCTACCAGAATTATGAGCCAAATAGATCTCTTTGTAAGTTATATGGCTGCAGCTTATCATGAAAATATAAAACGAACCAATATAGGTAAATATATTATTTTCCCCATTTTAAAATGAGGGAATTGAGGCCCACAGGAAACGGAGTCAGTGGGAGCTGAGCCCCACACTCTGCTCCAGCCCATGCACACGACTGACGTCCTGTGCCAGCTGTGTGCTTTGGGTGTCATTCCTGGTGAGCAGCAAAAAAAAAAAAAAAAAAAAAAAAAAAAAAAAAAAAGTATTATATAATAAATGATGCTGGGAAAGTTTGACTCCTACTTTACATCATGTATGAAGACCCAGGATAGATGAGTTAAGAGCCTAAACTGAAAACAAAACTATAAGAGTATCAGGCAAATACATTTAAGTATTTGGGTAATATTGGAGTGTGGAAGATTTTATTAAACAAAGTAGGAAGCTCAAAGGTTATAAAGGATGAATAATACATATTAGTTAAGAAAAAATTTAATAAAATGAAATCTTTTGTGACCAAAACAAAATAAAATAAAATAAAACATGATATACATATAGCAAAGAGAAACTGCACTTATATATATGGAAGAGCCCCTATAGATAATAAGAAAGAACCCACAGAGAAATAAAGCATACAAACAGGCAATTTAAGTAACAGGCAATGGAGAGATGCTTAACTCTTCAGTGGTCATGGGAATGCAGGTTAAAACACCACTGAGGTCTCAGGGATTTTTCAATTGTCAAATATTGAAAAGATGGATGTCATCAGTTATTGGCAAAGCTATGAGAAAAAGTATCTTTTTTTCATATACAATAAATGGGACTGAAAACACTATGATATTTTGTAAAGAATTTTTGTCAGTATTTCTTAAAATAAAAAGCACTGACTTGACCCAGCAATGGAAGTTTTGGAAATGGATCTGCTAGTGAAGCACCAATACATAAAAATGTTTGTACGGGTTGTCTCTTTGCAGCACTGTTTGCAATGTCCAAAACCAACATACATACAAAAGGGAAACCCGCTGAATGTCCATCATTAGGGAAATGGTTGGTTGAATTGATGGTACATTCACATGAAGCGAGAAATATGTGGCAATTTACAAAGAGGAAAACAACCTGCATAAGATGAACAAGAATAAAAATGTCTCAAGATAGAAAGTGTGCTGATGATGTAGGTAAATAGCAACCATCAGGAACATCTTCCAAAGGTGTAATTGGCAGAACCTCCTGGGAAAATCAGTCTTCAACATCTAGAACATCTAAAACATGTGGTTTGTGACCCTGCATATTTACTTCTAGGAAAATTCCCTAGAGTAACTCTCCCAGAACAACACAGAAATGCATGAAAGAAACAGCAAGAAAGTTAAATGCAGCCCACAATCCCATCACCTAAAGAGCCCATGAGCATAGAGGATTACTCATACAATGGTGCTGAGACTGGGAATGCATCTCAGTGGGAAAGCCCTTGCCTAACCTGAGAGAGTGCCTGGGTTCACTTCCTAGCTCTGCCAAGGCAAAAATCATACAATGATTGGCTATACATAAGTCGAAATTAAGGAATGACATCTATCTATGTTAGCTGGATGCTCTTCAAAACATAAAGGTGAGTGATAATGAGAGGCAACAGATAGATAAGGTTAAATGATGTAGATGACAGAACACACAAACTCTGCTGCTATGAGTGTGCTTGGGAGTTACACTCACAGTCGTGGGCCACAAGGTTACAAATTGGCTCAGCTGCTCTCTTTCTCCCTGCCTGTATTGTTGAGCCAGTGAGGCGGGCCAGCTGGATATGTGGCTTTCTGACTTACTGGGGACTATTCTTTGTCATTCCTTTACTTCCAAACTGTAATCTGGAAGCCTGAAAATTCATGTGAAAGAGGAACTCCAGGATTATGCAGATCACACAAAGTTCAGTGTTTCCAGAACGGAAGCAGAGGAAGGAGTCTAAAAAAGGGTAGAAGAGTAGAAGAAGGAAGAAAAAAAAATGACAATTAGGCCTAAGAAAGGGGCAAAATATCTCTCTCTCTCACACACACACACACACACAAAAATCATCTCATCCTTTCCACAGGTTCTAGATTGTGATGATGTCAAACAGCTCCCAGAGAACCTTGGTAAGTGAGTGGAGAGCAAATCCAGTCAGGTTCCCACTAACTGCAACTCAGGTACTATAGCTGATAACAAATTAAATTAATCTTGTGGACACTTTGTCTTAACTCAGTTCCACAAGCTATAAGTGCTCAGAGAATTGGCTGTGAGGACTTTGTGCAGGTAATTGAAGTTGGGACGGAGACCAAAGAAGAAACATAAAAGTAAAAAACGCCCTTTGTGATGAGAGCAGCACTCTCAGACAACACCCTGTGCATTGTACCAACTGCAAATGTCTCAAAACACCATATGGTACCCAAGCATGAGTACTTTAAAGCAATTAGAAATTTCATATATATCCTAAACACAACCCACAGTAAAATCAGATCACAGTGTCACACCTGACACTACAGGCATGTAAGTTTTATTTTTTAATTTTTTTTTGTGAAATAGAATATATAAATATATGTATGCATGTGTATGTGTATATATGCACACACATGCAGAAAAATGCACATAATACCTGTCTAGCCACCTCCGAATGAGAACACTACCATTGCCCTCAACCCCTAGCCCTTGCAACTATCATGTTTGTTTTTGAGACAAAACTGGCTTTGAACTCCTGGGCACAATCTTCCCATATCAGCTTCCCAAGTAGCTGGGACTACACACATGGGCCACCACATCCTTACTTTCATGATAATCACTTCTTTGTTACTCTTTTGTTCTTTCTACTATGATACATTACCCTAAACAATATAATTCAAACTTTATGGATTGGTTAAACATGTTGTCCCTGACTTCTTTCCTTCAACATTGTATTTGTGAAGTTCATCCACATTGCTCTCTAAAATTATGAGAGTTTTTTATCTGCTCTACCATTGATAGCCATTGAGTTGTTTCCATTTGTTGACTATCATGCATAATGCTGTTGTTATCATCCAGGAACATGTGCAAATGCATTTGGATCTAGGAATAGAACATCTGGGTCACAGAGTGTATAAAACTGTATTTCCGAGAAGTTGTATACTACCAGCAATATGTGAGTGCTCCCACCTCTTCACATATTTTTAATACTTGGGTGTTGTCAAACTGTTGGAATTTTGCCCACTGAGGTTTTGAAGTAGGAATTCATAATGGTCCCCTTCTGATTCCTGTGATCAGCACTAAAGCAAAGCATATTTTTGTATATTTGCTTTCATATTTTGTGCACTGACTGGTCCCACTGCTTGCACATTTCTCACTAGATCAGCAGTCTCATTCTTATCTCATTCTATTTACAGGAATGCTTTATATACTAGAAGTACTAGGAATAATTGTCCTTGTCAATCACTCCATGACTAGTCTTCACCTTCACTCTCTCCTGTTTTGTGTTTGTTTGCTTGCTTTTTGAGACAAGGTCTTGCTATGTTGCCTTGACTGGTTTTGAACTCCTGGGCCCAAGGGATTTTCCTACTTCAACCTTGCAAGTAGCTGGAACTACAGTTTTGCACCACTATGCCTGAGGTGATGTCTTTTATCAATAAATAGAAGTTCTTCATTTTGAGATAGGTGAACTTACCAATCCTTTCCTTTACAGTCAATATGCTTTTGAGTCTTTTTTTTTTTTTTTTTTTTTTTTTTTTTTTAAATTTTTTATTTTTTTTTGTTTTTGAGTCTTGTTTGAAAACAATTTTAACCTGGAGACTATGAAGAAGAATCTCCAACAGTCTAAAAGTTTTATAGTTTTGCCTTTAACTTTTTAAGTCTAACCAATCCCCAAGTTGAATTTTATGAATGACAAGAGGTACAAAACAAGTTCCTCCTCTTTCTTTCCTTCACATTGGCCTCTCCTTCTTCCAGATGGATATGCAGCACCCAGGAACATTTATCATAAATCTTTAACATATCAGGTGCCCATGGATATATGGCTCTGTTTCTCATTTCTTTATTCTGTATTGTAGAAATGTTTCTGACATAAAGGGGATGGAGCTAAAGGTTTTGAGGTTGAGATAGAGAGAGAAGATGGTATTCAGAGATTGCAAGTATTTGTTGAAACAGGAACACCAGCCAAACTAGTGATTAAGTAAATTATGCTACATCCATGCAATAGAATATGATAACATGAACACTAGAAGGATTTTAACAGTGAGGTTTAAAAAATACAGGGAAATGCTTCTGCTCTACTGCTAAGGTAAAGAGAAGGATTTGATATCATCTGTACAGCACAATCTCAACTCCCCTCACCCCCAAAAAATAAATGAATAAGAAAATGTGAAAACACCTGACAGTGAATTATAGGTATTTTTCTGTTTCTATATTATTCCCCTTATTTTGCTTTATTGGATTGAAAACAAACCTCTGACATACTATACATTCCTTGAAGGAAGCCATACTATTGAGGAATTTGTAGAAAGGTGTAACACTCAAGGCTCCAACAGCCCAGGTGCCCATGCTCTCATTGGAATGTTCAGAATGATTCCTTCTACTCCATTCTCTTGGAAGGAGTCATAGACTGAAATGTTTCTAGGGACCAAAGCAGGAAGTAAAATGTGAAAAGCCTTGGTACAGAAAACAAAAAGGTGTAGCCAGGGAAGCCTGGAGCACAGAAGCCCAGCTGACTCAAACCTCCACAACAGCCCACCCAACGCAGAGGCCCGGGACAGCCCACAGCCACCTGTTTCCAGAGGAGCAATCTTGATCATGTGCTATTATTGCTTGAATAGTTTTACTGAGATACAACTTTTATACTGTAAAATTCACCCCTCAAATTTACACAATTAGTTGGGCATTTTAGTGTATTTACAGAGCTGTGTAACCATCATCATAATCTCATTTGAAATATTCTCACCCCATAAAGAAGTCTTATAACCATTAATAGTAACTCCCCATTCCCCCATCCCCAACTCTCAGCTTTAGGCAATCACTAACGACTAATCTGTTGCTATAGGATTGCTTATTCTGGGCATTTCATAAAGATAAAATCAAACCAGCACTGAACATGGTGATGCATGCCTGTAATCCCACCAACTGGAAGGCTAAGGCAGAAGGATCACAAGTTCCAGTCCACCTTACGTGATTTAGCAAGACTCTACTTCAAAATAAGAAATAAAAATGTCTGGGATGTAACTCAGAGAACTCAGCAGTAAAACACTTCAGGGTTCAATCCCAGAACCACCACCACACACACACACACACACAAAAAAAAAAAAAAAAAAAAAAAATACAATCACAATATGTATTTCTTGTGAATAACCCAGATTCATTCATACTTAGCACGTATCCATGGTTCATTGCTTTTTAATGTTAGATCATATCCTACTTTATGTATATACTATCTTTGGTCAGTTAACAGAATTTAAGTTGTTCCCACTTAATTCAAGTTCCTTGTTAAATATCCGATTTGCAGATATTTTGTCCTGTGGATGAAACACAGACCTGTGCATTCTAGGTTAAGTGTTCTACCATTGAGCCCAATCCCTGATTTCATTATTCTTGAATAGAATTACTCTACCAAGGCTCAGTTTAAGATACTGAGGAACTGCTGAACTGTTTCCCCAAGTGGCTACATTGTTTTACATTCTACCAGTGGTGTATCAGGGATCCTGTTTCCCCACATCTTTGTCTACACTTGTTATTATTATTATTATTTTAGCCATCCTAGAGGGTGTGACTTGCTATCTTGTGCATTTGATTTGCATTTTCCTGATGACTACCAATGTTGAGCATTTTTTCATGTGTTTGTTGACAATTAAGAAATTTTGTCTGGCGAAGTGACTACTTAAATTCTTTGCTGATTTTTAAATTGCATCATTTCTATTTTTAAAAATTGAGATCAGAGTTCTTGACATATTCTGAATTCCCTTGTTAAATATATGATTTGCAGATATTTTTCCATTCTGTGAATGCTCTTTTTCACTTTATTGATGTTTTTTTTGAAACATATAAATTTTAGATTTTGATAAAGTCCAACTGGGCTATGTTTTTTTCTGTCTGTGCTCTTGGTGTGATATCTAAGAGATTTTGCTGAACCCAAGAGTAAAAAAAATACTTACTCCTATGTTTTCTAAGAGTTTTATAGTTTTAGCTTTTCCGTTTAGGTCTATGATCTATTTTGAGTTAATTTTTAATTTTTCCAACTTTACTTAAATATAATTCCAGTGCTATAAAACACACCCATTTCAAGTGTACAATTCAGGGCTTTTTAGTATATTTAGAGATATGTGCAACCATCACAATAGTCAATTTTAGAACATTTTCATCACTCCTTAAAGGAACATTGTATCTTTTAGCTATCTCTCTCATCACACCCACCCCAGGTTACTGCTAAGTGTTCCCCAAAGATCCATGGGTTAAGGCTTGGTCCCCAGCTGTGGCACTATTGGGAAATTTTAAGAAGTGGGATCTAGTGGATGGAAGTCTAGTCGTTGGATGTGTATCTTTGAAGGGCACATTGGGACCCTGGCCGCTTTTTTCTTCCCAGCTGTTATGATATGAGAACCTTTGCTCCCCCTTTTCCTCTGTTCCTTGATGTGCTGCTTTGCCATAGGACCAGAAACAGTGGGGTCCCCTGACTATAGACTGAAACTTCCAAAAGCAAACCTTTCTTAGGTTGATTATCTCAGGTATTTGGTTGCAGTGATGGAAAGCTAACTGACAATCACTGGTCTACTTTCTGTTTTTAAAGATTTCCTTGTTCTGGATATTTCATATAAAAGGAATAATATAACAGATGACATTTTGTGACTGGTTTCTTTCACTTAGCAAAATGTTTTCAAGGTTTATATTATGCTGTAATGTAAACCATGTTGTATCATCTGTTGGTACTTTATTCTTCTTTATGATTCAATGATATAGATATGCCAGTTAATGGGCATTTGGGTTGTGTACACTTTTTGGCTATTATGGATAATATTATAATAAGCATGCACATACAAAGTTTTTGTGTGGACATAAGCTTTCATTTCTTTTTTTTCCCCTATGTTTATGATGTTCATTTTTTTTAATTGGTTCTTTTAGTTAAACATGACAGTAGAATTCATTTTGATATAATTGTACAAGCATGGAACATATCTTATTCTAATTAGGACCCCACTCTTGTGGACATACATGATGGTAAGATTCACTGGGTATATGCATAGCAGTGAAATTGCTGGGTCATATGGAAACTCTCTGTTAAAACAGTTTGAGGAACTATCAGATTGTTTTCTAAAACAGCTGTACCATATTACATTCCCACAAGCAACGCATGAGGGTTCTGATTTTTCCACATCCTAATCAATCATTGTTATCGGACTTTTTGATTTTCCCCATCTTAGTGGGTGTGAAGTATTTTCACAATGTGGTGCTGATTTACATTTCCCAGATGCTGTCAACATCTTTTCATGTACTTGTAGTCCATTAGTATATTTTCCTTGGAGAAATATGTATTCAGAACCTTGCCTATTTTTCAACTGGGCCTCTTGTCTTATATCAAGTTTAAGTCTCTTATCAGATATATGATTTGCAAATATTCTTTCTCATTCTGTGGTTGTCTTTATACTTTCTTAAGTGTCCTTTGAAAAATAAATCATCTTAACTGTGACAATATCAATTTATCTAGTTTTCTTTTGTTGTTTATGCTTTGGATGTTATTTCTAAGAATCCTTTAGCAAATTTAAATTCACAAATGTTTTTCTTCACAGAGTTTTATAGTTTTATCTCTTACAGTTAGTAATTGATGCATTTTCAGTTGATTTATTGATGTATGTATATGTGTATGTGGTGTTAGGTAAAAGTCCAACATCTTTCTTTCTTTTTCTTTTTCTTTCTTTCTTTCTTTTTTTTTTTTTTTTTTTTGGTGTGTGTGTGTGTGTGTGTGTGTGTGTGTGTGTGTGTGTGTGTGTGTGTTTGTGTATTGGCTGTCTAGTTTTCCCAGCACCAATTGTTGAAAAGACTATTCTTTTCCATTGAATTGTCTTCCTGCTTTTGTAAAAAATCAATTGACCAATTGACCATAAACATAAAGGATTTTTTCTGAACTTTCAATTCTAGATCATTGAACTTTCAATTCTATTCCATTGATCAATATATCTATCCTATGTCTGCATCACATTTCCTTTTTGCTTTTTTCTTTTTCTGTCCTTCTGTTTCTTTTCTCTTTCTTTTTTCCAGTACTGGGGATTGAACTCAGTGGCATCCTACTATTGAACTACATCCTCAGTCCTTTATTTCTATTTTTAAATTTTGAGACAGAGTATTGCTAAGTTGCCCAGGCTGGCTGGGAACTTGTGATCCTCTTGCCTCAGCCTCCAAGTAGCTGGGATTACAAGCATGTGCCACCATACCAAGCCAATATCACATTTTCTTGAGTACCATGGCTGTATAGTAATTTTGATATTGAGAATTGTAAGTCCTACAAATTTGTCTTCTTTTTAATTGTTTAGGGTATCTGGAGTCTTTTGCATTTTCATATGAATTCTAGCTGGCATTTTGATAGACATTGCACTGGATATGTATATCATTTGGGGTAATAGTGCCATTTTAACTAAATTAAGTTCTCTTATGAACACAAGATATATTTTACCTTATTAAGGTCTTTTTCAATTACTTTCAGCATTGTTTTAGAGTTTCATTGTATAAGTCTTGGACTACTTTTGTCAAATTTATTCATAAATAGTTTTCTCCTTTTGATGTTATTGTAAGTGAAAATCTTTTCCTTATTTTTATTTCCAGATTGTTGGTTGTTAGCATATAGAAACACAATTGATTTTTCTGTATTTATCTTTCAGCTTTTAACTTTGCAGTGCTAATTAGTTCTAACAGTTTTTCTTTCTTTCTCTTTTGATAATTTTCTTAGGGTTTTCTATATAAATAATTGTGTAATCTATGAATGGTGATCATTTTGCTCATTGTACTCCAGTATAGGTGTCTTTATTTTTTATTTTTCTTCCCTTATAACCTGGATAGACCTACCCTAAAGGGTTAAACAGAAGTGGCAAACATCAACATCATTATCTTGTTCCTGGATCTTAGGGTGAACACATTCAGTCTTACCCAAGAACACTGATGTTAACTATAAGTTTTATGTAGATGTCCTTTATCATGTTAAGGGAGTTCTTACTACTTAGTACTTTTATCATGAAAAGGTTTTTTAATTTTTTAAATGCTTTTTGTCTATCTATAAAAGGGGTTGTTTAGTGGGTTTTTTGTTTGTTTGCTTGTTTATCGCTATTGTTTTTCTTTTGTTTTGTTATTCTTTATTGATACAATGTATTATTAGTATAATTGATTTTGGGGCATTCAACCAAACTTGTATACCTGGACAAAGGCTCATCTATTTATATTGAATAAATCCTTTTATATACTGATAAATTTGGTTTGGAAGTATTTTGTTGAAAATATCTGCACCAATATTCATATGGGAATTTGATGTATTGTTGATATTATGCTGTCTTTGTTTGATTTGATATGATACCTATGTCATTACAGAGTTAAGAAGTATTACCTTCTCCTCTATTTTTTGATGAGTTTATTCAAGGTTGGTATTAATTCCTTAAATGTGTGACAGAATTCAACCAGTGAAGCCTTCTGAATCTGGGTTGTTATTTGTAGGAAGTTGTAAAATTATTAATCTCTTTGCTTATGAGTGATTTACTCAAATTATCTAGTTCTTTCTAAGTCAGTTTGATAGTTTGTATTTATCTAGGATTTGTTCATTTCAACTAAGTTGACTAATTTGTTGGCATACAGATATTCATGCTGTCCCCCCGGCACACACATACTTTATTCTTGCAGTACGAGGGATTGAACTCAGGGGTATTCTACCACTGAGCTATATCTCCAGGCCTTCATCATTTTTCATTTTTATTTTAAGACAGGGTCTTGCTAATTTTCTGAGGCTGGCCTTGAACTTGTCAACCTCCTGATTCAGTTTTCCAGGTAGCTGGAATTACAGACATGTACCACTGTGCCTGGTGGTATTCTTTTTTTTTATTAATTCTAATCTCTGTGATTGTTATTGACGTTTCCTCTCATTTCCTCCCTTTTTCTTAGTCAGTGAACTATGCTCTGATGGTTTCACTGTAGATCATGTATCACTTACATAAATGAAGTATTATTAGAAGACACAAAAGCTGAAGGCAACCCCTACCACAGCAGGTGGGAGAACCTTAGTTACACTAGAGCTTTTGCTACCATCTTCCCCCCAAAGACAACATGGTTGGTCTCACGATTCTTCCACAAACCTCTTCCTCTTCACCGTTTCTGCCTGAAATGGTAGGTAATGTGAATCGTGGTGATTATGGTGCCACCACTGGGAGCTGATGCCTTCGTGACTTACCTGCAGTGTGGGGTCATAAGCTGTAATCAGGGTTTATCTAACACTGTGCACCTGAGAGGAAAGAAACCATGGCACATGGCCAACTTGATCTAATGTCAGGACTCACCGGTACTGTTTTTGTCGCGTTTCCAGTTCTTTACGTCTGTGCTGCTTGAGAATGTGAATTTGGTCATCTCGGGCCAACTTTGCTATGAAAAAAGAAGAAGTATAAAAGGAGCGGAAGGAAGAAGGGAAACAATGTTCAGTGTTCATGTTTCCTTCAGACTCCATCCCACACTACGTGTTTTACATATGCCATCTCATTTATGCCTCATAACACACCCTCATTTTATGGTTAAGAAATAGAGCCTTGGGGAGGTTGACTCTCTTTTCCCTTGAGCTCTACCCAAGATCACGCACTTAATAAAGAAATCTGCAATGCAAGACTCAAAGCTCATGCTCTTAGTCATTCCCTTTACGAAAGTCAATTCCATTTCCTCATCTTCCTGCTCACTCAGCCAAACTCTGGATGATCATAGAATCAGAACTGAATGCATGAGTCAGGCTTGTTTCTCATTGGTCTTTATAGGGCTGGGACAATGCCTCTCTGGGGAAGGTGCAGTGTATGCCATTTCTGGCTTGCTGTGTATTTCTACCTGGGAACTCTCACCTTCCACCGGGCCCCTCAACACATTGCCTCTGCAGGAATCCTGGGGCTCCTGGTGCAGAGCTGCTTGCTCACATCAGGGAAGACATTTTCTGGTTTTTGATGGACATTTTAAAAACACAGTATAGCCCTGAAATTCTTCTACTGAACCAAAATGGCAGCTGATGTAGAGATTTATTATTGCCCTAGAGAACAGCAGGACCCACCATTTTTAAATCCATTTATTTGCTTCATAAGAAATGTACAAATTAAGGCCCAACATACAGAAGAGGACACTGTCTCACTCCCTGTGTTGCCTAAACACAGGAGACTGAGAAGGAAGCTTCCTTTAAAAACAGTGTTGTCTCTTAGGTTGCGGGTGTTAAAGGAGACCCTTCTGGACTTAGACTTAGTTCTATTACTTAAAGCCATGTGACCCAGAGCAAGTTGCCTTGGCTTCCTCACATGTAAAAGGGAGATAAAAGTGCTCACTTCCCAGGGTGCTAGTGGAGATTTAGTGAGAGAACACAGTAAAGCACTCTACAGTGTTGGCACCTGGTAAGTGCCCAATAAATGAGAATTGTGGTTTTTTTTACCATGCTAATAACCAAAGTGGGCCTGAGGTTTTCCTTCCCACCTCTAAGCCTAGGGACCAAAAGTGGCTCATCTCTTGGCCTGTCCTGCTGGCATGTCATTTCAGGAGTTTGGCAGGTGGCTAAGGGCAGTTCACTTCTCAGGTCCTTTACAGCAGATTAGACCATATCATGATTGTGTTTGATACCATTATTTAAGGTAAAGACAGTGAACAGAGTCAACAGAACCCTAAGTACGAGGAGCCCAGATTTCTTGAAAAGGATACTATCATCTATAACATAATTAGCACACTAAGATACAATATACTCCACAGTTCTTTGTGGTGAAGGGTCTGGTTTTAAAAACTTCCATTCTACCGGGGCTGGGATTGTGGCTCAGCGGTATTGCACTCGCCTGGCACGTGCGCGCCCCGGGTTCAATCCTCAGCACCATGTACAAATAAAAACACATTGTGTACAACTAAAGCAAATAAATAAATATTAAAAAAAAAACTTCCATTCTACCAAACATTGATACTTTTGTGAAATACACTAAAAAATAATTAAAAGAAAAATGAAATTTAAAAACAAACCAAAGGTGAGGGAGGAATGAAGAAAGATTGGTCAATGGATGTTAACGTACAGTTAGGAGAAAGAAGCTCTGGAGTGCTATTGCATAGTATGGTGACGATAGATGACAATTATGTATTGTACACTTCAAAAAGCTAGATGAAGGGATTTCAAAAGTCTTCACAACAAAAAAATGATAAATATTTGAGGAGGTAGGTATGTTCAACCTTATTTAAACATTACACAATGTTTACATGAAGACACAAGGTTTAAATGATAATATTATACATTATACATGTATATATATAAACATTACATGATACCCCATCAATATGTACAACGTTTTATTTTTTGTGTAGCAGTAAAAATTTTTTTAAAAATAAACCAGACATTGAAAATTCAAGCCCTGATTTTTATTATTAGATGTGACAGTCATAAAACTACTCTGTCAAGTTGCTATAAAAGTTTCCAAAACATAGCTGGGCTCCGTGGCACCTGCCTGTAATCCCAGCAGCTCAGGAGGCTGAGGTAGGAGAATCGCAAGTTCAAAACCAGCCTCAGCAATTTCGCAAGGCCCTAAGAAACTTAGCAAGACACTGTCTCAAAGTGCAAAATAAAAAGGACTGGGGATGTGGCTCAGTACTCAATCCCTGGTACCAATAAATAAATAAATAAATAAATAAATAAAATAAAGCCTATTCTCAGTCTCCATCCTTAACACATTGCAAACCTGTACCCAACAGTTCTGAGATTATTCCAAGAACTCTGGGGCTCATTTCACCTCCAGGCTAAGGAAGCTCCATTCTGGAGGCTGAAACCAGGGCTCAGAGAGGAAGATGATGGGGACACCCCAGAATTCTCCCTGGGGAAGTAGAAGCAGCCACTATGGGAGGCTCAAGACCACTGGAGGGAAGATGAGTATGAATTGTACCAATGACTGCTGTCACGGCTGTAGGAAGCACTGCTGGGGTTCCTCTTTGCTAATCTACCTCAAAACCAGCCTCTCTCTCCGGTGCCTTAGCTCTGAAGAGTTGCACTTCTTCAACTTCATGGTATGAATAAATCAGAACATTTGGAGCTGCAAAATGGCAAGTGTCACAAAGAGAATGGCTGTTTCTCCAGGCCCTGAGGATCTTTGAAACTCCACGACTGCTGGGATTTCTGGGGGCATGGCAGTATGACATACCCTGGATGACTGTAGCAGGGTTCAGGGGCAGTCATGGACTACCAAGGACTGATATGAGTGTCAAGGACTGATATGAGTGTCTGAAGGAAGCTGACTCTTCACACTGATGTCTGGATGCTTGAGATAACCAAGACAGTGCTCTGACTGTTTTGGTTGTAGAGGTGAGATGTTAGATTGAAGGGCTATCATGTGGTAATGACAGAAGTGCTAGCGGGCTGTGCCCCATTCTTCCCAGGTTGTTCAAAGGTTTGGCTGTTGTGCCATGTGGTGTATTAACAAAACCCACCCTTTTTTTGACATTCCTTCCATTGGGTGTTGACAACTTTTCCCTTTGAGTCTAGGTGGACTTTGTGACTACTCAGAACACTATGCCAGTTTCCAGGTCTGGGACTAAAAGGGATTGACAGTTTTTACTTCCTATCCCTTGCAATACATGTTCTTAGAAGCTAGCATGTAAGAAGTACAGCTACTCTGAGGCCACCATGCCGTGGTGGCCAAGTCTTCTCTTTCTTTGAGAAGACTCAAAGAAAAAACTTGTCATGTTTAGACAGAGGCCATGGATCCTTGAAGTGCTAGACAATGTAAGAAAAGAACCATCTGAGAAGTGAAACTTCCAGCTCCTGCACTCTCAGCTGATGCCACAGAGGCCACAGGGGAACTGCCCCGTGAAGCCTGTCCCAAATGCCAGACCCACAAAATTATGAGCAAAATTTATTGGCTGTTTAAAGCTTCTAAGATGGTTTGTTACCTAAGAACGAAGTAGAACTCCAGAGACAGCTTCTCTCTGCCACTAGAGACCCACCCTCCACCCTGTCCTGTCCTTGAAGGTGAGGGAAATAGATTGTACCAATGGGCTTCCCATTGGGCTCAGCCACTGAGACCCAGAACAGGGTGGAGGATTTGGAGGGAATAGGAATGGCTGTGTTCCCCACTGCTTTCTTCTGTAGTATCTGCCAGGGTGTCTGCCTCTCTACTGTGGGCCACAGCTCCTGCATGGGAGCTATCTCCAGGATACTCCTCTTTTGCATTATTCTGTTGTTCTTTCCCTCCTCCACCCTCTTAGGATTGTTATGCTGATGGCCCCACACACAGATGTGGCCCCTCTGCACACTATCCCACACTTTCTTAAAGTCCCTTCCTTAAACCCTCCTTGAATCATCTTAATCTGACAGTAACATCTGATTTTTTTGTTGTTGGGAAGAGGTACAGGATCTGTGGGTTGTGTACTTCACAACCAAAAAGAAGCACCCTGTCTACAACTTTCCACATTCAGGCCACAAAGAAAGTCGATTTTGTGACCTTTTGCCCTCATGTGAGGTAGAGGGCAAAAATCCTCCTATCCCCAAACCTCCAAGACATTTATTTTCTTCGTACATCAAATTCCATATGAGAACTAACAGGATGTGGTCTGATGTTAGAAATGCATCAAGGGGAGAGCATTTCTTTTTTTGCCTCTATTTTTGTATCAAAAATGTGGTTAGCCGGGTGCAGGGGCATACACCTGTAATCCCAGCACTTGGGAGGCTGAGGCAGGAGGATCACGGGTTCATAGCCAGTCTCAGCAATGGCAAGGCACTTAGCAATTCAGTGAGACCCAGTCTCTAATTAAATACAAAAAAGGGCTGGGGATGTGTCCCAGTGGTCGAGTGCCCCTGAGTTCAATCCCCGTACCAAAAAAAAAAAAAAAAAAAAAAAAAAAACAAGGTGGGTAATAATCTTCCCTGTCTCAGCTACCACACCAAACTTTTATGAAGAACAAATGAACCAGTGATAGGGAATGAAAATTGTTACATTTGCTCATGGGTAGAAGCAACTGTCCTCTTCCCTATCATTACAGTGCCTATCTGGCATTTGCAGGTTTATCATTTCAACTTTTAGACTGCGATGATTTAACCAACAAAACAGCTATGACTGGAAGTAAGGTAGAAACTTGCCAACACATGGATTTAACTCATGCACACTAAGAGGCTGGTTTTCAAGGGACAGTCATCCAGGGAGAGAGTGACCTTAGCTGACCTCTGACATCTGCTTCTCTCTCTGATCCTTTGTACCAGGCCAGCTATATGTCCCTATAAAAGAATGATCTTAGCACTAGATTGGGGTGTGTACACCTGGAGGTCTTGCTGCAAATGACTGCAGATTTTAGGTTCTTCTCTCTTTGAGCAAAAAGTGAGACTCTGGGTATAAGATCTTATGACACTGAACCCCAGGCTTGCCCATAGCCTCTCATAGCTGGTATGTTGGGTGCCCCAGCCCTTCCCTCCTTAGGCCTGTTTAGAGTACTGGACTCCCAAGTTCTACTGTGATCTCACCAACCTTGACACCTGGAGACCTGCCCAGAGGTAAGTCCCAAAGGTACTTGTTACTAGGGGCCCTAGGTACCCACCTCCCATAGAGCTAAAATGCAGAGGGAGGTCACAGCTGGCCATGTGTTGTGGGGCCACTCAATCCACCCTGAAGCTTATTAGTACCTGAGGAAGATCATATCTCCTGCAGGTATATTAGGGCACAGAGCAGGAGCTCCACCCAGTACAGCAGAGTCTCTCTCCCAGAATACAGTTCTTTGAGGAGAGGAAGACCTTTCAGTTCCGAGAAAGCCTAGGGGTGGCAGGAGCCAGTGACGCTCACCTCGTCCATCTCTCAGGATGATCTCGCCCTCACCAGTGATCCAGCGGTAGCAGGGGAACTCAATGTAATCCCCGTGGGGTGTCTTCAGTGTGATGTACTTCAGGTACCAGTCATCATGGAGCCAGTACTTGCGCTTCTCAATTCTGACAAGTTGGATCTCCCCCAGTTCTTCATCCACAGTCACATCGTAAGAATCAACCTGAACAAAAGAAAAGCATTAGCCCATTTGAGCCTGAGAGCTGAAGAAATTAAGAACATGCCACCCCAAACATTTTGTTTTGTCATATTAAATATTTTGGGTTAAAGGTGCTTAAAAAAATGGCACATATAGGAAGATGACTCTGACCTTACCTTTGTTTCTAAAGGCAGAAGATGAAAGTCTGAGGTGATTTTACTTCTTACACATTAGAAGTCTTGTTGAGGAAGTTGGTTCCTAAGCTGACATGTTGGAAGATTAGGCCTAAATTTTCTTCTTGTAGGTGCAGGGTCTTTGACGCTTTGAGTTGAGTTTTGTGAGAGATAGGAGTTAAATTTCATTCTATTACATATGGATTTTCAGTTTCCCAGAACCATTTTTTGAAGAGGCTATCTTTTTGTCCAATTATGTTTTTGGTGCCTTTATCAAGTATGAGATAACTGTATTTATGTGGGTTTGTCTCTGTGCCTTCTATTCTATTCCATTGATCTTCATGTTTGTTTTGGTGCCAACACCATGATGTTTTTGTTCCTATGGCTCTGTAGTATAATTTAAGGTCTCGTATTGTGATGCTACCTGCTTCACTTTTCACTTTTTTAATTGCTTTGGCCATTCTGGTCCTCTTATTTTTCTAAATGAATTTCATGACTGCTTTTTCTATGTCTATAAAGAATGTCATTGGGATTTTAATAAGAAATGCATTAAATCTGTATAAAAGGCATTGCACTAAATCTGTGTAGTGCTTTTGGTAGTATGGCCATTTTGACAATACTACTTCTGCCTATCCAAGAAATGGGAGATCTTTCCATTTCTAAGGTCTTCTTCAATTTCTTTCTTGAGTGTTCTATAGTTTTCATTGTAGAGGTCTTTCACCTCTTTTGTTAGATTAATTCCCAAGGTTTTTCTTTTCTTTTTTTTTTTATTTGAAGTTGTTGTATATGTAACAGTAGCGTGCATTACAATTAATAATACACATATTTTTTAGGCTATTGTAAATGGAATAGATTTCCTAATTTCTCTTTCAGCAGATTCATGACTGATGTATAAAAACACAGCTGATTTATGGATGTCAATTTTATATCCTGATACTTTCCAGAATTCATTTATGAATTCTAGAAGCTTTTCAGTGGAATTTTTGGGGTCTTCTTAATATAGAATCGTGTTTGTAGGCAAATGGGGATAGTTTGAGCTCTTCTTTTGCTATTTGTTTCCCTTTAATTTTTTTCTTTTGTTTAATTGCTCTGACTAGGGTTTCAAGAACTGTGTTGAATGGAAGTGGTGAAAGAGGGCTTCCCTGTCTTGTTACTGTTTTTCGAGGGAATGCTTTCAATTTTTCACCATTTAAAATGATGTTGGCCTTGGGTTTAGCATATATAGCTTTTATAATATTGAGGCAAATTCCTACTATCTCTAATTTTTCTATTTTTTTGAGCATGAATGGGTGCTGAACTTTTCCAAATGCTTTTTTATGCATCTCCTGAGATAATCATGTGATCCTCTTCTTTAAGTCTACTGATGTGATGAATTACATTTATTGATTTCTGTATGTTGAACCAGGCTTGCATCCCTGGAATTAACCCCACTTGATCATGGTGTACTATCTTTTTAACATTTTTTTGTATGTAATTTGTCAGAAATTTATTAAGAATTTTTGCATCTATGTTCATCAAGGATATTGGTCTGAAGTTTTCTTTCCTTGATGTGTCTGTCTCATTTTGATCAGGGTAATTCTAGCTTCATAAATTAGTTTGGAATTGTTCCCTTCTTTGCTATTTTATAGAATAATTTGAGGAGGATTGGTGTAAGTTCTTTGTAAAGGAAAAAAAATTAAAAAATCAATAAAAGGAATGTAATCAAACTTAAAAGCTTCTTCACAGCAAAGGAAACAATCAAGAGTGTGAAGAGAGAGCCTAGAGAATGGGGGAAAAAATCATTGCTATCCACACCTCAAATAAGGCATTAATTTCCCGGATATATAAAGAGTTTAAAATGCTTAACACAAAACAAAAAACCCAATCAATAAATGAACAAAGTAACTAAACAGGCACTTCTTAAAAGAAGAAAGAATGGTCAACAAATATATGAAAAAAATGGTTAACACCTCTAGCAATTAGAGAAATGCAATTAAAACTACAGTGAGATTCTACTTCACTCCAACCAGAATGGCAATTATCAAGAATACAAATAACAATAAATGTTGGCAAGGATGTGGGGAAAAGGGTACACTCATACACTGTTTCTGGGACTTCAAATTAGTGCAACCACTCTGGAAAGCAGTATGGAGATTCCTCAAAACAAGGAATGGAACCACCATTTGACCCAGTTGTCCCACTCCTCAGTATATGTCCAAAGGACTTAAAACCAGCATACTACAGTGATACAGCCACATCAATGTTTTTTTAGCAGCACAATTCACAATAGCTAAGCTCTGGAATCAATCTAGATGCCCATCAAGGGATGAATGGATAAAGAAATTGTGGTATATCTATACATAATGCAATATTACTCAGCCAAAAAGAAGGATGACTTTGAGACATTTGCTGGTGAATGGATGGATCTAGAGACTATCATGCTAAGTGAAATAAGCCAATCCCCAAAAAAGCAAAGGTCAAATGTTCTCTCTGAGATATGGATGCTAACCCATAACAAGGAGCACGGGCGGTGAATAGAAATTCTGTGGATTAGACAAAGGGTAATAAAGGGAAGGGAGGGGGGATACGAATAGGAAAGACAGTGAAATGACATAACTTCCCTACATCCATGTATGAATGCACCACAGTGAATCTCAATATCATGTACATCCACAGGCTGGGATCCTAATTAGAACAAGGTATAGTCCATGTTTGGACAAATATATCAAAATAGATTCTACTGTCATGTATAACTAAAAAGAACGAACAATAATGCTAATAACAAAAAAAAAAAGACTCAGGTGAAAGACATTCTTCCTATATTAAAAATAAAATAGCATTCTTTTTATCAAGAATAGAAAATTGAAAAAGAAGAAATCTGTACAAATAGACCTTATTAACCTAACCCTTATTGAGACAGTCAGGAACAGTGACAAAGGCTGGGACAATGCAGTGAACTATTACCCTTTGCAGGCTTCTCTACCTTTGTGCTCTTTTCAACAGACCTCTTACAAGTCCCTGATAAAACCACAGAAACAGAATGTTTTGCACAAATTGAAATTGTTATCAAGACAAAACCTAAATAAACCCTCCAGCCTTCACTAGTTCATAGTGAACTTAGAAATCACTCATTCTGAAGGTCACACAGCTAGGCAACACATTATTAGTCTCCCACTAGCTGATGTGTGGGTTATGATGATAATGGTTGCCTAGGTTACTTTTCAGTGACCTGAATCCTGCTTTTACTGAAAACAAAGACCCTTTACTTGGGCCTGCAGATGTCTGATAGGTGACTGAAATGGGATGGAAAGGCTTGTCATCTCTGTCTTCATATTTTATCCGTGCCCTTTACTAACTTAACTTTTAGATCAGATTCTGTCCGACTCTGCATGCTTACCCATTAGAGCTGGTCTGTGCATTGTCTGAGCAGCAATAGCTACCCAATCACCTAAAGTCCTTCAGCCCTATCATAAGGCCCAGATCCAGCCACAAGATCAGTTTGTGTTCACAAGATGATGGCACCAGCTGCAAGAGTAACTCAGCAGTTGCTGGGACAAATTGACCATACCTGCTCAGTGATCTGAGTCCCAGGCAAGAAGAAACATCTTTTGTAACTGTACCCTCCTCCAATGAAAAATTACTAGATCCACCCCACCCGAGCAATAAAAGCTGGCACCCCCCTTTTGTTTGAGAAGCAGGCTGGTCTCAATCAGTGCTGTTTTCCTTCAGTTGAAGTCCCAACTAAAGCTTTGCATATTTGGGCATACTTGACTTGATTTCATTTCTACTATCACAAAGTTTAAAGCTCCCTTCTCTGGTATTGAAGCCAAATCTGACAGGCAGTCAGTATAGATAGGTAAATCAAGTCAGGTCAGATCAAGAAAGCCAATTTTGAGTGAGTCTGGGAAGTTGGAGACTGTCACAGACTGTCCCCTGAGAGATTGGAATGTTAATTCCTTCAGAGCTCTTCCTCCACCCTTATCAAGAACCTGCCCCTGCCCCAACCTGTTGCCAAGGTAACCTGTCCCAGGAATTCCCCCTCCCTACAGGGAGCTATAAAGTTGTTAATTCACGTGTCCTGGTATGCA
This sequence comes from Tamias sibiricus, assembly GCA_025594165.1. NCBI lineage: Eukaryota > Metazoa > Chordata > Mammalia > Rodentia > Sciuridae > Tamias > Tamias sibiricus. The sequence continues at coordinate 92,288,220 of CM046663.1, read as the reverse complement.
CCATCCTGCCCTTCCCCCTTCAGCCCATCTGATTCTCACCTTTTGGCCATCCCACAAGGCCTGTGCACATAAGCAGGAAGGAGAGAGATAAAGGGAAGAGAGCAGAACAAAGGAAGGCTAAGACATATAAAAAGGCAGATCTGCCTCACTTCTCTGGATACCAGGATACCAGCAATGGCCCCCTTCTTCCTCTCAGGAGGAGTCTATGTTACCCCTTTTAAATAAACCCTGCTTTATATGCTTGCCTCAGCATGCTTCTCTAATGTTCAAACTTCAACATTTTGGGGAGCAGAACTCCTCACTAATAAACTCCTCACCGACTACCATAGGTATCAGTATCACTATTTTCCTAGTTACTTTCTTTAATTAACTACCCTTGACCAAAGCCCTTATTACATTCAACAACTTACTATTCTTTGTATAATTCAGTATATATGTTATTGACTTTGCTTTTGGGGGGGGGTCTTCATTTCTTTTTGAGGGCTACAATTTCATGTAAAACTTGAATTAAATAAATTTGTATACTTTTCTTCTTTCAATTTTTCTCAGGTCAGTTTAACTCTCAGACCCAGCCAAACGTGGGAAGAGTTAAGTTTTGCTCCCTCATAGTTTATTTAGCCAAGATTTTTATTTTTAAAAAGTTGAAATTGGCATAATAATTGTATATATTTATGAAGTATAGGAGATACTTTGATACATGTATAAAATTTTTAATGATCAAACTAGGATAATGAGCATTTCCATCACCTCAAATATTTATTTCTGTTTCATAGGAACATTAAAAATTCCTTTTTCTAGCTATTTTGAAATATGCAATAAATTATTATTATTATTATTATTATTATTATTATTATTATTATTATTACAACAACTATGGTCACACTGCTGTGCTGTAAAAAATTAGAACACCAATCTGCATTTTGATGTCCATTATCTGACTTCTCTCTGTCGCCACTAATATTCCCAGCATTGTAGTGACCACTATTTTTCTCTCTACTTCTATGTTATCAACATTTTGGCTCCCACATATGAGTGTGACATGGAGAGAGACAGAATATATACAGTTTGTCTTTTGGCACTTGTCGTATTTCACTTAACATAATGTCCTTCAGACTCATTCATATTGCTACAAATGACAAAATTTCATTCTCTGTTTCTGTATATGAAATGCCAATTTTCATTATTCATTTTTCTGTTGATAGACTCCTTAGTTGATTACATATCTTTAGTCAAGATTCTTAATGATCCTCTTAAATGAACCTTTAATTCATTTAGTCAAGACATAAACCAAATGCTTCCTTAGATTTCTGTGCTGTACCTGGAGTGGCAGAGATGGTCAAGTCCTGTGCTCTGCCTTCATACACATGAACTCTATTGGCCCAGGACTCTCTTTGGTCTACACATGGCTCAGATTGGAGTAAGGGGATATGTCCAGGCACAGGCTGGCACCAGCCAGGCCAAACTCCATAAGGGTCCTCTTTAGCTGCTCCTGTGGGCCAGGGAAGAATCACTCAGGGTAACTCTGTAATGCTCTAAAGGCTTTCTGACAATGTCTGTGATGTAGACACAATAACTTTGGGAGGTAGGGAGATATTATAACTTTTTTTCAGAGGAGGATGCTGAGGCCCAATAAGACGGACTTCAACCATTAATAGAGCTGGAATTCCATTCCGGGCTTTTCTGCCACAGTCACCTCATATTTATTAGTTTTCAATAAGGTCAATAAATGGAAAAAAAATGGGAAGGCTCAGAGACAAATGAGATCATAAAGATTCAAGTCCTCCTGGGACAGTGCAGTTCATAGCCATATAGGGATGCCAAGAACAATCAGACCAAGCATTCCCACAGCACCTGTGGCACTGGATTGGGACCTCCTTGCCACTGGAATGTGCCACTGTCCAGGCTGTGAGCAGCACTGCCACCCAGGTCCCTGGGACCTAGATGCTGGGTGACCTAAGTATGCCTAGCTCCTTCCTCCTGGGCATGGATGGGCACAGCAGCAGTGACCACAGCTTCTGCAAAGCTTGTGTCTGCAACAATCAGCAGATGAGGAGGAAGGACAAGGGTTCAAACATTGCATCTGTGTTCCAGTGACCAGCAGATTTGAGAAGCTCCAGACTCCTTGTTCTCTAAGATAATTTCTAAGCCAGATTTCTTGGACTTTTTCCCTTGGCAGTAGAATCTAGAGTTCTTGTAGTGATAGTAAAGCAATCAAAGGGACTAGGAATGTTCATCTTACATGTGATTTTTTCTTCATTCCTATTACCAATTCCCTATCTCCAGGCTGCCAGGAGGACCCCTGGAGAACTTCCTAAGAGGAAGGGAAGTTGGGTGTCTGAAGCAAACCTCTTGGCTCTGAACACAATGAACAGTTTTGCATGTGGTGGCAGGAGCCAAGGCCAGATGCTGTGGTCAGAAAACAGAAGCTTCCTCCTCGGGCCCTGTGGTCTAGGCCAGGATCCTCAGGAACAGATTTGTGAGCCAGGCCTGTGTGCTGGGATCACAAGTCCTAGGCAGGCTCCTAGGGGATCACAAGTCTTAGGTTATTCCACTTGTGTATGATCCTCTGTCCCACCAGAATGCCTTTCTGCAGGGAGGGGACAGGTCTTACCTTATCAAACCTAAGAAGGACTGCTTCAGCCCCACAGTTTGTTCTGTGGGAGAGCAGAGGGCTCTGGCAAGGCCACATAGATATAGCATTGACCCAAGAGCCTGCAGAATCTCAGGCAAGGGGCCCTGTCCTACTACAGGGTGGTGACCCAATGGGAGCAGTCAGAAGGCACCATGATGTTGAGTTAGGGACAAAAACCCAAATGACGGGCAGGGAGGAATGACCTGGAATAAAATGAGAGAGAAAGAATGCATCTCTTGAAGGGGGTTTCTAGTGGTGGGAGAGCAGGAAACTTCTTCACACACATCAGCAGGAAAGGGTAGGTTCTAATGGAATGAAAGGTCCAATCTCCAGGGCCTTGAGGCCATCTAGAAGAACATGGGATGGGATAACCCAGAATTGGATGCCTGTAGATCATCTATCCACCCATACCAGGACCCACATACCCCAAGGATCTTCAGAGGCCTCAGCCCTCCTGTGGGCCAAGATGGTGATTCCTGATCCTACTAATAGGAAGGGCAATGAGGAGGACATGGCTAGAGGACCAGGTGAGCTCTGGTGTCTAGAGCTCTGAGTTCACATTCCAGTTCCAAAGTGACTGGCCATGTGGCCTGGACAAATTGCTTCACTTTCTGAGACTGCTTCTTCATCTTTCATGTGGAGATAACACCTTATTAGCAGGACCGTTGAGAATTCTAAATGCCATGATGCCTGTGTTACCTTTCTACAAGGGCAAAGGCCACTGGCTGTGTGCATCAGAACCACCCGGCTTTGCTCCCGGACTCCAGGAGGTTACTGCACTACCTGTGAGCAGCAACAAGGTAGCACAAGCCTGCACTGTGGTCTGTCTGGGTCCACATGGGTCCAGCAGAGCAGCCAGGAGTACGTGCTGGAGGAAGAAGCTGAAACCCCATGTGCTCAAACTCTTGCCTCAAAATCTGGAGGGAATCCCTGTGAGGGTCAAGAAGGGGCTGTGAGGACATAGGAGAACCAGAGGCATTTTAGGTAATGGTGGTGCAAGCAGAGCAGAGGGAAGTCAGAGTGTAGTCAGACTAAAGGGCAGCCGCCAAGAGGTCTGGACCCTGTCCCAGGGCAGCTGCTGCAGGGGAAGTGGCTTTCCTGTGGCTCTCAGGGGCAGGAAGGGGTGGTGGATATCCCAGTGTGTAGATGCCAGGAAGGCTGGGGGGTGGAGTAGAGAGGACACCCATTCTAAAGTAACAGGTATCAAGAGGATCTGAGGGGGACACTCTCATGGGAGGAAAATGTCCATGACCTTGGAATAAAATAGAGGAACAATTTTCTACTGGGAGTGGTAACCCACAGAAGAAACTGAGCAGCTTCTCTGAGGGTGAGAATGGCAGGGTGACCCTTCAACACACTTTTGGTACAGTCACAGTAGAATGGGACCCTTCTGGAATCCTGCCCCATCCATTCCTGCAGTTATCTAGCAGAGAACCCTGAAGTTGCACCTGGGATCAAATCACTGAAAAGTCTTACAAGGACTCGATCTGCCATTTGACCTGGTCATCCACAGGGAAAGCAAGTCAGGCCCACACTGTGACTTGTCTCTGGCCAGTCCAGGGGCTTTTTTGGCCTGGCTTTGGACATAATAAGAGATGAACAGGGCCACAGGGATTCAGCCAGGACCAACTCTGGAAGTCTTAGGGGTCAAAGCCACGTGGAGTATCACAGACAACATAGCTAGAAAATAAGGTCACATAGCTTAGGAAGTTATGTGAAACCACCAGATGCGCTGAACTTCCTCCCTCCTCCTTGGGGGCCAGGCATGCTGTGATGATGCTTTGTTTGTTGTCCATGTGCCGTAACACATGGACTTCTGCATTGTGGACACGATGGACATTGATCAGCCCACATCGGGCACTCAATGAATGCCATACATGTGAATAGCTGAGTGAATATCATGTCATTTTATAAATGGGCACATGCTCAGAAAGGTGAGGCACTATACTGCTAGTGAGCACCTGTGGCCCCGTGATTAGAATGCACACCTCTGTGGCAGCCTGGAATGAGTTTCCACCACTGCTCCTCACAGACATGTCTTTAGAGGAGGCCTGACCTGGGAATCAAAGACTCAGCATTGAGCCCCAGCTCATCTACTCCACAGTATGAAGGAAGGCCAAAGGTGGGAAGACACAGAAAACCTTCTTAAGAGAGAAAGTGTTTGAGCAGCTTTTTGGAGCTGGTCAGATTCAGAGGTGAGGTAAGTGGAGAGGAGGAGTGGGCAGGGCATTTCAGATACAGGGAACTGAGAGAGAAATATTCCTAAGGCAGGGAATTTATATACAGAGGGAGGAAGGCTGAGACACAGAGTTTCTGCAGAAGGAGGTAGATGGTACAGAGGTTGAGATATTAGAGACAGACACAAGAAACCTATAATTCACCAGCCTCAGGTCAGTAAGTCCAATTGGCTGATTTTAGTTGTTGTTTTCAACTCTGTATTGGGTATATGGTTTTAAGGCTTTGGAATACAATCATACTTTGCTTAATGACAGGGATGTGTTCTGAGAAATCATTATGAGGCAATTTTGCCATTGTGCAGCGACCATAGTGTGTACTTACATAAACCTATATGGTTATAGCTTACTACTTGCCTAGGCTATATGGCATAGCCTGTTGCTCCTAGATTAGAAACCTGTACAGCATGTTACTGTATTCAATACTGTAGGCCCCCATAATACAATGGTAAGTATTCGTGCATCTAGACATATCTAAACATAGGAAAATTCCAGGCAATTGCTATTTTTCAGCTTCATTATAATCTTATGGGACCACTATTAAATATGCAGCCCATTGTTGACCAGAACATCATTATGTGGTACACGACTGTATTTCAGTAAAGTGTTAGTTGATCAATTTCCATGTGAGCTATCAGCATTTTAAGAAAGGTCATTCATTAATTCATTTGTCTGTACTTCAGATCTCAGCTGTTGCGGGGTAGGATGGGGAGAAGGATCTCTCTGCTGGAAAAAGGATGTGGCTTACCAGGGCTGCACATCTTGGAGAGAGACTAATGAGAAGCTGGTGGGCGGGGGGGGGGGGGGGGGGGGGGGGATCTGTGGAATAGATAGGAAAGGATACTGGGAGAAGACAAAGGAGAGACTAGGACAAAGAGAAAGGGAGACCAGGAGAAACAGCTCAGGAGACCAAAGGGCTGAGAGAGGGTGAAAGGGACAATGGTGGGGAGACTTACAGCTGAAGGAGGAAAAATATGGGGCAGAGAGCTTGGAATTGAGGGAGCAGAGAAGGCCTGCTAGCGGAAGCTGAATACAAGAAGGAAAGGAGATATTGGAGCAGAAAAGATGGGAGAGTTGAAAAGATGGGAGAGTTGTTGGATGGAGAGAGGAAATGGGGCCATTGAGGGAACAGGTAGCAGAAGAAAAGGAGACAGAATGTATGGAAGAAATGGGGCAGGGAGGAAGTATTGGGACCTGAAGAGCGAAATCATATGAAAGAAATATTTTTCTCTACTAATATTTCTTCTTGAGAAGGAGGCACTCTAGAATTTATTCTTTTTTTTTTTTTTTTTTTTTTTTTTTGGTACCAGGGATTGAACTCAGGGGCACTCGACCACTGGGCCACATCCTCAGCCCTTTTTTGTATTTTATTTAGAGACAGGGTCTCACTGAGTTGCTAAGTGCCTCGCCATTGCTGAGGCTGGCTTTGAACTCACGATCCTCCTGCCTCAGCCTCCCAAAGTGCTGGGATTACAGGCTCCCAAAGTGCTGGGATTACAGGGGGCATGGGCCACTGCGCCCAGCTAGAGAATTTATTCTTAATGAATATAAGAATATTCACTGAATTTATTCTTAATGAATATAAGAATATTAATAAGAAATTAATAATTTAAATTTATTGATTATATTAAAAAATCATACATTGAACCTCATCCTATAGCCCTTAGCTTTTGTGTGTGTGTGTGTGTGTGTGTGCGCGCACGCGCGCGCGCTTTGCTGGGGACTAAGCCCAGTGCCTCGAGCATGCTAGGCAAGCACTGAGCTACACCCACTGCGCTCCTCTGATGTCATTGAAAGCACAATGGTAGAGTGAAATGGGCCAACTAAATTTCCCCAGAAATCTTCAGAATGTTAAGGTCATCCCATTTGACTTAAAATTACTTTAAGTTTACAGAGCTAAAGACACAAATAAATTTTTCATTTTTGCCTTGAGGCCCACTAGCCTCTGGGAACAAGGTCATTTTGTGTATCACCCCAGCTTTGCCCAGCAGACAGCGGGAAATGAATGAAGATATGATGCTTATAGGAGAATCCCACCGGGAAGGACTCCATTCCTGGTCTTGAGATGAAACATCATCTGATGAGAATAATCAGGAATTTGTAACTTAATTTATTGAAAAAATAAAAAATCAGTCCTGTCCATTACTGAACTGAATTGTGCATTGGGGGAAGGGATTGTTGACCTGCTACAACCTGGAAATGGTCAAATTGGAAATTATTGAATTGGTTGTATAGAAATAATTTTATTATTGTTGTTAATGGTAATCATTGCAACACTTTTCCAAGTAAAATGGGATAGCTCTATCTTCTTAGCAAGTATTTCTGCTAAGATTTCTTTTCTATCTTTGCCCAAAGGGACAGCTTGTCTTTGAAGAAATACTGCCTAGAGAATGAGGAAGCAGTTCTAGGCTGTGCAAGACAAAGTATGAAGTAATTTTGCATCAACAGGAACTTTCTCAAAAGCTGATTTTTTTCAAAGGACCTTTCTCACCCAGCTGGTTCCTGCTAGTGCAGCTGCCCCTCTTGACAGTTGCTCTCAATCCAATGGAAATATGGCATGCAAATCTCTCCTGAAATTTGCCTCTGGAATTTTCACCAAGGTGTTCAACCACAATGTCATTTGAATGACTTCTCAGGGTAGGGAGACAAAACAAAGAGAGGGGAATAATGAACAGAACAGCACACTGATGGCCTTGTGCTTCTAGAATCTTGCAGCATGTGGAGAACGGGGTCCACTACAATCCACTTATAAAGGGGAAGTAATCTGTCCTCTGTTCTCCAGCCCTACATATGGGGGTGGTATCTATGATATGATGGAGATAAATGAAGGTACTTTAGAGATGGCAGACGATGCCAACAACCCAAATGGATGACACATTAACTCCACTGCATCATGATCCTCAGGGCCAGTTCCTTGATTGGAAACCAAGCAACAGAAGTTCTTAACACTCAACATCTAACTTTCCGTGAAGGGAGCTCAAGCCAGGTTAAAAGTGTGCTAAACTTAGCCAAGTCAGGTTACAGCAAGTTTCTGAGGCTGCAGGACAGGAATTCAGCCCACTCGGGTTTTGGAATCCAGAAAAAGAGCAGAATATTATTTTCTAGCTTTAGGTTCTGCAGTCCAGAACAGTATGATGTTTATCCAAGAAGCATTCAGTTGAAACATGAAAATTACAAGTTGTGTCTATTGAAATAGTTCTGACAAGTTTCATCTGGGTTGACCTAATAAACTATATGGTGAGAAAGCAGCTTGATAAAGTCTGAATTTTGTTGTTGTTGTTGTTGTTGTTTTGAGATAGTGGAAGGAAGTGGGGTTTTCCTATGCATTTGCAGTATGTCTGAGACTGTTATAGTTATTTGCTGAGCACTTCCTATGGACCAGGTGCTAGATGAGACATTGAAAACTGTGACCTGCCCATGCTCACCAGAGAAAGCCATGGAATGAAATACACACCCCAGTCAGCATCAGGAGTTTTCTGCTAAATGAGGTCACCTGTCCATGGCTTCCTACAGTGTCTAGCATCACAGACTAAAGGTTCAATAAACGTGGGCCGCCTTTGCTCCTCAAATTCCCAGGTTCCAGAGAACCTAATGAAGAGGAAAGAATGAAGGGAAGCCCTTTTCCTCCTCTACCTATCTAGGGTGGAAGAGTTCCCTGGCATACTTCTGCCAGAAGTGGCAAGTATCTAGGTTTCCCAAAGGTGCCTCCTCACCTGGGTTTGCTTTATCCTTCACTTTAAAACTCTGGGGTGTTTTCTATAAGCACTGAAGCTGTCCTGGTGTAAAGGAAACTTGCAGAAGCCACTCTAAACCACCAGGTGGGACCATGACTCATAGACCAGACTGAAGCCAACCTATTTTACAGCTGGCCTAAGTGAGGTCCACAGAGAGGACAGAGGATCAAACAAGTGGTCAAGCACAGGTTGGACTAGGGCCTCTGAACTACCCGATTTGCACTTTCTTCCCACAGCTCAGGTCTGTCTGAGATGGTGTCTGTGCTTCACAGCAAGCCAAAGGACTCAGAGCAAAGGACCTCTCTCATCCCCTTTGCGACTCCAGCTAGCAGCTCTAACAAGCAAGAGCAGAAGAAAGAGGACCTACAACACTTGCCCAAAGAAGCAGCTCAGAGCTGCGTTTCGGGAAATGGAGAGGAAACATTGTTTCTTCCCCCCAGGGAAGAAGCAATGGCACCCTGCAGAGGGCACACAAGCAAGTCAAGGTCCCCTACCAGATCCCTGTGGCCAGGAAATCCAGGCCTTCCCTCACAGCAGTCCAGCTCCCACTGACAGGGACTCAGGTGCGCCCAGCCTAGACCTGGCCACAGCCACTGCTGAATCTGGAACTTGGCTCCAGCATATCCCAACTGCCCTGGGGGTCCTTGGAAGCCCCTAGTTCCACCTCCAGTCTGTTACATCCCAATCCAGCCCAGTCCTCCCTGCCCTGCCCTGTCTGCCAGGACTGGCCCTCAGGTCCGCCCCTTCTCCCGCGCCCAGGTTTCTGCAGCCCAGAGGCAGCCCCGCGCTCTCCTGTCCCGGCCGCGCGTCCTCACCGCGCCCCGCTCAAAGTCGTTGTAGAACGCCTTGTCCAGCAGGTGCTTCTCGCTGCAGCCCGCGGAGCCCACAAGGCTGATGTATATGTAGTCGTCTGTACCGGCGAACCATTGGCTACCAGTGGCCACGGTGACCGTGTAGGAGGGCATGGTTGCAGACAGTGAGCACCGCGCAGTGGGCTCAGGGAACACGGGTAACTTCCGCAGGGCGGTCGGCGCCCTTCGGTACCTGGCGGGGCAACGTTGGAGGCTTCCGTTCACTGCTGGCAGCAGTCGCCGGGTCCCGCCCCCTGGTCCCAGCTCCACCTCTAATAGCCCCCGCCCGCGATCCCCCACTTACTACCCTACCGTGCAGTCCCGTGGTGCTGCTGGTCTCTAATTGCTAGTCTCTTACTGGAAAGGGATCATCCATTCCTACTGCTCGCCTGCGCAAGGTAGATAGATGTATGTTCTGACAGCTACTGAATGGGGACTACCTAGATGCCACCCCCTCATTCATTCAGTTTCTTATCATTTCCACACTTCACCCTTCCTTTCTGCCTCGGCTTCCCTTAGTGCCAGGGTCCCTTAAATTACCGGAGATGGACTCCCAGGATCCCTAGAAAACTAGCCATAGTCCCTCCCCTCACCAAGTTCCCAGTGTGAGTGGCGGGTGATGACTTAGATCAGAGGCACTCTGTAAGTCCACAGGGGAAGGTGGAACCCGCCTGCTGAGTCAGGAAGGCTTCCTGGAGGGAAGCCCCTGAGACTTCTGTCAGCAGTGACTTCTTCACATTTTGGAATGAGCTTCTCTCTGTGCCTGGAGCCCACAGACATGAAAGGGAGGCTGCCACCATGTCAGTGAATAGAGGAAGGATTGGGGCAGCCAGACAGGATAGCCCCAATCTGTTCCTTCAGGGGCCGTCTGGAGGAGGTCCACACGCTTGGGGAAGCAGGGACTTGTGGTGGGAAAGGAGATAGGCTTGGTTGAAGGTAGTTCAGGGAGTGGAGTGGACCAATGACAGAAAGAGTAGATTCCACATCAAGAATGTTTCAGGAGTTAGAGGGAACTGCCTGCTTTGTGGGGGTAACAGGTCCTCTTTCTAAATTGTGGTGCACAGAGACCCACAAGAGGTGTGATAGCAGGCTTTGTAGGCGGAAAGGAAATTTTCCAAGTCTGTCGCCCTATCTGAAATGTATCCCCACCCCACTCCCTCCATCAGCCCCCTTAGCCTTCAGCCTAGTCCTCAGACCTGGGTCTGTCTGGTGTGATTCAGTGATTACAAACACAGTAATGTTTAATGAAATAAAATCTTTCAAACATCAACTTTAGGTTTCATAGATTTTTTTTTTTTCAATTTTGCCCTCTGTTCATTTCCACTTTGATCCTTATTTCCTTCTTTTTTTTTTTTTTTTATATTTCCTTCTTTCTCTTGTTTTAGGTTTAGTTCTCTCTCGGATAATAATTAATAAATAATTTATTTGAGCTCTTTCTGCTTTTTTAGTAGAGGCATTTACAGATATAAATTGTTTGAACAGTGCTGATTTTAGTGCAATTCACAATAGCTAAGATATGGAACCAGTCCATGTGCCTGTCAACAGATAAATGGATCAAGAAAATCTGGTATATATATATATATATATATATATATATATATATATATATATATAATATACACACACACATACACAATGGAGTTGTACTCTGTCGGCCATAAAAAAATAAAATAAAATGATGGCATTTGCTGGCAAATGGATGGAACTGGAGAACATCATGCTAAGCAAAATATGCCAGACACAGAAAGTCAAGGGTTAAATCCTTTCTCTCATAAGCAGAAGCTAGACCAAAATCAGGGGGAAGAGTGACCCGGAGGTTGGAGGAATCCCATGAAAATTATAGGGAGATCAGTGACATGTAAGAAGCGGAAGGAGGAGGGGAAGGGGAAAAGGAGAAACTGCAGAATGAAATTGACCAAATTATGCTATGTACATATATGGATGTACCTCAGTAAATTTCACCTTATGAATATACATAAGGTACTCATTTAAAAAAAACTATAAATAAATAGAAGGCCAGAGGAAGGATAACGGGGGGAGGGAAAGGGCAAGTACTGGGGACTGAAGTGGAACAAATTATATTCCATGCATGTATGAGTATGTCAAAATGAACTCCAATATTATTTAGAATTATCATGCACTAATAATACAAAAAATAAAAAATTGTAAGTGCTGATTTAGCTACATCTTCTAAGTTTTTGTATGTTGTATCATTTTAATTAAGCTCAAAGTAGCTTCTAATTTCACTTGTGATTTCATCTTTGACTCATTGACTATTTTGGAGTATATTCTTTTATTTCCTCATATTTGTGAATTTTCCAAATTTCTAATTATTATCAATTCCTAATTTCATTCCACTTTGATTGGAGGTCATACTCTCACTCCCTCCCTCCCAGTTCTGGGGATTGAACCCATGACCTTGCACATGCCAGGTAAGCACTCTACCGCTGAGTTACATTCCAAACATGGAGAACAGACTTTGTATGGTCTCATCCACTTAAATTAAGTAAGGTAAAGTTTAAGGCCTAGCATATGGTCTATCTTGGAGAATGTTTCATGTGCTCTTAGAATATATATTCTGTGTTGTTAGATATAGTTGTTTTGTACCATTTTTCAGTTCTTATGTGTTTGTTGATCTATTCCCTAGGTGTTCTATCCATTATTGAAAGTGGTGTTAATTACTGGTTTCTCCCTTGAATGATTTCAGATATTGCTTCATTTATTTGGAGATTATGTGGCTAGATTGTATACATGCTTATAATTGTTATGTCCTCCTAATGGATTGAACTTATCATAAAATATCCATGTTTATCTCTAATAACACATTTCTCTTCCAAAGTCTATTTTGTTTGATAGCATAACTACTTTAGCTGTCTTATGGTTGCTATTTCCATCTTTTTACTTTCAATCTATTTGTATTTTTAATGTAAATTTTGTATTGTATGGAAAGCTTATTTCTACAAGTTTGATCTTATTTTATCCAGTCTGATGATTTCTTCACTTTGAATTTTCGATAGCTTTTTTTTTTTTTTCCTTTTGGTACTAGCATTAAAACCAGGGATGTGTGCACTGAGCTACATTCTCAGCCCTTTTTATTTTTATTCTGATACAGGGTTTGTCCAATGCCCAGGTTGGTCTCAAGCTTGTGATCCTCTTGCCTCACCCTCCCAAGTAGCTGCTGTTGCATGTGTGTACCACCGCACCCACCACCTGATTTTTTAATCTTCAATGTCATCACTGATGTGGCTGGATTTATATCTGTCATTTCTGCTATTTGATTTCTGTAGTTACATGTTACTCTGTTGCTTCTTTACTTTTTTTTCTTCTTGCATTAAATGAATTTTTAAAGTGCCATTTACATTTCTTTAAATTTTTTTGGATATATTTTAAATTATTTTCTTTATGGATGAACTACAACCTATAATATTACAATCTATCTTGGATTTATACTGAACTTAATTCCAGTAAGATATAAAATTATTACCCTGACATAGGTATATCCCCTTTCTCTTTATTCAATACTATCATTGTTACACTATACATATATAAACACAAAAAAGAGTAACATAATTATTGCTGAATTTAATTTTGCCTTTTAAAGAAGTGAGAGAAGAAAAACATACATATATTTATAAAATTTGTTATCTTAATCTTTCATTTGTTATTTCTTGTTCTTTTCATTTCTTTTGCCAATTTGTGACAATTCCTTAATCCAATACAATGTTGCTCCCACTTAACTCCTTTGTGCTCATAAAGTATGTTATACTTCTGTATGTGATAGATTCAATGATACAATTATATACATATTGTTTTATACAATTGCTTTTTAGATTATATAAGAGAAGGAAGAAAAATATTAAAGCCTAATTCCTTTTATAATTATTCACATAATTACCTCTACAACTATTTTAGTTTATTAGAGTAGATTCAAATTATTGTCTCACATTATTTAATTTCAGGCTAAAGAAGTTCCTTTAGTATTTCTTTCAAGATGTGTCTACTAGCAATGAATTATCTCAATATTATTTGTTATCTGGGAATATCATTATTGTGCTTAAAATCTGAGCTTGCTAACAAAAGAAAGGGGGATATATATTTATCAAAATAGGAGAAAGATAAGTGAAGTAGAGGAAGGGCATTGAAAGGTAGTGAGGGACAGGATAACTGTGGAATGAACTTGACCTAACTTGCCTATGTACATGTATGAATAAACCACAGTGAATCTCACCATCAAATGCATCTACAAGGCACTAATTTATTTAAAAAAAAAAAACTGTAAAACAAAATAGCAGAAAGATGAGAACAGTTGGGGAAGGGAACAGGAGAGGAAGGATAGGAAGGAAAGCTGAAGTACTGGGGTCTGAAGTAGAGCAAATTACATGCCATATTTGTATAAAATTATGTCAAAATGAATCCTAATGTTATTCACAACTAAACAGAACCAATGAAAATAGATTCCTTTTTCATTGTGATAAAATATAGGTAATATTATATTAACCTTTGTTTCTTATTTCTTTCATGTTTCCAGTAATTCCATTTTATAACTTTTTTTAAAATATGGTAAAATATACATCACATGAAATTTACCACTTTAGCTGTTTTTAGATGTATACTTCAGTGGCATTAAGTACATTTATAGTGTTGTGTTACCAACATCATTATTTGTAAGCTGCCTGTCATGGCCAGCCACAGAGCCGCGGGAGAAAAACTCGGAGGCAGAGTAAAGCTATTACTACTTTTACTTCTACTTTCTTAGAGAGATTTTTCTTCTTTAGAGAGAGAAAGAGAGAGCTTAGCTTTTAGAGCTTCTTTCTTCTTTCTTCCTCGGGAGCCTCGGCCTGACTCTGACCAGGAATTACTTCTTCTATCTGGTTTCTCTTCTGTAACCGCTCTGCCTACGTTCTGGCCGCTCTGATTCTTTTCTTCTTCTCCGACCCGAACTCTTCTTCCGACCGAGCGACTGCATGACTGACTGAATGAATTCATTCTTCTCCTGACTCCGACCGCTTTCACCCGGTTATATACCTTTAGCTTTGCGGGTGCCTCACGTGCATTTACAGGTGCGTCACATACATACTTATTATCAGGTGGAACTTACGGCTTCCAGCTGACCGCAATAGCCATCTCCCTAATTGGGGCTCCTTCAATTATTCATCTCCAGAATGATCTTATTTTCCCAAACTGAAATTCTGTACCCATTAAAGCTATCTCCCCTGGCTACCACCATTGTATGCTCTGTCTCTCTTAATTTGACTACTCCAGGTATCTCATAGAAGTGAATCATACAATATTTGTCCTTTTGTGTGTGGCCTGTTTCACTTAGCATAATGCCCTCTAAATATGCCCTTCTAGCATGCAGCAGAATTTCTGTCAGTTTTAAGGGTTATCCATCTGTTGATAGACACTTGGGTTTCTTCTATCTCTTGGCTGGTTTTAGTAATGACATTAAGAAAATGAGTACTTAAATATCATTTGAGACCCTGATTTGGGGCATAAACCCACAAGTGTAATTGTTCAATCATATGGTCATATAGTAATTATCTCTTTCTTCCTTGAGGTAACCTATAGACTTTCATTTTTATGGCCTTTCTTTTCCCCTGGGAAGATCCTCTGTGCCTCTGCTCTGCAGCTGGGTGGCATGTTTTTCTCAGACATCTACCTGTCTCCAGCTTTAAGTACTACTGGGAGTGGAAGGGTTCCCTATTTTCTACATTTCCAGGAATCTCCTCTCCTAGCAAGGGAATCTCTACCCTATGAGTAACATGGTGACGGCATTCAGGGTCCAATATTCTTGGCCTGATACAGGTGGGATAGAGTTTGTGTCCTAAAAGTAGAGGTTGAGTAGATATAGAAAAAAATCTTCAGGCATCTTGATCCAGCTTTCCTAAAGCTTCTGCAGCATGAAGTCAGGGAGGGGATGAGAAGTGCTAGAGATCTGCTTCTACCCTGGGAGGTGGAGGAAAGGGTACTGTCTTTGTTTGCACATCTCTATAGTCTCACCTAACTGAGCTGATCGCAATGGAGAGAGGGAATGGGTCATGGCTTACACACTGAAGATTCTTGCTGTTCTCTCTGCAGGAGATAAATTCTTTTGGTTGAGTGTTTCTTAATTTGAAGTATGTCATTAGCATAATTTACAAACACTTTAAAATTTTGTGATTAGTCTATTTTTAATTTTCACCAATTGTAGTTGAATCACTAAGATAATGTCTGTAGAGCTCCTTCTTCTGTGTCATTCTGGAAATGCTTCTTCCATCATTGATCTCTAACTCCTGAAAAATAAATCCTTTTCCAAATGACACCCTATAAGGAATCAGATAAAAGTGGAAATGTTCTGGTTGAACATAAAGTGAACTAATGTCATACTTTGGATCTCAAGTGTTCCTTGAATGTCCACATACTAGAGGCTTATTCCCCATGTCAGCAATAGAGAGAGATGGTGTAACCTTTCAGAACTGGGGTCTAGATGCAGGTATTCAGGTCATTGGAGGTATGCTCTTGAAGGGGAAAATAGGACCCTGGCCCCTCCTTGCTCTTTCCCACTTCCTGGGCTTTAGGTGAGTGCTTTGTCCTCTGCCATGTGGTTCTGCCATGATGTGCTTCTTCACCACAGTCCTAGAAGCAATTTCAACAGATCATGGGCTGAGAACTTTCAAACTCAGACAAAACAAACACTTTTTTTTTTTTTTTTTTTTGGTACCAGGGATTGTACTCAGGGGCACTCGACCACTGGGCCACATCCCCAGCCCTTTTTTGTATTTTATTTAGATACAGGGTCTCACTGAGTTGCTAAGTGCCTCGCCATTGCTGAGGCTGTCTTTGAACTCGTGATCCTCCTGCCTCAGCCTCCCAAAGTGCTGGGATTACAGGCGTGCGCCACCGCGCCAGGCAAACACTTTTTTTAAATAAGTTGATTATCTCAGGTATTTTTTATAACAATACCAAGCTGACTAATAGAAATGAAATCCTGCAAGAAAGCAAATGAAAATGGAGAAGCTCTGGTTAAAACTAAAGTGAGCTAATAGACGGGACGGAAGTGATGATTGCCCGGCTTTTTCTGTGTCCATGCCACACTTCCTTCCTCCCATTCTCCTAATTAGGAAGGGCTGTTGTAGCTAGCTGGAAGCCATAAGTTCCCCTTGATGTAGGTGTAGGCACCCGGGGACACTCTGGGACGAAATCATTCGGTCCGTCGGGCAGTCTGTCCCTAGACAGAAGAGATGAAGCAGTTAGGCCGAGGCTCCCAGAAGACAGAAACCGCCTGCTTACTCTAAGCTAAGGCTCTATCTTTCTCTTCACTAAGCTACTCTTGACTCTACCCTGCATGTTCTTATCACTCTAAGCTACTCTACCCTGCTCCAACCTTCCCATGTGTATCCGTCAGGGTTCCACTGGAAATGGATGGGGTGTACACAGGACATACATTCTCCAACCTTCCCATAAGGAATTGTACACAGGAATACCTATGTGGTTGTGGGTGCTGGCTAGTCAAGTGTCAAATCTGTGAGCCAAATCATCCAGAAAGACAAACGAAATCCTCAGGCAGGCGTCAGTGCTTCTGTGCACAGGATGCATATCTTCCCCCTAAGAGAAACCCGGTTCTAATCTTACCACCTTTCAGTTATTGGGTCAAGCCCACCTAGGTAATTTGAGATGATGTATAATTAATAACATGTAAAAAATGCCTTCACAGCAACACCTAAATCAGTGTTTGATAAAATAATTGGTACTACAGACTGGCCAAGTTGACATTTAAAACAGACCATGTTTCAACTGTGCATTTTCCTGAGCAGTTTACATTTTCTCATTTCCATGCAATCTTTACACATTTCTTTCCTTCAGGCTGGAGTGCTTACAGTCTTTCTCTGTCTCCTGAACTTCTCCAAGACCTGCATAAACATTGCTTCTCCTGTGGAACCCTCCCTGGCGAAATGAATTGCTTCTCACTGAGCTCCCACAGACTTTAACTGACATTTTATAGCACATTGTTACTCTGCTCCACAACCAGCATCCCCTTCTGTCTCCAGCTCTCCCATTATCTTCTGAGGTGCCGGAGGACTGGATCTGTGTTTTGTTCATTTCTTGAGCTCCAGCAAGAAGCCAGGTGCAACAAATCTGTCAGTAAATCCTCATAGGTTGAATTGTTGGAGAGTCTGCAACTAGTCTTGCTAGAAAAGCATGGTTTTTGTAATTAGCAAAATAGACAGGCAGCATAAGGCTCTAACTTCCCCTTAGCTAATCTCATGATCCCCTGACTCATGGAGTGGAAACTGTGGCATCGCCACAGGAAGCCACTGCATCTGTAATTGCAACAGGACAAGTGTAACCTCCAGAAGGACAAAATGGCCCTGGCTCTACCTGGTCAGAGAAGTGATCCGGAACCTGCCTATATAAGTAGTCACTCTCCTCTGGAAGTTATGGTATAGACTATAGCTTCTTTTGGTCCACTCTAAACATTTATAGCCTATTTCAGTTTCTCATGGCCCATTGACATAGTTAAGTGAAATTAAGATCTGTTTAATACTGAGCACCATAAAGAAAAGCTTATTCATTCAAGGTTTAGAGAAAGAAAATCGTGAATTCCCTGATCCCAGTCCCATGAGGATCAGTCAGGTTTCCGTTAGAGGAGCAGAACCCCAAAGATATATGTACCCAGTAAGTGGTTTATTGTAGGAACTTAGCTTATGTGATTGTAGGCCTAGGCAAGTCTAAAATCTAGAAGGCAAACCACCCAGAAGGGCAGCCTGGAAATTTTTAGGCAGGAGCTCATGCTACTATGCACAGGGTGGATTTCTTGGTCCTCTGAGAAACCTCACATCTATCTTTAAGACCTTTAAATTATCCAGACTCTATCTCCCACCCCTGCTCTAGGATGAAGGTGACTCACAATCCTGAAGACTTTCTCATAGGATGGCATTTAGCAGCTTCTCCCAGACCATTGTTTATTTATTCTCTCCCAGGAAGAATCAGAGAGAGAAGGATAAATTCTAAGGTGTTTCTGTAGCTTCATAAAGACAATGTTGGGAGGATAATAATGAAAGGCCTACTGCAGATTCTTTGTTTTGAAGTCAGAGCTCAATCCCAGTCTTCTTCACCTTTGTGAACAAGACTCCTCTTTCATTCATTCGTTGGTTCCTTTCCCTCCCTCAAGGCTGTGTCATATGAGTGGGTGGTCCACCCCCTGGGACACCCCCCTACACTACCTTACCTCAGCTTCTGCTCTCCTAAGTCTCAAGTAAGTTTACCATCAATGGCTCAACTCAGCCACTCTGTTTTATTTACGGAGACAAAAATTAATGAATGTTCTACTCTTTGGAACTTCTTGACCAAATTCATCTATCAACCCATTTAAGCCCAAGACTTAAATGGACTTCTTATATCTGAGTTGAATGTGACCTTGATTCTTGTTTTTTTTTTTTTTTTTTTTCCGAAAGGGAGAACACTTCTCATACCAAGATTATGTTCATTCCAAGATTAAATATCACAATGGATTATCTTTATGAGCCCAGAGAGAACAAGCACAAAAGGAATCATTCAGCCCAATTCTGGGCATGGGTCTTTCCTGTCCCCCATCAGAAAGGGCTATTGGTTATTCTCTCTCTTTAGTCTACATGAAATTTCTTTGTTGCAATCACCACTATGGAACATTTCCTTGTTTTATTTTTGTTTGTTTGGTTGGTTTTTTTCTAATTTAGTTTTTGTTTTTCTGGTTTGTGTCCCCAATAGAGACTGAGCACTATGAATCTTGTCAGTTTTGTTAATGTTCACATGTTATTTCTCTTTTTAAAGGTTGAGTTCTACTTTATGCCTATACCATATTTTATTTTTTATTTATCTGTTCATTGATTAACACTTGGGTTGCTTTCATATTTTAGCTGTTGTGAAGAGTGCCGCTGTGAACATGGATGTGTGAAAATCGGTTTGAGTTCCTGTTTTCAATTTATTCCTATTCTCAATTGCACCAGCCTGGGAACCAAACCTTTAATGTATGAGCCTTTCAGGATCACAAACCCAAAGTAAAGCAGGTATGTTCCCAGAAGAGGGATCCATGAATTGTGAAGCAATTATGTGTCAATTTTTGAGGAACTGATGCCTCATAGTTTTAGTTATAAATTATTAGACCTTTAAAAAACTAAATAAAAACAAAATAATTTTTAATATCTTGGCATTTTTTACCAAGAGAGAAAAACTGGAACTCATGACAGGAAATAGCTATGAATTGGATTACATAAAAAATTGAGAGGCTGGGGCTATGGCTCAGCGGTAGAGCGCTCGTCTCGCATGTGTGAGGCCCTGGGTTCAATCCTCAGCACCACATAAATAAAATAAAGGTATTATGTACACCTACAACTAAAACTATATTTTTTAAAAATTGAAAATTTTCACATAGACACACACACATATATATACACACACCAAGCTAAAGCTATTTGTAATGTGTTGTAGGTGAAGAAATAATTTCTTAATATGGCAAGAGCCCATGCAAGAAAGTATGAAAAAACAACAACCATGCAAATTTAATGTGTGACAAATTGTTCAACCTCTCATTAATTAAAGAAATAAAATATGACAAAAGATCATACCATTATTTACTTAGAGATGATATACCAATATAGATGGGTGTAGTCATAGAAAACATTATCTTGGTTTGCATTTAGGCAATATTTCCCAGGATCCCTTGCCACAGTAATTTCAGTCCTAGACATTATGTTATATTACTGTGATTTTTCTGTCCTGAGACCATAAATTTCACAGTTGCTTAGTGATAGCTCTATATTTAGATGGATTTAGTGTTTATTAGCAATACTTTTGTTAACCACAGCTTCTTTCTTCTGAGTTCTTTGTTTTGGTTCTATCTTAAATAGCTACCATTTTGCTGTCATGTAGGGATTAATTTTTTTATTGTGTATATTTATGGTATTTAACAGGATGTTTTAATATGCTTACCTTCATATACACATACATAGTAAGTGATTAATACAGTAAAGCAAATTAAAATGAAGGAGCCTATAATCAAGGAGATAGCTAAAGATTGCGGTTAGCTGAGAGCCATAAAAGATGTTCTAGTTTCCACCTGATAGTAATACATTATTCAAGGAATCTGTATGCCCGTGAACACTGCGTGACGCACCTGTAAGCTCGAGCTGTAAGCACGTGTCCTTGTTAAAGCTATATGTATATAACTGGGTGAGTTTGGTTAGAGTGTGTGGGAAGAAGAAGAAGGTGGTGGTTGGAGTTAGAGCATTTGGAGTGATTGCTGGAGCCGGAGAGAGAAGAAGAAGAAAAGACCTTTTTTCATTTTCATCCTGCTCCGAATTTTCCTGCAGCGCTGTGGCTGGCCACGACAGGCAGCTTACAAATGGTGGCCCGTCCGGGGCTCGGCAGGCAGAGAAGAAAAAATAAGATATAAGAACAAGAAGCTAAGATAGTGAGGAGAGAGGAGAAGAAAGCATAGCCTCTGACTCAGTTGAGACCAGCAAAAAGAGTAGTACTCAGTTGAGACCAGCAAAAAGAGTAGTACTCAGTTGAGGCCAGCAGAAAGAGTAGTACTCAGTTGAGGCCAGTTAAGAATTAGTGAAAAGCCGAAGCGAGTAGCTGGCGAGAGCCGGCGAGAAGCCGAAGCCATGAAGCGAGTAGCCGGCCAAAAGCCATAAAGAAGTAATAGCATGGTAAAAGCCATGCAGAGAAAAAAGCCTTGAGCTTTAGCAAAAAGCCATAAAGAAAAAAGCCATGAGCTTAAAAGAAAATAGAGAATTAAAAAGCACGGTGAAAACCATGCAGAGAAAAAGCCATTGAGCTTTGGCAAAAAAGCCATAAAAATAAAGAAGAGACAAGAAAATAGAAAAAAAAAAAAAAAAAAAAAAGTCAAAGCCGCTTATGCAGTTGTGCTTAACTAAGTGCGTTAGCTGCTCATCAGTAGTAGGCTTCCTTAAAGCCGCAGCACCTCCTCAAAAAGGGCTCAAATATCCACCCTTTAAAACAAAAGGTGAAAAGCCAGGTAGGGACAAGAAAATAAAAGAAAATAGAGAAAATAAAATATAGAAAATAGAATTAAAAAGTACCTTTTAAACTAAAAGGGAGGAATAATGAAGGAGCCCCAATTAGGGAGATGGCTATTGCGGTCAGCTGGAAGCCATAAATTCCACCTGATAATAAGTATGTATGTGACGCACCTGTAAATGCAAGTGAGGCACCCGCAAAGCTAAAGGTATATAACTGGGTGAAAGTGGGTCGGAGGAGAAGAATGAATTTATTCAGTCAGTCATGCAGTCGCTCGGTCGCTCAGAAGAAGAGTTCGGGTCGGAGAAGAAGAAAAGAATCAGAGCGGCCAGAACATAGTCAGAAGAAGAAATAAGAGTCAGAGCAGTTAAGAGTTCGGACAGAAGAGAAACCAGATGGAAGAAGTAATTGCTGGTCAGAGTCAGGCTGAGGCTGCTGAAGAAAGAAGAAAGAAGCTCTCTCTAAGAATCTTTCTCTAAGCTAAGCTCTCTCTCTCTCTCTCTCTAAAGAAGAAATCTCTCTCTTTCAAGCTCTCTCTCTTTCTCTCTAAGCTCTAAGAAGAAAAGCTCTATCTTTCTCTCTAAGCTCTAAGAAGAAGAAGAAAAAGCTATCTCTAATCTTTCTCTCTAAGCTCTTTCTAAGAAGAAGAAAAATCTTTTTTTCTCTCTCTAAGCTCTCTCTAAGAAAGTAGAAGTAAAAGTAGTAATAGCTTTACTCTGCCTCCGAGTTTTTCTCCCGCGGCGCTGTGGCTGGCCACGACAGGCAGCTTACACATACATAGTAAGTGATTAATACAGTAAAGCAAATTACCATACCCATCATTGCTAGTGTGTAGAAACACACTGCTTTTCATGTGCTGATAATTTACTTGCAGTTTTACTGTATTCTTTTATTAAATCTAGTAGTTGTTTTAGTGCATTTTGGGGAATTTTCTCTATGTAGAATCATATATTCTGCAAATAGGGACAATTTAACTTCTTCCTTTCAAACACGTATGTATTTTTAGGTCTTTTTCTTGCCTATGTGGTTAGGCTGGGACTTCTAGTAAAATGTTGAGTGGTAATGGTAGAAATAAGCATCCTAGCCTGGTT